>JAVBJF010000375.1:0-356100 GCA_033439095.1 Pseudococcus viburni
CCCTTTTTCATGTTATAACTATTCTTTTTTTCGGTTGAACTTTTTCTTTGTTTCAGAAATTGACAAAAGTGTCAAAAGTTATAAAAATGTAAAAAAAAGTTGAACAAAAAATCAAATTATAAAAAATCTGTGGGTTGTTATGGAATTTTTTTTACATTTTTCTCTGGTGATCGAGCGGAACAGTCGAACTGTAAAATACCCCATTAAACGTCAACCAAAAGAGGTTTCCTATTTTTCCGAAGTCCTTGAACCTGCAAGGACAAAATCTAAGTAACTAGTATCTGAACGTTGTGGGACCAGGAGTGTTGCCATAACGTAATTTTGGTGGTATATAAAATGGTTGCCCTCAACTTCATTGGCATATTGAAAGGGATCCTTTTTCACTTCCGGTATTGTGAATTTGCTGTTTGCTGTTTGGAATCCTGTTCTAAATCTCCCCGCCCCCCCCCCGCTTCACATTATACTTGCAACAAAATTTTTTGGTTTTGGTTTGGGTACTTTTCTACTCCTGCGAGGTTGCAGAAAAGGAGGCAAAAAGGAACCATTAAAAATGCAAAAAACCCCATTTTTTTTTTTTTGGAAGAGAAATTTGGTTGCGCCCCTGGTTAAACCTTGCACTAAAATGTTTCGGGGCCATGTATTTTGTTTTTTTTTGCCCCCGATCGAAATTTTTTTAATTAGTTTTCAGATTTTTTTAGCACTTTTTTGGTATTAAAGGGGTACTTTTTGGGCCCCCGGGTTTTGGGACTTTTCGCCCCCGTTTGGGGGGAAAAAGGGCTATTTATCGAAAAAGGCAAAAAACCCCCGCTCAAATTATTTTATATATTTTATTTTCCAAACCCTTCCTCTTCGTCACCTTTTATATAGGTCAAGTATCCTTTCCCGTCACCAAAATCGGTTTCTCCGAAGGCGTTTTTGCCGTTGACGAAGGCGTTTCCCCTGTGTATAATCCAAGTTAAAACTACTCTTTTTTAACCCCCAAAAACGTGACAGAGACGTCTCGGTGGTTACGCAGTAAGTCTCACTTGTGTCCTCACTTGGCCTAAAACTTGCTTTTTTTTCAACCCTTGCTCATGTGGTCGCGATCCTTTTTTTTGTGGTGACGTAGAGGGTATGTATACACCTACATTTACAGAATTTTGAAAATTTGCCAGTATCTATACTAAAGGTATCTCCACGTCCCACCATGTATATCAACCAATATACCAAAAGGAACCTCAACGTCACCGTCTACGTAAGCACTGATTCCCTGTGTCCCATACCGGTGAACGGCATTTGTAATCTGTATATCCTTAAATTCACTCAAATCAAAACGGTTCCGAGTGAATTCTACTAGATATTAACCATCACTGGGTTTATGAAATCAGTATTTATACACCCTCCAGAAGCATATTAAAAGGCATGGTGGACGAAAAGGTACTGTTTATAAAAGGTGACGTCGAGGTTATGTTGGTCCATATATATATATATATATATATATATACAGGCATGCTGCAAGCCTTACGAGACCCGTTTTGATATCTCGCTATCCTTATTAGGCCCTTTTTTACCTTGCGAGGCCCGAAATCGGGTCTCGCAACGTCATGCCATATAAAGTGGTTTTTTCATGATGTATGCATACTCAGAGTCTGTAGGCAGAGGTCTCGCAAGGTCGTTGTGTATATCTTTGTATATGATTTACCTCGCCTCTCTGCACACAACAAACATTTGGAACTTCAACCATGCGCCATTCAAATACGAATCCAGCTAAAGGGATGGCGCTTGCACAGTGAAATTCGTCTCATTTTCTATTATTTTTTCCGCTCCACACATCGGCGGTATTACCCGACCCTTCATTTTATGCCGATTTTTAAAGTTTCGGGCCTCACAGTGCCTGTATTATCTCCTTTTGCAAAACGGGTCTCGCAAGGTTAGTATGATCCATATATATATATTTATGTATGAAATTTGTGGTCGATTAAACTCCGAAACTGTGAGGTTTTGAGAAAAATTTGAAAACGTCGCGCTGTTGGGGCATTGCTGAACCTGTGAGATTTTAAGTTTTATCGAAATCGGTTGAAACGTTTTTGAGAAAAATCAATTTTTGTGATTTTTTTATGAATTTCATGTGAAAATAGCGTTGCCTAGAAGCGATTCTTGTCCGAAAAAAGGCCTTCAGGGTGTCCAAAAGAATATAATGAAAATGCATGGCAAAAATTATTCAACCAACTTAATTGAAAAATTTTAAATCTGGTGTCAGTCCTGGTCTATTATCATTCGAATGTACATGATAGTAGAAAGGATCCATTCAAGATGAGCTTCTTCAGGTTACGAATTCATCATTTCCGGTTCCATCAACTTTGAAAAAAAAGAGGTCTTCAGGGTGTCCGCAAAGAATTATAGGTAAAATGCCTAGAAAAAATTTCCTCATCAACTTAGTTAAAAAAATTTAAATCTGGCGTCATTCCTAGTCTATTACCATTCGAATGTACTTACATGATGGTAGAAATACAAAAACCCCTCGATAATTATGATCTTCTTTAGATGATGAATTCATTGTTTATGGTTTCCATCAACGTTGGAAAAAAAGAGGTCTTCAGGGTGTCCGAAAAAATTTACAATAAAAATGCATAGCAAAAATTCACTAATCAACTTGATCGAAAAATTTAATGTCTGGCGTCATTCGAATGTATATAGTCGTAGAACAACAGGACACGCTCCACTATGAACTTCTTTAGGCGACGAATTCATCATTTCCTGAATTCTACTCCTTTCCTTCCCATTGTTCGATTTTTAAAATTTTTTATTTTATTTTATTGTAAAATGATTTTCGGTTTATGATCCTCCTTCACCAAACTAGCTACGTTACTTTTGGACTTTGAAACATGCAGTTGAAAATTTATGCAGATTGTTCATAAAAAAAAAAATTGTTCAAGTCTTGAATGTTTTGTTTTTTTACAGTTCTTTGGAATTGACTGTCAATTTAGAATATTCAAAAACGGAATCGGCAAGAAATCGACTAAATTTTGAATTAGAATATGGGCTCAGTTTTTCATCGGATCCCAATGAATTTCCTATCACCTCTCCTCCCCCCGCCCCCGTCGATGAGGTGAAAATTTAAAAAAAATGAAAAATAACGTGTAACGTGTCGTTTGTTGGGTTTTTGAGGGAACTGAGTTCGAAAATATGCTCAGTTTTTTATCCGATTCTTCTGAGCCGCCTCCCCCCCCCCATCGTCTCCCTAAAACTAGGAAATTACTTGGATTTAGGTTAATTTTGTATTCAGTCATTTTCATTGTATCAAAATGAACCCCTACAAATAGCTATTGATGACAAAGATGATTTTTTAGTAAGATAATACATTTTGATGAAAAAATTCATGCATAAAAACAAGAGAAAAGTCGGTTACCTCACGGTTTAGGCGTGAGAATTTTTTTTACTGCTTTTTCATTATGAAAAAATGAATTTTCAGACTTGAAGTAAAATTATCGCGAAAAGTGTGTTTATCGGGGTATTTTGACCTGCTGAACACGAATTTCGAATTGTTTTTTTCATTTGGCCATTTCTTCCCTGAAAATGCGCCATTTTTTGCTCGAAATGTTACTTGAATTTTGCAATCTGCAACTTTTCAACCCCCTGGTAGCGCTCTGAGTTTTGATCGGAGAAGGATGGCGATGGTTTAGGGAGACGTAGAAACTCAAATTGCAACTTTTAAGTGCTACGACAGCTTCTCGCACAATTTTTTTCTACTAAAAAAACACAAAAAACAGCGTTTTTTTCAAAAGGAGGTGCACTTTGAGCCCCCCAGCTCCCCTCCACTTGCGCCCTGGGGGCTCAAATTTTTTTTGGGAGGTCTCCCACTCAAAGTAAACCACCTCACCAAATTTGGTCGAAATCCAAGATATGTTTTTTTTTTCACTCCACCCTAATGCACATGCACATGCATCTTACTATTCAAAACCACGACACGAGAAAATTTTGATAAAGATCACGAAATAACCCAATAAAATTGTAAAACACTGACAAATCCGGATTCAGCACCCTTCAATCTGTAGAAATCGATACCCCACTCGAGTACCTTGGTAAACCTCAAATTTTGAAATTTTTGAGAACAGATCCTCAAAAATGATTTATATGGGGTAATTTCAACGTCATTTTGAAAAACTGGGTCCTTAAATTTTGCTCAACATTTTTTTTACCAAAATCTCCCTTTTCGAAGGTTGGAAAATCACCAATGTTTTAATCCCAGCTTCCTTAGAGCTACCGAAAAGAGGAGCTTTGTTGTTTTTTTTCCTTCTGCAATTTTTCATAAAAATACCCAACATTGATGCAGGCATCAAACACAGATTTTGAGGAAAAATAGTGACTGTAGTTACTTTTTATGAGGCAAAAAGTGACCTATTTTTTTGAAAAAAGTGATAAATTTTTCAATTTTTTTCTCATAAATAAATACCCCCCCCCCCCCCTCACTATTTTTTCATAACTCAAACTATATTTTTCTCTGCAATAGTGCTGAAAAAACTTTTTCCTGAAATTATTTTTATTAATAAATCTTTGTCAAGATTATCAATCAACGTGGCTGGTGAACTAATAAGTAGGTAAAAAAAGATTTGATAGGACTTTTTTTTTTAGAAATATCAGTATTTTTTCAATTTTGTGCAAGAGCGATAGGTCGTTTGAACGAAAAAAGTGACTTCAGAATGAAAAAAGTGACCAATAGTGACCTTTTGGCAAAAAAGAAGTGACTTTTAGTGACCAACCTTGAAAATAGGGGACAAGTCACTAAAAAAATTACTCTATTTAATGCCTGTTGGTCTTGTGTCACAGAACCGGAGACAACTGAAGAAATTTGACTTCCTCAACAGGAAAACGAAATTGAAGGGAGACTGACAATAGTTTTAAAAAATTTCAAAACTCAAAATTTGAGCTTTTCAGAAAAAATCCTAATTTATAAAATTTATAGGGATAATATGGTTTAAAAATTTGCAAAAAAAATCGTGGTTAGGATTTCACAATGGTATTCAAACATGGCACTTTTCGTGATCGAATTTTGACTCTTTGGAGGCACGAAGCCCCAAAACTTTGAAACGATTTTTTTTTAAATACGTACGGTACTGCGTTTTTTACGTTTTCGAGACGCTGAGTTCGAATATCAACTTAGTTTTTGGATTTCACCCCTAATCTCTTCCATAAGGATTCAAACTTGGCCCAAAAAATGAAAAAATCGAGTAGCATGTCGTTTGTCACCTATGTTTTTAATGATGATGAGCTTAAAAATTGAGTTATTTTTTGGTTTCGACCCTTCACCACCCCCCCCCCCCCCATAATTGAATTTAATGATCAATAAAATGGCAGGTCGTTTTCTTATGATTTTGGGATCACTGAGTTTGAATGGTTTTTTTTCTGGTACGATCCCCATCTAGAGTTGCTCTCTCTTGCAATTGCTTCGAAATTTCTTTCGACATTTTCCAGTATAATAAGAAAGTGGCATTAATTGGATCGTGCCAAAAAAAGAATTCGAGGTGTCCAACAATATTTTCATAAATAAATAATAAAAGTACAAAAACTGATCATATTGTAAAGTCTTTACTCTCATATCATTTCCAAAAATCTAGATGAAAAAAAATAATAAAAAATGCATTTGATAAAGAATTTTATTGGTTACGAGAATCGGTATTCACATTTGACCACAGTTTCCCCCAACCCCGTAAACCTAATTTGAAGAGAAAACAGTTTGGATACTTGGTAACAGTATAAGATTCTGCAAGCAAATTTAAAAAAAAATTGTGGAATAACCTTCCAATTTCGCAATTTGTTTGCGGAATCTTACTGTAACCGAGCATCAGTGGATTTTCTAATTTTTAAGGAGTTAGAGGACATTTGTGGTCAAATATAAATATCGATTCTAGCAGCCAATAAAATTCTCTATACAATACATTTTTTACTTTTTAAAAATTCGATTTTCGAAGAAGATAGGGGGGGTGAAGGTGTTACACAATGAACAACAGTTGTACGTTGTGGAGGAGCTCGATTTTCAAGCTCAGCAACATCAAAATCATAACAAACGACATACAACAGGCATCATAGCGAAATTTTTGAAGAAAAAATAACTTTCAGTAACTTTTTTTGAGCAAAAAGTGACCAAAAATTGACCAAAAAATGACCAAAAGTAACCAAAAATTTAATTTTTTCGGGGGGGATTTTTCTACAGTTTTCTGAGGGAGGGGGAAATTTTTTGTAGCTTTCCGCACACATTTCAAAGATAAATCAACTGAAAAGACGTAGTCCAGGCATTTTAGGAGTTGACCCCCCAAAAATTAAAGCCTGATTTTTTTTTCGCGTTTTACGTTCGTAATGGTCCACTACACAACATACTAAAATGGACACTCCCACAACCCTCCGCTACCCCCAGGGGAGGGGTAAACGTCCGCTGAAAACCGGTTTTTCGTGAATATCTCCTCAAATAAGCCTCAAAATTTAAAAGTAGTTACGAACAATCTTGTTCTACGCGTAATTTTCTATCGGGAGGGTTTTTTTCTTTTTCAAAAACACTCACTTCCTTGACCAAAAATTAAGGGTAAAAAAAACCTATTTTTCAACAATTTACAGCATTTTTGGAAAAAATCGAAACTTTTGGGAATATCTTCTCAAAAAAGCCTCAAAATGGAAAAATGGTTATGAACAATCATGTTCTACGTGTAATTTCCTATCAGACAGGTTCGTTTTTTTTCGAAAACACCCTCTTCTTTGCCCAAAAATTAAGGGTAAAAAACGCCTGTTTTTCCTATATTTACAGTATTTTTGGAAATGATGGAAATACGAAGCTGAAAATACCGTTTTTGAATCCTTACGACGCAAAGAAATGTTTTGTATCACCAATAATCAGCAATAACATCGCTTTTATAGTACTTTTTCTTTCCACAACTTCGATTTTTCAAATGCAGTAAGTATTCAATTTCAATAACCTCCCTTATAACTAACGGTAGGAGTTGAAATTTTTGCGGTGACTTTTTTTGGAATACTCTACCAGCATGTATAAAAAAAATACTCATTTTGGGTACTTTTAGCTTCGTATTTCCATAAATTCCAAAAATAACTGTGAATATTGGAAAAATAGGTGTTTTTCACCCTTAATTTTTGGGCAAAGAAGAGAGTGTTTTCGAAAAAAAACGAACCTGTCTGATAGGAAATTACACGTAGAACATGATTGTTTATAACCATTTTTCCATTTTGAGGCTTTTTTGAGGAGATATTTCCAAAAGTTTCGACTTTTTCCAAAAATGCTGTAAATTGTTGAAAAATAGGTTTTTTTTATCCTTAATTGTTGGTCAAGGAAGTAAGTGTTTTTGAAAAAGAAAAAACCCCTTCCGATAGGAAATTAAGCGTAGAACAAGATTGTTCATAACTACTTTTCAATTTTGAGGCCTATTTGAGGAGATATTCACGAAAAACTGATTTTCAGCGGACGTTTACCCCTCCCCTGGGGGTAGCGGAGGGTTGTGGGGGTGTCCATTTTAGTATGTTCTGTAGTGGACCATTACAAACGTAAAACGCGAAAAAAAAATCAGGCTTTCATTTTTGGGGGGTTTGGTACATTTTTTCTCTTATTTGCCTGGACTAACGTGAATAATTTCATTTATTAAATTCCTTCGTCAAAACAACAAACAAACTAGCAAAAATTCATTATTTTCTTCTTTTTTTTTTAATTTTGAAAAATAGCGATTTTTACGTGAAAATTTGAATTTTTGCCATGAAGTGCGAAGAAAAAGGTAACCAAAAATGACTGAAATCGAAAAATGTGACAAACTCACAAGGGCGGTATCCCAACTCAAAGTAGAGTTTTGAGCCTAAATAAAAATAAATTGAAAACGCATCACAAAAGAACCACATATTCAAAAATTCATTTTCTGTTCGTTTTTCGAATTTTGGTGAATTTTTGAAATTTCAAAATTACCTCATCGCCCTGTAAAATATGAAAATTTGATCTAATCAACGAAAAAAAACTGAAATTTGGTATATACCCTATTTTCGACTTGGCGAATCGATTAGAAGCGGTTTCAAGACGTTTCGGAGTCATCAGAAAATTTTGGAATTTTCCAGCGCTGGAGAAAAGCCCATAAAAATTGTCCATACGAACTTCAGTACCTCGCGGATTACCCATATTGGTGACTTATTTGATAAATTAAAGTACAATTTTCCAAAATTCGTAACTCTGAGTTCAAATTCACATTTTTGGGCAGAAAATTTACCTGGAAAAAATTAAAAAATAGACCCACTGCGCATACATCGAGGTAAAAAGTTAAAATCCGGCAGATACCCTATTTTTGACCTGCCGAATCGATTGGAAGCGGTTTCGGAACGTTTCAGCGCCACCAGAAAATTTTGGAATTTTCCAGCGCTGGAGAAAAGCCCATAAAAATGGTCCATATACAAATTTCAGCACCTGTAATCGCTAGTTACCATACCAAATTTCAGTTTTTTTCGTTGATTAAATCAAATTTTCATATCTTGCAGGGCGATGAGGTAATTTTGAAATTTCAAAAATTCGACAAAATTCGAAATATGAATTTTAAAACCTGAAATTTTGGATATGGGGTTCTTGGAAAATATACGTACTTTTGATTAATTTTTGTTCGAACTCAAAATTTTACTTTGAGTTGGGATACCTCCCTTGTCAGATTTTTTATTCGTTTTTGGGTAAAATTCAGGCCTCCACGAAAAGGAATAATGGTGGGGGGGCGATCCAAAATCTAAGCTGACATTTAAATTCAGTATCTTAAAATCAATAACAGAAGACATGTCACATGATATTTTCTGAAATGAATAATTGAAGTGAGTAGGTATATGGTGGAGAAAGAAGTGAGAAGGCGGTGGAGGGTCAAAACCAAAACATAACTCGATTTTTGAGCTCAAAAACATCCAAAGCATAACAAACGATATGCCACTCGAGGGTTTTCTATTTTTTATGGCGAATTTGAGTCTTTGAGGAAGGAAAGAATAGTGAGGAGGAGGAGGAGAAGTGAAAATCAAAAACCAAGTTAATATTTGAACTTGCCAGGGAAATATCATTTTTAACACGTCTAATAAATCTGAAAATTTAACCGAACGCTTCAAAATTCCAGGAAACACCCACTCATGCAAAAATATCCATATTGGACATCCACTCTAACGTTTTCCTCACCAAGAAAATAAATTCCTCCGCTAATTTCACCCTCGCAACCAATCAAACATCTCACCCCTCGAGAACACCCTTTCGCAAACGAGCATTAAATCCAATACGCCGAGATTGAATTGAATTCCGACCCAAGACACGAATTAGGTGCTACGTTAAAACACTAAAAACTTGCCGCTTCGATTATCGTATTTCGAGGCAATTAAGCAGCGTTTCACCTTCACGTCACCATGTCACGACACTATAAGCCTCTCAAGTACACACAATATCCGTAGTACACCGGCAATACACGCCGCATACGCAGTATAACGTTGATTAGTGAACCTTAAATTTCACAACTTGTTAAATGAGACACATAAAATGCAATTGAAGGTACCGTTCGCAATCACATTGTACCCTAATAGTCGCTTTATTCGCGTTTTATTCCATTCGTAACGTTAATTATCAACGAAACGCGCCGAAGGCAATTATTTTTCACCCAATATAATCCAATTCCATGAATTATTCATTTTACGCGATGGTAATAATCGCTCGCGATACAGTATCGTATAAAAAATTAATTTTAAACGGAGCCCCATTAAAAACAACGATTATTATTTTTTTACGTTAACCTCAAAAAAACCCCACAGGAGAGTTTTCGAAAAAAAAGTGTAAAAAGTTTGGGCTCGGTACTTCACACCGTAAACTTTTATATTCATAACTACGTTTCATATCGTACATTCTGATAAACTGGGCAGTAACCGTTTACATAAGAATATAGTCCGATATGAAATTGCATGTAGAATTCGAAATTCTAGACGCGCAATGGTCCTGTAATGGGAAAATGAGCCACTGTTTCCCTTTTTTTCAACCCAAAAACCAACCGCCAAATAATATCATAACCCCAAAAACCGCCATGTACCGTCGACGTTAAACGCAGCTGAAAAGGCCGTCTCGAAAATCGTGCTGCTTTTTCACGCCATAAAAAAATATAAAGAAGTAGAACCACGTATAAAGGACGTTTTACAAGAATACACCTCGATTTTCGCTATTTTTCTGCCTTAAGGCTTTCAATTTTAATTATCTGCTCGGCCTCGATTTAAAAACCAATTAGATTTTTCGTCTGGTTGCCCATACACGTTATGAAGACGAAAAATAATAAAATTTCGGTGCTTCGATACCTAGTACGTAGGACCAGCTCGGTACACGCAATTTTTGAAACATTCGCCAATCCGAGAGAAATCTCGTTACATCTTAATGCGTTGGTATTCGCGAGGCCACTTTCGCATTTACACTTTAACCCGTTATTGTGTCTTTCAACTTGGATTTTTGGGATATTTTTCCCTTCTGGTCGCCGCCCTCTTTGTTCCTAGCTGGTAAAAGGGAGAAAAAAACGAGACGACGTGATTTCTTTATTTGTCGCCTTTAATGTTTCAAATTGCTGAAATATTTGGAATATAGCGAGCTTCCTCGTGGGGTCGCGAAAATTGCCACATAAACGAGCTCGACGCGTATTTGCCGATGAATTTTTTATACTTTTACACGACCCGCAATCACCGTTTTGGTGTAATATTTTCTAATTTTATGACGGGGACGTCTTGTCCTAATGTGCAATCAGACGCGAAATGAAAATAAGAATTGTTTTCGCAATAATTTCTGAAGCTCGCTCGACCAAGCTTCCAGAGCGGATAATCGAGCTGGTAAACGATTTCGTAAGTAATCGCGGTTCAACCAATGCCGAAACGAGAAAATAAGTGCGATCGTGAGTAATGAAATTTTCGAGGTGGAATGTCGTATTGATATTTTCAAACGTAAATAAAACGTATTTCAGTGATACGCCTTCGAGTTTTTAAATACTTCCAAAAGTGCACGAGTGATGAATAAGTTGCCTAAATTTGTTGCACTTTATTTTTCCCTTCAATGTTTCTCCCTTCATTCATCGCAATATCAAAATCCAGCAGAATTTGAGAAAAATCAGCAAAATTCGAATTTAACAATCTCGAAAATGTGGATTTTGATATTTTTGCATTCGGAAATGATAAAATTTGTTTCAATCTCCCCCCCCCCTCCAACCCCTCGACGACCACCACCCTACAAAAAAATTTCAAAATTGCATTCTCCAACCTCGAAAAATTAGGGTTCAAAATTTTTTGCATTGGAATGACAAAATTTCGTTTTTTTAGTCCTTGTATCTCACACCTTCGACCTCCTAATCATTTTTTAAAAAAAATTCGAGTTCGACGACCTCGAAAACGTGGATTTCATCATTTTTTGAACTGAAAATGACAAATTTAAGAATTTCAAAACCTGCATATCTTCTATCCCTCGCCTCTAAACGAAAAAAATATAGCAAAATTTGTATTCTACGACTTCAAAGACGTAATTTAGACGTACGTATTACATGATTAAAACAATGTTTTACCTCCCACCCCACTCCCTCCACAGAGGCATAGATAGACGCAAAATCGAACTTCAAATTCATGTTCAGTAATTTAAAAAAACGTACCAGGAAAATGTGGCCCAGTTTTCATTGTTAAGGAAAGTCAATTTGCTCAATATCAAAATGTTTTAGTCCTCACCCCCCCCCCCCCACAAATAGGTAAATTTTTTGATTAAATTCGAATCCTACAACTGAAGGGAGGCACTTCGAATAATGAATTTTTACAACTATTTCTGAATCGGTTCTGGAATTTAGAATTATAGTAACATTTTGGGGGTCTCAAGACCTATTGGCGCATTGCCTAATCATGCTCCTTAAATTTTTCCCTGAAATTTTTGAAATACAATACTCGTACCAAATAAACGTGAGCGATGGATGAGTTGCATAATCATGCTCCTGAGTTTTCCTCCTGCCATTTCTAGAATACCACCAAATTCACACGAATGATGAATAAATCGCATAACCATGCTCCTTTAGTTATTCCCTGCAATTTCTGGATATCACTAAAAGAACAAGAGTGACGAATATGTTGCCTAATTATGCTCTTTGAATTTTTTTCCTGCAATTTCTGGAATACTACCAAGTGTAAGTACATGAGGGCAAAGGGGAAAAAATACACAATCATTTTGGATTTTGACGAAAATCATTTCAAATTGTTCATTCAGTGACTTGAAAAAAGGTACTCTCTTAAATTGAATTAGTCAAAAACAGAAGATTGACTGATTGAAATCGACAAAATTCAGTCACTAGATTGGCAGTGAAATTCCACTGATTCCACCGTAAATCTGTGAAATTTGACTGCCAATCAGAGAAAAATTACTGATTAAATTAGTGAATTTTCATTTTTGAATCAGTAATTTTTTTTTTCAACTAGGTACCTACTGAAATGAATAAGTAAAAATTTCAGTAGTTGAGAAAAAATTACTGATTCAAAAATGAAAATTCACCAATTGAATCAGTAAATTTTTCACTGATTTCACCAATGATTCAATTCTGCCTTTTTTAATCAGACAATTTGACTGATTCAAATTAAGAGAGTATGCCAAAATAATTTTTGGTCATGAAAATGAACTGGAAGTTTTTTTGGCAAGTTCCCGAACAACCGAATTCTTGAATAGAAAACTCCCAAAAAATGCATTCTCAATTTAATTTTCCCGAATTCGAAGGAAATTGCCATGAGAATAGAATAAAGTGTAACTCAAGGTTTTTTTAGTCGGAAATGATTTTCTCTTCAAATTTTTTCTACCCTGAAAAGAGGAGAGAGTTTAATTGAATTGCCAACCACAAAAAATGAAAAAATAAGAAAAAAAATGTTACGGTTAGTTTGACCACAACTTCAAACTTGACCCCCCGGATTTGGGGAGATGGGTCCGAAATTGAAAAATTCTCAACAATATCGACTGGTATCGAGTGAGGTATCTAAATCTATTTTTTCACCCCTACCCCATCCATTTTTTGAATTATTCTGACTTCAGATGCAAAAATTAAACTCTAGACGACGCAGGGTGGCACCGAAATTTATATTTCTACATAAATTTTATCGAGTGAAGTATCGAAATCCCTTCGAGCGTCACCTCTCAATATTGTTTTGTGAAAATACTCAGAAATGAAAAAGTAATTTTCAATTTTTTGTTTACTAGGGAAAATTTTATTCGGAAAAATGGGCGAGAACCCCATTTTTTGTAACAGTGCTGCCAGCTGAGAATTTGTAAAAATCGTGTAAATCACAGTGCAGTTGGTACCACTGCCATGAAATTTTTTGGAATAATTTCACCAAAACCTAAGTATTTTTGGGAACCAAAACAACGTTTTTGGCTTCATTTTGGGGTGTTTGAGTGAGCGATTCAAGGGTAAAAATAAAAAATTCCTCATATTCGTAATCTGCAACTTCACAACCCTTTTTTGATACGTTCTGAATCTGAATCAGACAAATTTAGCGAAATTCTGAGTTTTTGTATCAGCGAAATAGATTTTACTGAAAATCATGATCAACTTTTTAAAGGATAATCGAGGTTCCAGCAAGTAGCACTGTGACCCAAAAGTGGCAAAAAATCGAGGTTTTTTGAAAAAAAAAAATCTGTTTCAAGATCCCTTAGCTCCGTCCCCTTTCAGGCTGAAGAACTCAAAATTTTTTCAGAGGTCTTGAACTCAAAGTAAACCACCTCCCTATAATATTCGTCAAAATTCTAGCTATGGTTGTTGTCTTTTTTTTTTTTTTGGTTTCATCCTAATGTAGGGGAAACCGGGCACCTTTTGTACACCAGGGAGGATTCGGGCAGTGTGCCTTTTGGGTTCAAACGGGCGCGGAAAAATTTTCGAAAAATAAGCCAATTATTACCCATACTAAGGTCTCTTCAACGAATAAAAAGTTTTTCAAGTTTCTTAAATATATATATATTTATGGCAAAAAATTGATTTTTTGATGAAATTTTTTTATGCCGGAAAACAATTTTTTAAAATTATTTAAATGTTCCTCGATTCAAAAATTGAAACAAAAATTTTTTCTAGTGTAAAATTGAAGATAAAGGACTTGCAAAGTGGCCTAAGTGCAAAATTGTGGGCCATCTATTAGTATATGTGAGGCACAACACTAGTCATCTGTTTTTAGGTGCTAAAGTTCATATGGACCGTTTTTACAGATCTTTCTATAATGCTTAAAAATTCTGAAATTTTCTGGAGACTCCAAAACGTCTTGAAACTACATCCATTCGATTTGCGATGTCAAAAAATGGGATGTATACCAAATTTCAGGTTTTTTTGTTCATTAGATCACAATTAATTTTCATTTTTTCTTAAACACATTTTACCTGACCTGCAAAGTGACCTAACTGCAGCATTTTTTTAGCGTGCTGCAGCAACACTGATTTTCTGTTTTTCAAAAAAAAAAGATGTCTTCAGGGGAGTGAAGGTTGACCTTTTCCATTCCCTAAAACAGATTTTGAATATCTCGCTTCCCTCCATAGGACCACTTTTTCTCATTTTTCTCGAAATCAACTTTTTGCAGTTAGGTCACTTTGCAGGTGCTATCTTCAATTGTCCAAATTTTACAATGGTGGGGTCGAAATTTCATTTTAGTTGAAATTTTCTAATTTATTCAAGAAAATGCGAAAAATGAACGAAACCTGCCAGGTCTCCCCTGCATGATGATTTATAGGTCGCCTAACTCCACTATGGTTGAGTTTTTCCCTGGAATTTTTGAAATACCACAAGATTCATCCGAATGATAAAGGTTCTGCCAAATAATGTTTCTTAAATCTTTGTTAATTAATTTTGAAAATACATATTACCAGAAACACTCCAACGATTGAAAAGTTGCATATTCACGTTCAGAAAATCTTTCGCACCAAATTTTACAACACTCCAAGGAAAAATGAAATTGCATATTCGACGTTTCAATCAATAACTCTAAGTAGCTCTTATCATTTCGACGAATTTCATTTATAAAACACCAATGCAGGTATTTTCCTACAACGAACCCTCGACACACTGCACCCATTGACCATTCAACGAGGTCAACGCTAATAACAAATAAACAAAACTCACGTACGTCCACGTCTCGCTACTTCATCGCAGTCTCGCCGCAACCGCTCGTGCAAAGATTCGCTTACCGTATAATTCGGTGGAAAAGATGAAACCACGAACACTACTCGACGATCTCGCTATTAATGAAATAATTACCACTACATCGCCGGAGTAAAATTTACGCCACGATCGTGTCTACGGGATTGAAACGAATCCTCAAACTTCGTCATTTATTCACATTTTCGAGAGGTTTTCAGCAACTATGCATTGTGTTCTCGAGCACTTGGATGCGGAGTCAGCGATATGGAATCATTTCATCGAACCAGTCAAGTGTAACTTTCGACGTATAAAACGGGTCAGAGAAAAAAAATTAACGACGAAAATTTTCCACAAGCTTAGGTATCGTGTAAAGTGTGGTAAAAACTCGACGAGGAAAACGAACGCCCAGCTTTGGAGGAAAGAAAAACGTCGAATTAATATAATTTTCTACTCGCAATTAGACTAAGTAAACAGCGGGTGAAATATTCGAATAACGTGTATCGCGTTGTATATGCACATGAACCGGGCGAAAAATTACTTTAAACCGGGGAGAAGAAAATGCCATATAGATTTGAAGTAGGCCGCCAAAAAGGAGCCTTTTATGGATCGATGAGCAACTGGCGCCCGCAGCATCACATTAATCAGTTCGGTCTTAATAATATTGATGAATTCGAATAATTAGTTGGGCATACGTAGTCGTATCATCTACTCCAGATACACGCACACGACCGACAGACCAACGTAAAATCCACAGGTACAGGGTGTTCGTAAAATACCGAACGCAAAAATCTCGTCGCTTGCTTATAATTAAACCTAATCAAACGAGTATTAAAATTCGATCCACTAATTAAGTGAATTTCGAAGGGTAGCGTTTCCGCGGAACCTATACGACGTATTTCTCGAATCTCGTCAACTCTTACCAACGTATGGTATATTTTTTCTAATCGTATGCTTTAATTTAATAGCGAATCAACCGCAAAAGGACGGAATCGACCTACATGCGACGCTTGGCTAAACAATCACAACGTATATGTATATACGGATACGTAGCTACACCTTGCCTGTGCATGATATTACAAATTATAGGGTAGAAGTACCTTTTCGCCGCGCAATAGCGGTTAATGCTCAAAGTTGTTGACTGGCGCTGGTAATAAATTAGCGGACACCCTTTGCATCTCTCTCTCTCGCGCACGTGAAAGATGAGATTAAACTATCAACGTTTTGTTTAACCTACAATTGTACGTATAGTACCGTATAATGCCAGCCCTGTTTAAACGGACGCATAAACCTCGTCGTCTTCTCTAGCTCAACAAAGTTGACAATTATTTGCCAGCTTTCTCTGTGCTACGCCGGGGTACTCGCGCCAACGTGTAGCTGCGTGCAACTGAAAGGATGCAATACTTGAAATTTTTTAAGCGTCCGAAAACCAACCGATTATCCTTGGCATTCCGTGTGAAGCTTTTCTCTCTCTGTGGGTGTGTGCGTGCCCTTGTACACGTTGCCAACATATACACACGTAACGATATGAAAATAATCCCAAAGCTACGGATAACTCTTTAATGCCCGACAGTCTTCAACAGCATCAACGATACATAAACTTAAGCGTGGAATTTGTATTTGCCAGAATTTTATTTCAGTTTTTATCTACAATTTCAGTCGACATTTGAAATAATTTCAAAAAAAACAAATTAAAAAAATAGTTCAATTCATTCAATTTTCCATTTCCCAAAAAAATTCTCCCTGCTATAAAAATACATCAAAATTAAATGAGCATTCATTTGAAACCAGCTCCTTAGAACTGCAGATAAGGCAGCCAAAATAACACCTATGTGAGTAGGATTGCCAGTCCCAACGTTGAAAGGCTAAAAATGTCTTATGTTGGAAGATTTTTTTACCTTAGGTATGCAACTTACAAATCATCTCGGTATGTTTAGTGGTATTTCAAAAATCGAAGGAGTGAAATTCAAGGGGCATAGCTAGGCAACTTATTTTTCACTCGCGTGCATTTGGTAGTATTTCAAAAGTGGTAGGAGAAACATTCCAGAAACATAACTAGGCAATTTATTCATTACGAGTGTATTTGAAAGTATTTCAAAAATTGCAGGGGTGAATTCAAAGAACATAATTAGGCAACCTATTCATCACCTGTGTACATTTGGCAGAATTTCGAAAAAATCAAGGCAGAATTTAAAGGTTACAGCTAGGCAACTTATGCATCACTAGTTTGCATTTGATGGTATTTCAAAAAGGGTACAATTCATCGTTACTCCAAAAAAGAGAGCCAGCAAGACAAAAAAAGTGGATTACACTTCAATGAAATATTTTACGAGACAAAAAAAAACAAGGGAATGAAAAATAAAAAAAATTTGCTTCACTAAGAAATGAATTCATTACAGATGAAAATGTGTTTAAAAACGAATAATTTTGAAGAAAAGGTAAGTATTGTAGTCAGGTCTCAATCGTACAAAAAAAGGCTTTCGCGCGAAATTCCTGTTAAAATTGATTTTATGATTGATTCTTGTTCTGGACACTAAAACAAAGAAATTAAGCCCGTATGCCCTTTTTTCCCCTCTCTCCCTTTTCCCAGGGTCCAGTCCCAACATCTCAAACACGTGTATTTCCTTATCTATGGGTCGTAATGAAAAAATTTTCAAACAAAAGTTGTTCCTCAGCACCTAATGTACATTTTCACTTCTCATCAAAATCCATTTTGGAGCAACTCCTGCCCCCCCCCCCCCCAATTTAAAAATAAAACAGTTTTCAGAAAACTTAAAAAATCACGTTTTCTTCATTTTAAGCAAAAAGTTTCAGAGATACGGCGAAATTTGTAATCACAAAAAGTATTCAGAATTGAATTTCCTTTCCAATGAGCTTTATCACGACCATTTTCATCAACTTTTCCCGACAGGGTGGATCTCTCCTCCTTCCCTTTATCACAAAAGTTGGACCCACGAAAAAAAAATTGAACGATTTTTGTTCTACGATATCTAATGCATAATTTCATTTATTATCGGAATTCATTTTACAGCAAATTTTGTTCATGGGTCCAAATTTGATGAAAACGAGGAAGGTAGAAAGGTCCACTCTGTCGGGAAAAGTTGGTGAAAATTATCGCGACAGAGCTCATTGGAAAGGAAATTCAATTCTAAATATTTTTTGTAATTACAAATTTTGTCATATCTCCAAAACTATTCGTTTAAAATAAAGAAAACGTGATTTTGAGGTTTTCTCAAAAACATGTTTTGTTTCTAAATTTGGAGGGGGGGGGGAGGAGTTGCTCCAAAATGAATTTTGATGAAGACTTTCAAAAAATCAAATCAAAATTGAAAAATGACTATTTTTTTCAAAAATTCAACATTATTGCCTATTTTTTTTAGAATTGTAAGAAAGTCGAGCTGAATTTTTCCAAAAAATCATACAAATCTTTGTGAAAGATCGATATAAGGTCTGTGAAGAAGGAAGGGGGAGGGTTCCTCCCGGGCCCGTGTTTTTAATGACCTTCGAGGGTTCGCTAGAGGTAAAAAATATTGCCTTCACCACGAAAGCCCATATGATAATTTTGTAGCAATTTTGATATTAATCTCTAGCGTTGTTTTATAGTAACAGTTTTTCTTTTGATCTGCATTCGAAATATGTGGTTAAAATACATATTTTTTCTCTTTCATTTTTTCCTTTGGCCTCTGATTTTCTGAGCAATCCTTGATCAATATTCATGAAGAAAAGCTACTTTAAACAAATTAAACTTTATGACCCAATTGAGTATTTCTTTTCATTCAAATATCCAAGTTTTAAAATCATTTTTTACGCTCAAAAATACGTGAGTGCCCTGGGGTACGTTCAGCTTGGGTTGAGTATATCCAAAAATGAAGTCATTTTTAGATCTTGATAGTTGGTCTCTTTTTGCAAAAGCCATCTAATTTGTTTTCCTATGTATTTGATTTACGTACCAACAAGAGCTTTAAAGTTCGGTGGTAAAATTTATACTCAACTGAAACCAACCAATCTGAATTTTTCAGGAACGAACACAATCCAAATGGTCACAATTTTTGTTTACTTCTAAAAATAATTGCATCACCACCCATCAACCAAATGACATCAGATTCTATAAATTCAATCTATTTCCTCTTGAAAGGAATTTTTTCAGCATCGATCTGCTCAAATGGAGGGGCAAGGGGTCTCAAAAAGTCAAGAGAGTTTAGCCCTACAATTCTTTTTAAAAATTTACCAAAAAATTGGTAGGTAGTTGGAAAATTTTCTTCATCAAAAACATTACTAGAATCTACTCCACCTATCCTGAAAATGTGACTACGATTCGAAAAGGCATTTCCCTCTTTTTTGGATTATTCTGTGAGTTTGATTTTTTAGTTGGATACGGAAAATGTGACTAAAAATCAATCGTAGGCGTATTGCATTCAAACTGTTATTTCAAGTCTTCCAATGTCAAATTTCAATTTTTTATGGGTCATTTTTACCCTATCGATGAAAAAGTACCAAAATTTTCTTCGCCTTCTTCAAGGAGTCCATTGAGAATTCTAAAAATTTTCGAAAAGACCAAAAATGCGGCGTGATACATGGTTTATTAAATTTTTGGAGATTAATTTATCGATTTGACCCCCCCCCACTCCACGCCCCATGTCCTCAAATTTTAGTCAAAATTTTGGAAAATTTCATCAATGCGGATGGCATATTGTTTATAATATTTTCGAGGACGTTGAGTTTGAATTTCAACTTAGTTGTAGGATTCAAACTTATCACGAGGGGAGGGGGAGAAGGGCAAAAAGGGTCAAAGTCGTACAAATCACCGTGTTTGTATTTCAATTACATTTTTCATTTTCAAAAATTGCGAAAAAAATGTCACGTTACATATACTTCATCTGAAACGTCAAATTCATCATTATGGGTGATATTTTATTTCCAAAATCGTGAATTGTGAAAAAATGAACGACGTTTATTGAGATTGCAACTCTCGGAACTAAAATGCTGATAAAGCCCCTATTTCAAATTCTTATCAGTGATAACGTAAAATATATGAGTGAAAATTACATAATTGTTATTAAAGTTGCAATGTAGAACAAATATTATTTCAGATATTGTCTTCATTATGAAGTAATATCATTTAATTATTGAAAAAAAACAATTTAAAATTACAATACCCCTATTTCAAATTCAAGTGACACTAGCGCTCCACTGGGTGTTGCAATCTCAATATCTAAAATAAAAATTCCATTATTTTCTAAAATAATAAATTTGTTCGTTTCAATCTTAAATTTTGCAATCAAAAATCAATTTTTTCAAATCCCAAAGTAATCCATACCTTTCTTATGCCCTTCTCAGTCCTCACATATCACATCACAAATTCTACGACCAGTTCAAAATATAAAAATACCAAAAAAAAACAAGTAAATAACATAGAAACCTGTAAACACTAAAATGGTACTCCCGAAACAAAATTTTCCATCAATCTAAATTTCCGAAATTCTTTTCACGCCCCCTTCCCAACTCATTTGCCCTCTCCGTAATATTTATCGCATCTCGGGTAAATATCTTCGCAGCGAAATAATTCAATTTATCTTTTTCACCTCGCTTTACTAAGTTTTCGTTAAAATTACATCGTAATAGTGCAAATACGTAGACGTACATGGCATGTGACCACCATTTGGAGAAAATTTAGCTCCGCATTGGGTCGAAGGAGTGGCCCGTTTAAACGAAAGGATCGTATTATCAATTGTAAATTTATTGGATTTGCTGCTGCGACCATACAAACGGTTATATGATAATTGAATCATTGAAAATAAAAAAGTTTAATACGGAGGACGACGCACGTAGTCGTATTGTTGAGGATACATCGTATTATACTGCATCGTATACTATAGTGGCAGTGGCATCGCGTAGTATAGTATACGAGACTGATCGAGCGAAAAATAAAAGTAGAAAAAACCAAGCTAAAATTGCTCGAACGTACAACGACATTCTTTTCAATTTTTATTTAATGTCATATATATGAACGTGTGTATATATACAGGGTGTTCTGTAACTGTATACAATTTGTTGAATACTTTGCAGAAACTAAACTCACATCAAAGGTCAACGGTTTGCTTAATTGCAAGTTTTGGAGGAAAATAGATGAAAATGTAACAATTTTTGAAAAGAATTTTCTTCAACATGTAAATGATATTTGAAAAGAAGGAAAAAAGGAGGGATGGAAATTTACCACAGTCTTGAAAAATCACTCAGTGGAGATAGAGGGGAATTAAAATGAATACCACACCATAAGAAAACAAACTATTTCAGATAAGACCCAAAATTTTTCACAGAAATCAGAAAGAAACAAATAAAGTATTTTTTTTTTACTTCTATGCGGAGAATTCAATTTCTTCTGTTTTCTCCCATTCCCAGACGAAGGCCACAAAAAAAATTAAGTATCATTTTGAGATTCAAAAATCCAATTCTCTTAAGTCCTCTAAAAATTAAGATTAAAAAAAATGGAATATTTTGATCCCTGTCATATGAAAGTTGGGCAAAAAAAAAACATACGGGATTGTAATTTGATGTATTCTGCCCCCCCCCCCCCCACTCCCGGACGAAGTTCACAAACGAAAATTTAGGATCATTTCGAGCTAAAAAAAAATCCAAACCGCTCAATCTTCTAAAAAATTGAGGAATTCTTTAAAAAATTAGAGTGTTTTGATCCCTGTCATATGAAAGTTAGGCAAAATAACATACAGGATTGTAATGTGGTTTATCCTGACCCGGTTCCATTCTAAGATGACGGTCACAAACAGAAATTAAGAATCATTTAGAGATTTAAAAAAGTCCAATTCCATCAAGTCTTCTAAAAATTGAGAGATTCTTTTAAAATTTAGAATAGTTTGGTATCTGTCATTTGAAAAAAAGGCAAAACAAGATTCAGGATTTCAATCTGATTTATTCTGATTCCTTCCATTCCCAGGCGAAGGTCACAAACAAAAATTGAGGATTATTTTGGGATTTAAAAAAAATTCAATCCTATCAAGTCCTCTAAAAATTAAGAAATTCTTTCAAAATTTATAATGTTTTGATCTCTGTCATTTGAAAGTAAGGCAAAATAACATTCAGGATTTCAATCAGATTTATTCTGATCTTTTTCATTTCCAGACAAAGGTCAAGGTCACTAACAAAAATCTGAGGATTATTTTGGGATTTTAAAAAAAAACAATTCTATCAAGTCTTCTAAAAATTAAGAAATTCTTTCAAAATTTATAATGTTTTGATCTCTGTCATTTGAAAGTAAGGCAAAATAACATTCAGGATTTCAATTCGATTTATTCTTATCCCTTCCATTCCCAGACATAGGTCAAGGTCACAAACAAAAATCTGAGGATCATTTTGAGATTTAAAAAAATCCAATTCCCTCAAGTCCTCTAAAAATAATTTCTTTTTTTAAAAGAAGGAATATTTTGATCCCTGTTACAACAAAGTTAGGCAAAATAACATTCTGGATTTCAATCTGATTTATTCTTATTCCTTCCATTCTTAGACGAAGGTCACAAACAAAAATTGAGGATTATTTTAAGGATTTAAAAAATAAATCAAAACCTCTCAATCCTCTAAAAATTAAGAAATTCTTTCAAAATTTATAATGTTTTGATCACTGTCATTTGAAAGTAAGGCAAAATAACATTCAGGATTTCAATCAGATTTATTCTGATCTCTTCCATTTCCAGACAAAGGTCAAGGTCACAAACAAAAATCTGAGGATCATTTTGAGATTTAAAAAAATCCAATTCTCTGAAGTCCTCTAAAAATACTAAGTATATTTTTTTAAAAGAATGAATATTTTGATCCCTGTCACAACAAAGTTGGGCGAAATAACATTCAGGATTTCAATCTGATTTATTCTGATCCCTTTCATTCCCAGAAGAAGGTCACAAACGAAAATTTGAGAATCATTTAGAGATTTTAAAAAATCTAACTCTATCAAGTCCTCCAAAAATTGAGAAATTCTTTTAAAATTTAGAATATTTTAATATCTGTTATTTTAAAAAAAGGCAAAACAACATTCAGGATTTCAATCTGATTTATTCTTATTCCTTCCATTCCCAGACGAAGGTCACAAACAAAAATTGAGGATCATTTTAAGGATTTAAAAAATAAATCCAAACCTCTCAATCCTCCAAAAAATTAAGAAATTCTTTCAAAATTTATAATGTTTTGATCTCTGTCATTTGAAAGTAAGGCAAAATAACATTCAGGATTTCAATCAGATTTATTCTGATCTTTTTCATTTCCAGACAAAGGTCAAGGTCACTAACAAAAATCTGAGGATTATTTTGGGATTTTAAAAAAAACAATCCTATCAAGTCTTCTAAAAATTAAGAAATTCTTTCAAAATTTATAATGTTTTGATCTCTGTCATTTGAAAGTAAGGCAAAATAACATTCAGGATTTCAATTCGATTTATTCTTATCCCTTCCATTCCCAGACATAGGTCAAGGTCACAAACAAAAATCTGAGGATCATTTTGAGATTTAAAAAAATCCAATTCCCTCAAGTCCTCTAAAAATAATTTCTTTTTTTAAAAGAAGGAATATTTTGATCCCTGTTACAACAAAGTTAGGCAAAATAACATTCTGGATTTCAATCTGATTTATTCTTATTCCTTCCATTCTTAGACGAAGGTCACAAACAAAAATTGAGGATTATTTTAAGGATTTAAAAAATAAATCAAAACCTCTCAATCCTCTAAAAATTAAGAAATTCTTTCAAAATTTATAATGTTTTGATCACTGTCATTTGAAAGTAAGGCAAAATAACATTCAGGATTTCAATCAGATTTATTCTGATCTCTTCCATTTCCAGACAAAGGTCAAGGTCACAAACAAAAATCTGAGGATCATTTTGAGATTTAAAAAAATCCAATTCTCTGAAGTCCTCTAAAAATACTAAGTATATTTTTTTAAAAGAATGAATATTTTGATCCCTGTCACAACAAAGTTGGGCGAAATAACATTCAGGATTTCAATCTGATTTATTCTGATCCCTTTCATTCCCAGAAGAAGGTCACAAACGAAAATTTGAGAATCATTTAGAGATTTTAAAAAATCTAACTCTATCAAGTCCTCCAAAAATTGAGAAATTCTTTTAAAATTTAGAATATTTTAATATCTGTTATTTTAAAAAAAGGCAAAACAACATTCAGGATTTCAATCTGATTTATTCTTATTCCTTCCATTCCCAGACGAAGGTCACAAACAAAAATTGAGGATCATTTTAAGGATTTAAAAAATAAATCCAAACCTCTCAATCCTCCAAAAAATTAAGAAATTCTTTCAAAATTTATAATGTTTTGATCTCTGTCATTTCGAAAGTAAGGCAAAATAACATTCAGGATTTCAATTCGATTTATTCTTATCCCTTCCATTCCCAGACATAGGTCAAGGTCACAAACAAAAATTCGATGATCACTTTGAGATTTAAAAAAATCCAATCCTCCAGAGTCCTTTAAAAATTGAGAAATTATTTTACAAATTAGAATAGGTATTTTGATCCCCGTCGTTTGAAAGGTAGACAAAATAACATACAGGGGTGTAATTTGATTAGTTCTGACCCTTTCCATTTACAGACGAAGGTCACAAACAAAAATTGAGGATTATTTTGGGATTTTAAAAAAAATCCAATCCTATCAAGTCCTCTAAAAATTAAGAAATTCTTTCAAAATTTAAAATGTTTTGATCTCTGTCATTTGAGAGTAAGGCAAAATAACATTCAGGATTTCAATCCGATTTATATTGATCCCTTCCATTCGTCACAAACAAAAATTTGAGGATCATTTTGAGATTTAAAAAAATCCAATTTTCTCAAGTCCTCTAAAAATTAAGATTTTTTTTTGAAAATGGAATATTTTGATCCCTGTCATATGAAAGTTAGGCAAAATAACATACAGAATTGTAATTTGATTTATTCTGATCCCTTCTATTCCCAGACGAAAGTCACAAACAAAAATTGAGGATTATTTTGAGATTTAAAAAAAAAAAATCAATCCTATCGAGTCCTCTAGAAATTAAGAAATTATTTTAATGTTTTGAACCCTGCCATTTGGAAATTAGGCAAACTAACGTACATGTGTGTAATTTGAGTTGCCGTGTCCTTTATTTCAAGGGGCTAAATACAGTAACATAACACACCGTATGATATACCAATTCTAAAGAATACATTTTCGAAACTCTCTCAGATGCTAACATAAAAAATGCATACTAAATAAGGCTAGTGGAGGTGTGCGGAACAAACGAAAGAGGCTGAAAAACGCGACAGCACGTCTGGTCTACCGTACCCATACGTACATCCGAAGCACCGCGAATAAAGGTTAAAATGACTTTTCAACTTATTCATCTTTTGTCAAATTCGCTCGAGACTACACTCGTACACAAGCAACCTACGACAGCCTACGGTTCGACATAAGTTTACAAAGTTGGTCGGCCAAGTGATTAGTATTCCGTTGGAAGTTTGTAGCGGGAAAATCATGTACGGCGTACACCCCAGGCAACACGTATCGGCTACATGAATCGCAAAATTACACTTTGTACATTTTTAAATTAGTAACAAAGGAAAGAAAAATGTGGTTCGCGTTAAATTTCGTTATAGTTCGCGTTCCTCTCGGCTCCCTTGGTCGCGAGACGGACTGGGGCGGAGGAGAAATTCGGCGAAAAAAGTTGCCATATCAACTTTCAAACTTCTTACATATCAACTTTCAAAGCTGTAAAAAGCTGGCACCCTTTTAGTTTAATACACGTGCATTGCTTTCCACAACGCGTCAAGATTACTAGCCTATTTTATAGGTTTTTTTCTCCTTTTTTTTTTTATTTACGTAGCCAGATTTGTTGGATACGTTTCATTTTGGCTTTCGCTCGACAGCTGCTGTCAAAAGTAATAAGCTTTCTGCTTCAGTACTTGTTATTCGTCTAAATCCAGTTTCTCTTTGGCAACACTGATTTTTCTCCCCTGGATTTTTTCTTCGGTTCTGCACGGTGCTGCTTTGTACTTGTTCGCCAGCGTCGACTAGTGCTGTGGTAAACAGCGTCATTGAGAAAGATCGACATTGACGGCTTTTTTATGACCTTTTTTCGCTTTGCTTTTTGCCTTTTCTTAGACGATTTTTTATTAACGAATTTATCGCGGTGTGGGTTTTTACCAAGCTATTTTTTTATCAATTCGATAGTGTTTTGAGAAAAACATCGACCGAATTTAGGACATCTGAGACAAGGACGTACCGATAGAGGGTGGAGAAAGAGAGGAGATCTACCCTCTTGTGATTTTTTAATATTTGGTTGGAGAAATTCGCCAATTTTACCTTAAAATTTGGAAAATTCACCAATTGTACTCATATTTTTCCAAGTTGAGAAAATATGGATACAGAATGGTGAATTTTCTCAGCTTGATAAAATTTGGGTACAAATGGTAAATTTTCACAACTTGTAAAAAAAATGAGTACAAAATGGTGAATTTTTCCAACTTGAAGAAATATAAGTACTAATGATAAAATCTTCCCATAGCAAATAATCATTTTTTAAAATAAAAAAGCATATTCACGTTTTGATTTTTAAACATGATTCCAAGTTTTTAATTTTTCTCAAGTTGATTTTGATGTTTATAATAGGTATACTTTTAGGTTCAACGGTTCAAGTAAGATATAGTTACGCAGGGTCTCACCTAAAGGGGCAGAGGGCAAGTATGTCCTCAAAACAATTTTTTTGGAGACCTCCTTTCAGAAATCATAATCCAAGTCTGAAATTACTCCCCAAAATCACGATTCAAATCACAATACTTCAACCCATCCCTAAAATTACCTCTCAAATAAAAATTTTTCAAAAACTTCGGCCTCGCTGCGCTCGGCCTTATTGTATTTTTCGTTCCATAATTTTAAAATAGGTAATTTAAATCCTACAAAAGTGATTTTTTCGTATTTTTCCCCAAAATTATTTCAACTACTTTTATTTACATTCTATCTTCTTAAAACTCATTTTCGATATTTGAAAATCAAAATTTTCAAAAGCTTTGGCCTCGTTGCGCACGGCCTTACCATATTTCTTCTGTTAAAGTAAAAGTGGCCAATTTTTCATTTAAGTTTATTAATCCGAAATATTGTTTTATTGCATCTTAAATTTGAGGTTTTCTGAAAATTTCGCTCTCGCGTCGCTCGGACCAATTTCATTTTTCTCATATTCATATTAAAACTGCATAAGTACAAAATATTTTTTATTAAATCTTAAATTTTCTTGAAATTTTTCATCCCTGCTTCGCTCGAGACAAATAAGACAATTCCATAGGTTTTTTCATCTAGGTACAATGTAATTGGTCAGGGAAAAAATTTGTGATTGTAACATTTTTTTGTTATTATTATTTTTAAATCTGTTTTTATACAAAAAAAAGTGGTAATTGCTATTCCTAAATAAAATTTTTTAATGAATATTGCTTCCTTGCAATGTTTTAAGAAAATTAGCACCGGTAAAATTTTGAAAAAAAGTAATTGGCAAATTTTGAAAAATTAGTCGGCAAATTTTAAAAAATTTGTAGGAAAATTTGAACCTTCCCCCCCCCCCCCCCCCGAGCATATCGCTTCGGAAGGCGTCTGTTTGCAATTCTTTATTTCATGGTTATTTAAGAATTCCTAACGCTGAAAAATGGTAATAAGACCCCTCCTCCTTTGTCCAAAGAGAAAATCAGCCCTAAACATATGTACAGGGTGTTCCATGAATCGTCTGCCAAACATATTTTTTCGGATACAACCGGGTACCACTAAAAAAAAACTTGGGATGAACATGTTGCATATTTTGAAAATTTAAGGAGCAAATGCTACTTCTATAAAAATCACTTCAAAAAATGTTTACAACTGTGGGAAGGGATACTTTGAAAACTGAACAAATTTCTACTTTATGACTTTTTTCCTATCTTTAAAATTAAAGGGGTTTCGAAAAAAATTGTCCAAAAAAAATTCTCAAAAAATGAACTGATCCAGGGAATGGGCAGTACGTTAAAAACTGAAGCAATTGGGTTCTGTAGACTTTTTGCATAACATCAAAAATAAAGGGGCTAAGGGTCATTAAAAATTGAAAAAATTTGAAAATTTTTTGAAACCAATTTATTTTGAGTGATCCGTAGCCCCTTCATTTTCGATGTTAGGCAAAAATTCTACAGAACAAAATTACTTTAGTTTCAAACGTATTATCCATTCCCTTAATCAGGTCATTTTTTGAGGATTTTTTTTGAACAATTTTTTTCGTAGCCCCTTCAATTTTAAAGGTAGGCAAAAAGTCATAAAGTAAAAATTTGTTCAGTTTTCAAAGTACTATCCCTTCCCACAGTTGTAAACATTTTTTGAAGTGATTTTTATAGAAGTAGCATTTGCCCCTTCAATTTTCAAAATATGCAACATGTTCTTTCCCAAGGTTTTTTTTAGTGGTACTCGGTTATATCCGAAAAAATATGATTGGCAGACGATTCATGGAACACCCTAGTATGACACAGAAGTCCTACCTATAGGGTGTCCACAAATTGAGAAACCGGTTTGGGTCAAAAAAATGAGGGTCGGTTTTTTTAATTAAAATAAAGTCTACGCACTGACATGACACGATTAAAATGTGATATGTTTTTTTGGAATCGGTTCAGCATTTTTGAACCAGTTGTCAATAATATCCAAAAAAGTGGAGATATGAAAAAAAGTTTGAAACAAAAGTTGTAGAGAGTTAAAAAACAATCATTTTTGTCCCATAACTTTTTTTCATCCTGCAATGGAAAGAAGTTGTACAAAAGGTTGGAGTATCATTTTTTCGAAGACCAGTTATCAAAAATTGGAGATATGAAAAAACGTATGAAATAAAAGTTGTAGAGAATTAAAAACTGAACATTTCATGTTCTGCAACTTTTTTTCCTTTTTGCAATGGAAAGAAGTTATGGTACAAAGACTAGAGTATAATTTTCTCTTTTTTAAACCACAACTCTTTTCCATTGCTGGTTGGGGAAAAAAATTGCAGAACGTAAAATGTTCAGTTTTCAATTCTCAGCAACTTTTATTTCATACTTTTTTTCATATCTCCAATTCTTGAAACTAGTGCAGGATGACCCCAATTTTTCCAAGTTTCTTGGGTGTTTTTTTTTTCAAGTTGACAACCAGTTATCAAAAAAAAAGTTTGAAATAGTAGTTCAAGAAAATTAAAAACTGAACATTTCACATTCTGTCATTTTTTTCATTTTGCAATGGAAAAGATTTATGGCTTGAAAAAAAAAGTTATACTCCAACTTTTGTACGACAACTTCTTTCCACTGCCAAATGGAAAAAAAGTTATGGGACAAAAAATGATTGTTTTTTAATTCTCTACAACTTTTGTTTCAAACTTTTTTTCATACATCCATTTTTTAAATATTATTGACAACTGGTTCGAAATTGCTGAACCGATTAAAAGAAAACAAATCACATTTTAATCGCGCCAGTGTGTAGACTTTATTTCAATAAAAAAAAAACAGACTCCCATTTTTCCATTTTTTGACCCGAACCAGTTTCTCAATTTGCGGACACCGTTTGATACATTTATTCGTCGTGTTTGATTCGTTTTGCTCTGAAATGCACATTACTGGTGGTCATTTTTAATTACTGTCGTTCATTTCTTGTCGCTGAAACCTTTTATTTGTCGTTCGGTATATTTTTCTTCCTCTGGATACATTACATTTTGTCAGGCCGTTGAATAGCATCGATTTAAAATATTCTAAATCCTACAGAAGTGATTTTTTTGCCTTTTTCCTCAAAATTATTTCAACTAATTTTATTATAATTATATATTTTTTCTCCTTAAAACTCACTGGAAATCTTTTAAATCTGAGTTAGAATTTTCACAAATTTTACCTCCACTCCTCCTCCCAGCAAAACGCCTTCGGAACGTCACTGATCTGAGGAATGAATTTTTGGCCACAATAGGTGCCTCGATGGTACGGGGTACCAAAATTGGGTCGAGGACTCGGTATAGATAGCGTGTAATACACGTTTGAATGTGCCATCGTAATAATGAGCTACTAAGATTTACGACTCGAATCTCGACTCCGGATTATTTTTACTACCGACTATAAAACACAACATGAAAAACACCGAATACGAAGAAAAAAGTACCCAACAACGACGACGCTGCTCTTCAATTCCGAAATAAGATTTGCACGATAGCACGGCAAACTGTTTACAGTGAGCTTAAATTGTATATAGTTCCCAATGGACAGTTGCTGGTGCGCGAATGCTTTGAGAAAAATCTAACATAGTTTTTCAGATGGATGACTGTTAAGATAGAGAGCTTTCGTGTCGCTCTTAGCGTGCATGCACGTACTGGTACGCGAGCTTCTATATTTGCGCTACCGGAGCACCTATTTTAAAAGGGGGCAAATTCTCCGGCAAATGATACGAGCCGCCGGCACGCGTTTTCCGCCGTATCTACCAAGAGTACTACCTTTGATATTTTATTATTCCTACACTATTCCCTTTAATCTGTATAGTCGAAAGAGTACATTATCCTGCTGGTAGCTTTTATCATATCGTAAACTTCAAAATGTATCGAAATTTCCATCCTTTTTGGCGCCAAGCCGCACACCAGCTAGAGAATTTACACATATTCGGCAGTAGCAAGAATTCGTTGTCGAACAGCGGAGTAATTCGCTATTGTCAAATAAACGAATATTTCTCGAGCCGATGCTCAAACCCAGCCACTATTTTCTACAATTTATTCGATCATTCGAACACACACGCGAAATAAGAAAAAAACCTAAAAATCACAGATACAGGAAACATCACCCCGTTCTCTGCCTGTCACCTAACGACACGTGTCAACCACTCCTGACTCGATACGCAGCGCGTACATAATACCACGTGTAAGTTCCAACCATTTATGGGAACCCTGCTTCAAAAACTACCCATTTGTTGGCGCGGAAAAAACCTCGGCACTTATTTCGCGTACAAGTACCGAAAAGTATTAAATGTAAGTTTACTGGTTATCCAGAAAGAGAGAAACGAGTAGATTTAACAATAACTAGAACGAGCTTCGAGTCTCTAAAGGACCGTCTGGGATATTGACATAAATATTAACTTCGTTTCAAAAAGAACGAAATACAGAGAGACCGCCCGACTTCAAAGTTCACTCGACGAAACGCGTTTTGTTGAAATTTTCAAATCTTAACCGACTCTGCTTCGGTGGCTTTCGTTGACGAATACGAGCATGACGTTTGGAGCTTCCAAATTAGATGCCCGCCAGATGAGTTTCGAGGTTTAGTTCGCTTTGACGTGAATTACCAAATGGCTGAGGTTTCGATGCCTCCGAAATACCACAAAAACTAGGACAAAGATGCATAAAGAGTTGCATGTGCGTGAAGTGTTTCCCTCTTGTGACGTTGTCACCCAAAATCATCTGGTGAGTGGTCCTTGGTCCATCAAAAAAATGTTGACCTAACTAGATATCACTAGAAAAAAGTGTTAAATGAACATTTGCTTATCTCTAAAATCGATTGGACAAATAATCTTTCACAAAAAAAATTAATTCAGAAGATGACATTATTTTTAACCAGGAAAAATGAACAAATTTTTATGCTTTGATTTTCAGTTCATTGATGAGTCAACGAAAAGAAAATAGGTATTAGAAAAGGACTGAAAAAAGTCAACGAATTTTTCATAGAAATTGTGATTTTTTGTCCAACTTGGAAGCTGAAGGGGTCACAAAAAAAAATTTGTAGGTCTATTAAAAAATCTAAAACAAAACGAACGAATTTTCATGCTGTGACCTTCGTAAAAATTAAAAATTAAAGGTGCTAAAAAAATTTGTATTTTTTGAAAAAATCCAAGAAAAAAGAGAGAATTTTTATACTGTGATTTTTGGTCCAACTTTGAAACTGAAGGGGTCAGAAAAGGAAAATTTGTACTTAAATCTGATAAAAAAATCTAAAACAAAGTGAACAAATTTTCACGCTGACTTTCGGTCCAAATTAAAAAATTGAAAATCCTACAAAAAAATTGTATTTTTTGAAAAATCTAAGAAAAAAATGAAATTTTCACACTGTGACTTTTTCTCCAACTTTAAAATTGAAAGGGGCAAAAAATTTCCATCAAGGATTTTTTTTAGAAGAATGCGGAAGATACTTGACTCAAAAATTGAGAAAAATTTGAAAAAATTTTCAAGCCCATCATCGAATTTGAATGATCTAGGCTTCCTTCAACTTTGATGTTAGACAACAAAATCATTAAAACAAAATTTGTCCAGTTCAAAGAACTACGTTGTTAAGAAAACTACTTTCGAGACACCCAGTAGTATATTTCTACCAGATTTGGACTTTTTGCCTATCGATTTTCCTCAAAATTTTTTATATCATATGGACATCCTCAACTTGAAAACCACTATTACATACTTCGATCCTTCCCAGCCCCAAAAAGGGGAGAATAAGGTCCCTCAAAGAGTTACAGTACATTACGATTTTAGACAAAATTCAAAAAAAAATCGAAAATCATGTGCGACATGACCCTTGTTACGTTTTTTGAGGCAATGAGTTCGAACTATAGAATTAGTTTTTTAATGAGATACCACCATAAAGTTGGTACTGCAGGCATCAAACACAGATTTTGAGGAAAAATAAGTAACTTTAGTGACTTTTTATAAGGCAAAAGTGACCTATTTTTCGAAAAAATGACCAATTTTTCAATTTTTTTTCTCATAAATAAATCACTGACACCCCCTCGCCACCCCCCCTATTTCCTTCATAACTCGAACGGTATTTCTCTCTGCGATAGTACTGAAAAAACTTTTTTTTCTAAAAATTTTTTTTATTAATAAATCTTTGTCAAGGTATTAATCAACAAGGTTAGTAAACTAATCAGTAGGTAAAAAAAGATTTGATTTTTTTTTTTAAAGTATCAGTATTTTTTAAAATTTTATGCAAGAGCGGTGAACCGTTTGAACGAAAAAAGTGACTTCAGAATAGAAAAATGACCAATAGTGACCTTTTGGCAAAAAAGTGACTTTTAGTGACCAACTTTGAAAATAGGGGACAAGTCACTAAAAAAGGTGACTGTTTAATGCCTGGTATTGAAATAAGAAAAAAAAACGGTTTTTTTCGTGCTACTGATTTCAGTTTGGAAAGAGGTACAGGATAAATTTGAAAATTTAGATCCTCATGAATTAGCATTTCTCTTTTCTACTGATCATTTCAATTTTAGATCAATAAAGGTCTTTTATGACTTTCTTGAATTATGACCAAGGGCCAAAATCTGGTTGCCACACATGACGGAATGACCTTTTTTCGATGAAATAAAGACTGCATAACAAAATCAAAGACATAGAAGAATTCAAAGCATTTTATGCAAAGGCAATTTTGAAATCTAATCCGAAATATGTGACTAAATTTGATCAATCAAATGCCACCACTGAGTGCATATTGTTCACTTCGATTAGATCAAAGTCGTGTTCCCGATAGTTTTAACAGACACCTATGAAATTTCAAATATATACACTCGGATAATTCTCTAATCCAATCCAATTAACCGTTGATTTATAATTATTTGCAGGTACTCGACGCCAATCCGATTCGGATTCGGATCACGAAGAAGGATATTCTCCATCAAAGGAAACTTCATCCCAGGGTAAGAAATTCTCGCACTAATTATTACACTCGGACCTACCCTGCGACCTTGCACACAACAAACCGTGTGTTCGCCGCCTCATTAAATTCGATTCTTAAAATCCTCGCAGTAAATCGAGTCGATATTATCGCATAAATTAAGACCGAGAAAGAGCACCTTTTATCCAGCATATATCTCGAATATCAAATAAACGAGCTAGCGAATTGGCAGGCGTACATACACAGGCTAGAGTAGGTCGTTTGACGGTGGCACAGGATGCCACGAACAAGATCACTTTCGTAAAGCTCAAAGACTACCGAGGCGGCGTCCGTTTTACGGGTGAAAACTCATAGTGGATATAAAAGGAAAAAGCCGAGGGGCCTGTCATACTGATTACCTCATCCATCATTTTGTTTATCCTCCTTTATCATAGTCATTATCTACGTTGTCATCATTATTTTCTTGTTTGCATTAACCACCAATCAATAAACGAGTTCGGTTTTAACAAATGCTCTACTCTCATACTAGTATACAAGTATATGGTTCGACGAGGCAGCCACAGCGTGGCGCGACAACGTGTCGAGGTGTGGCTTGATTCTTCTTCTGTTGTAACTTTATAATAAACATAATTCGTTCTCATCTTTTCTTCCAAAGATGCCAGCGAATATTGACAGTTCTTTTGAAGTTATTACCACAACGTTAAAAAAAAATTAACGTACTTTTTTCTTTAGGGTAAAAACTTTAGATCATGGATGTTTTTTTAACGAATATTTAATATTCATGTTAAAGAAGTAGGTTGTAAATTTTTTTTAAAGTGTAGGTAATTGATAATTATTAAAAGTTAGTCAAACTGTATACAGGGTGTTTCAGGGTAGAAGTAAGGGATTCCAGGCAGTGACTAAGCGACACATATTGAGTCTTTGTAGGTATGTTTGCCTAGCCTCCGAACCGCAGGGGCTGATTTGCAACAATTCAAAAAAAAAAATTTTCAATTGATATTTTTTTTTTTGAATGAGCATAGCTTGCAAACCAAAATAGGTAGAGATTTGGAATTTGTTCGAGAGAAAAGAGAATTTTATCTAGATCACGATGGTCTGGTTGTTTTTTGTCTTAACAGATCAGGGAAGCAAGCAGCTGATAAAATAAACAGAAAAACGCTTGAAAAATGTGTGTCAAAACCTTCAATTTCCATCATTTTTGTTGAATTATTCAAAAATTTGTTCTCTTGACCGATCGATTAAATTAATGTTTCTAGAAGAAAAATGTTTGCTCTTTTTAATGTCGCAAACCCTGTCTCTTCATCTTACTTAGATGAAAAGTTATGCCCATTTAAATTCTTGAAAATGATTATGGAATTTCAAAAAAATACTTCATTCTCATTATTTTTGAGAATTTAAATGGGCATAACTTTTCATCTAAGTAAGAAAGAGAGACGGGGTTTGCGGCGTTAAAAAGAGCGAGCATTTCTCTTTCAATGTTTCAATACTCTTTCGATTCTGCCACCACACGTTCTTAGTTTCGCTGAATAGGTATCTCATCAACTGCTTATCATAAAAATCTACACATACCTATTAATTTTTTTTAGAACTGATCTGAAATGAGAAATAATCGAGAAGGTCTGGAAGCAGCGACGCTCAATATTATCAGCCGAGTTTCTCTTTGTATCGAACTAAATGGTGGCCGATTCGAAGCTTTTCTTTAGTACCTAATTCAAATTTTTTCAATAAAATAATTTTTTGGAATTTTTAAATTTTTGTTAAGTTATTCAAAAACTTGTTCTGATTGCCCATCAATGAAGTGGATATTATTGAAAAAGAAATGTATTCTCTTTTCAACGCCGCAAACCACGTCTTTCTATCTTATTTAGATGAAAAGTTATGCCCATTTAAATTCTCAAAAATAATGAGAATGAAGTATTTTTTTGAAATTCCATAATCATTTTCAAGAATTTAAATTGGCATAACTTTTTATCTAAGTAAGATGGAGAGGCGGGGATTGCGGCATTAAAAAGAGCAAACATTTTTCTTCTAGAAACATTAATTTAATCGATCGGTCAAGAGAACAAATTTTTGAATAATTCAACAAAAATGATGGAAATTGAAGGTTTTGACACACATTTTTCAAGCGTTTTTCTGTTTATTTTATCAGCTGCTTGCTTCCCTGATCTATTAAGACAAAAAACAACCAGACCATCGTGATCTAGATAAAATTCTCTTTTCTCTCGAACAAATTCCAAATCTCTACCTATTTTGGTTTGCAAGCTATGCTCATTCAAAAAAAAAATTATAAATTGAAAAAAAAAATTTTTTGAATTGTTGCAAATCAGCCCCTGCGGTTCGGAGGCTAGGCAAACATCCCTACAAAGACTCAGTATCTGCCGCTTAGTCACTGCCTGGAATCCCTTACTTCTACCCTGAAACACCCTGTATAGGTACATCAAATTTTTCATCATCATGAAATTCTGAATTTTCAATTTTCCAGTTTAATAAAGGTTTGTCTTGCGTTTTTGAATTGTTAATAAAGATTTGCTATTACTTCTTCCCAATTTTCTATAAATTCTTTACATACTTATTTCAAATTTAAATTTGTATTTGAACACATTTTTTGATTTAATGTGAAATAATATGACCAACACAAATATGGAATTGAATCACATGTAAATTAAAATAGAACTAATCTCATATTCTTCTCTACACTTCCACCCATCACAAAATTTTAGATTCCTGAGTAAAAGAAATAGTGTCGTCATTAACCACAAATTTTAAATTGTTTATTCAATTTTTAAATTAATTTATAATTACTGGTGTCACACTAGGGATTTTCCCACTTCCCCCAGAAGCAACACTGATCATAAGGTTAGTGTGGCTACACTGGGTGGATGTTTGAAGTGAAGCTACATTGCTCTATCCGAGTGCCGAGCTCGTCAGTGGCTTTCCTAATGTTTTTTGTGAAGGAGATCACGTCCATAGATTAAGAGTATTCTTAATCTATGGTCACGTTGTAGCGTGTACATGTGAACCAGCCTGGTTAACGCCTAATGTGTGAAGCGCTGGTCACATTTGTATTTCAACACCTTTCATCCGAAAGGCGAAAGTATTATTTCCAGAACTGTGAGAGTCCGATTCGAGCACTTGCTCCTCTCATCCGGGTGAGGTACATGTGATAGGCTCAACCCTTTCACTGGTGAAACAGTTTTTTTTCAAGTTTTTTTTTTACGAAGAAATATAAAAATAATCAACAAATCAATGCGTAAAACCATTTTGTGTTTATATGTGGCCAATGCAAATCAAACCCGGTTAGTTTGTCAGAATATCGATTTTGATTTTTAAAAAAAACACGTGTAAAGTCATTTTGACCCTTTTAAATCCCAAACACTCCAATAACTCAAAAACAATATTTAGACACACTAACTGGGTTTTCTCTGCACTGGTCACATGATAACCTACAATCCTCACATATTAAAAATTCACATCAGTGAATAAAAAGCAGATCTCTAAACACAAACAACACTTTTCATATTTTTCAACTATTTTTTTGTCCCACTAGACCAGAATATAATAGTAGTAATTTTCATTTATAATCTGTTATATGGGTAACATTCAATGAAGTGTCACAGGAGTTGAGGAGGTTAAACCGCATAAATTAGTTTAATCTAAATTTTAGTTCACTTAATATGATAACAGTTGAGTCTATATGTATAACCAGTGGCAAAGCTAGCATGTAAGCTTGTAAGCTTGTAAGCTTAGCTTATATCAGAATTTTGAAAAAAGGAAAGAGAAAATGTGAAGGGTAATATGGCCTGTTCACCCATCCACATTTGGTATGGTATCCCTGCCAGGCAGGCATGAAATCATCCCTTGATAGATCTTATGTGAGTGGGAGAAATTAGTTCTAAAACCGACGCGAGCTAGGCACAAATGTTTTATTGCTAACCCTTAAGTAGATTCTTGGCTCTGCCTCGAGGGACATGATCATCTTTGGATAGATCACTCGAGTTTCATAACGTGTGCATAATGTATAATGTGTGGGCTCAATTTTTTCAATTGAAGCATCAAATAAATCATTTGATTGCTCATGTATCACATCTTATTTTAACTGTGTCATGTCAAAAAAGACCAAGTGACAAATTTGGAAGTGCTAAGATTTTAACATATTTCTCACTGGTAATACAGAATAAGCTTCTGAGCAAATTATTGATAGATTAATGTTACCAGAGTTCACATTTTTCATACTTATTATCCCTTCTTCAACTATTTAGAAGTTATTGTACTTTCAAGTGTGTTTTTTGATGAAATTTTTGATGTCACTTAGTCGCTTTCAACTTAACAAGGTTCAATACATTTGAGGTACTTCACGACTATTCATACATCCTTTGTGGCCCATCGTCAGTACATTGTGTATGTCTATTCACGTTAGCGGTTAGGTCAAGGCAAGGACCTCCCGCTTCTGGATACACTGAAGTGTACCTGGCAGGTACCTCTCCTAACCCTAACAAAAAATACATTTTCATTAAAACTGAAATTCAACATTCAAAAAACCATTCATTAAAACCGTAATTTTTTCCTATTCCGTGTTGTGATGAAGCACTTCAGAATTAGCTTCAATTGTAGTTGGTTGGGCTGTGGTTGTGCATGCACAGATAGAGCTACGCAGCGCAGAAGAGTAAGGAGAAAGTCACGGTCATAGCTGGCTGTTGTAAGCCAGCTTCAGGAATATCAATTTTTAAATTCAGGTGATTCTTTTCAATGTTTGAAGCTTTGTAACTCCTTCAATTATGAATTAAATAAAAATATGAACATGACCTATTTTATTTTAAATTTTATGATCTACAAAATAAGTTATAATCATTTTTTAATTAAATTGAAAATTGAAAGAGTTACAAAGAATAAAGTTGAAAGAAAAAATGAAGTATTTCTAATTTCACAAAAAATGAAGTGAATGAAGTTGTAAATTTTATGAATTATAGTTTTGTAGCAACGTTTGCAAAAAATCGAATTTATTGCCCATTTAAAAAAAAACTCTTAGAAATTGGATGTACCTATAGGCACAGCACAATTTGGAATTTTTTTCAGGGCGATTTCACCTATCTTTTTAAGCAAAAAAGGATTCATAATTAAATAAGAAATTGTTGCCCCCACTTCACCTCTCAATTTTTTGGATTATGGTAGTAGGTATAGGTAGGCTCATCAACTCTTATCTTACATCAAATTTTTCCCTAGCTTCGCCTCTTGTGTATAACTACAAAATGTCGAGTACTGGTACTTCACCACTACTGCCTTGTGAAGAGGGTAATACACCCTCCACCCATGAATCTAAGTTAGAAAGCAACGTACAATCTTTGAGCACTACCCAAACAGGTGAATGGAAGTATTGCATACTTTTCTTCGAAAATTTACAAAAAGTAAAAAATAAGGACAAATGGTTATTCAATCTCCACAAAATATTGTAAGAAGGGTTTTAAAAAACTCTAAAATTTAAAAACCAAGTACAACGAAAAATCCATTGAATATGAATTTAACAACAATACCAAACATGGAAAAGCTTCCGAATTTTTACGAAATCATTGAGCAACCGAATTATAAGTTGCTGAAGTTTTTTCGAGTCTAACATAATGTCATTATGTCTTGATCTAAAAACATTACATAATAAGGGAGTGTTTTTCTTAACTACAGACACAATGATTATCTGTCGAATGATTTGAAGCAATAGCAATTTGATGAGCAATTAACTCGATTTGATGATTTTCAGGCAGGTCCTGAATTTCATCCAATATTCTTTCAATTAAGTTTCAATGCACATGTAAGAAATATCCATGTCAAAAATAAGAGAAGAGCCTAGATTACGTATACAGGTGTTAAAAAACACTCTCCCTCTTTAATATTTTTTTATAGTACAAATAGTATTTTGTTATGTTTAACCACATCACCGCGAGAAACAAGTACACCGCGTAAATATTCGTTTTAGAAGACCATAACATTTTATTATGATATGAGAAGGGGATAGGGGAAAATCAGCCCCTAACCCATTGCGAATACTGTGCCGTTAACGAAAATAGTGTAATAAGAATCCACCATCAACAATTGGTTTACCGCCAGAGATGGCGATAAATCGCTATAATCAAGATTAAAAATATCGTAAAGCAAAGAAGCATCTCGCTACGTATGAAAAAATAAAAATTTCCCCAGCACATACCGCGAAAACGAAGGCGAAAAACTGACGAAGCTTATTGTGATGAAGTTAATGTCGGAGCAGAAGTAGAAGAAAACATCTCTCGTTGCCTTTAAGCTGCGGTAAATACGTTCGATATACATCTCGCACACAAACGTGAAATGTGTAAAATAACAGTTCCATTTTATGATTATTCCATTTGCTGGGACTATTTTCCAAAAAAAAAACCACATCGAATGTAAATTTCGTTTTTATTGCCTTGTACCATTTCGCTGCGGCGAAAAATATATTGCTTTGGAAAATTTACAAAATCAAGTTATTCTCTCCCTCTGTTCTGGTTCTTTTTCTCTTCTGCTGTGTCGACTGGGTGTCTTATCCTACCTGCTTTCTTATCTGCTGCGTGAGATTTTAAATGGCTCGAAATTAAAACTGACAAATATCGGCGTTATTTTCCCTAAGAGGGTTTTTTCTGCGAAAGCCACGCCTAGCCCCTGATGTGTTATATTTTCATACTACATATACGAGTCCCCATACTCGGTCGAATATTCGTAATGATTGCTTTTTGGTATTCTTTTATGGAACAGTTCTTTGAATAAATTCACCATTTTGATGCGGTGATTTTTCTAGAAATCGAGATATCTTTAAATAGGAAACGTTTGGTTGAAAGGCATAACTCTAGATGAACTCAAGCTTTTGGCATTTTCTTGAGGAATGCCAATTCTGCTTTTTTAAGATCACTTTAATGCTTTTTACAGGCCCTTAAAATATATACAAGCTTGGAAACTCAGACAAATTGTACAAAAATGTATTTGTTGCGTGTATTTCATTGAAAATCACCTTAATTTTTCGGATCTAGAAGAAAATCCCCTCCAATCCGAATTGCCTAATAATTAAGTACAAACTGAAGTAGATTTATTGAAGTGAGGGAGAGGATGGCAAAATCAAAAATTGAAGACTGAAATGGAATTTTTATATTTTCTCCACTCAACATAGGTATAATTTTGTTTTTTCAAGCTTAAAAGAAAAATCCCCCCTCTCCCCCCAAAAAAGTTCATAATTTTTTATAAATTGAAGGCTCAAATTATTTTTTTTTATTTTTTCAACTCAACGTGTGATTTTTCTAATTTTTTAAACTCAACAGAAAATCCCCCCTCCCACCAAAAGAAAAAGATAATCTCCTACCACATTTTTTTAAAATTAAAAATTAAAATGACATTTTTTATTTTTTCAATCTCACAATAAAACAATTCCCTCTGCCACCTCAAAAAAATGCACCAAAATATTGAAGACTGAAATGGAATTGTAATATTGCTTCCATCCAACATACCTAGGTACTTAGGTAGGTATAATTTTTCTCATTTTTTCAAGCTCAAAAGAAAAATCCTCCCCCCCCCCCCATCATCATTTTCAGAAATTGAAGGTTCAAATGAATTTTTTTGTTTTTTCAACTCAAAGAGTGACGATTTTTTCTCATTTTTAAAGTCAACAGAAAATCCTTTCCCCCTCCCCCCAAAAAGAAATAGATCATCGCTTACCAGATTTTTTTAAAATTAAAAACTAAAATGACATTTTTTTTTGAACCCGCAACAAAACTCACTCCCTCCCCCTCCTTAAAAAATGCATCAAAATGAAGACTGAAATAGAAATTTTATATTTTTTCACTCAATATAATATGATTTTACTTAGGTACTTTTTCTAGCTCAAAACAAATTTCCCCTCCTCCCCCAAAAAGTTGATCGATTTTTTAAAAAATCAAATTCAAAATTGAAGACTGAAATGAAATTTTTGTTTCATTCCACGTGGACTTTACTTATTTTTTTGAACTCAAAAAAAAAAAACGTTTCCACAACTCATCATCTTCAAAGATTTTCCAAATAAAAATGCAATGTGGTGGGTCAATCTGCCCCATTTTTCCTCTGTTTACTCCAGTCTCACTGAAAATGCTACTGAATTAACGAAAAATTTTGACCAAGAACTCATGTAATTTTCAAAATACTGCAATAATATCTTCTCGAGAAGATTTTCTTTTCAAATAACAAAAACATCCATCACACCAAAACTTTCCAAATGCAAGCAAGAAACATTATGTCAAATAAGTTGCATACCTAAGCCTTTGAAAATCATCAAATACAACTAAAATACACGAGAGGTGCATAAATTGCCTAATTTCTTCCTACAACCGACCCCGGAAAATTCTCAAATACCACTCATCGTTCTCTCAAGCATGATAAGTAGCTTTTCTCTGTTCAAGGCGCACCTCAAGATTAAAAAATCAGATTACACATCGTTTAAGACATAACGACTTCGAAAGCACTACAATTCAGAATTCTTCAATCTTTCACGTCGCATACATACGTAAACCACGACGAGCTCCGAAGCACAAATCGAGGTACGGGGTTCGCTAGTCATTTTTAAATTTCAAAACTACCGACACCGTTTAGGCAGCTGAAAATCCGATGATTTATGAAAGCTTGAGCCTTCCGAGTACGAGTATTTTTATCCATACGCGAGACATGACGATCTAAAGGGTGAGACTGGCGACGACGGTGAGAAAAAAAACAATAAAAGAAGGAAATTAGTTTGAAAGATAAAAACCTTGTAGTCGTTTGCAAGTTTTATACATTTGCGCTGCGTTTCGACTGTTTAAATGTTTCGCAAAGGGAAAGAGAAAGCGAGCGAGCGAACGAGAGAAAAAAAAGGTCTGCTGAGAATTGGAAGCATTTTTTACATTTCTCTATTTAAACTGTTTTCTTTCTCGTAAACTTCGCCAGTGTGTTTTTTATCTGGTCTGTTCGCTTTAATCGAATTCCACGAATTAATTTCGCGTTGTAATTTTCAAATTAAAAACACTTCCGATAAAATTTATTACCGTGTGTGCCGACAATTTATTAATTATTTCGAAGGTGTCGACGACGCTTTTTTACACCGCCACACGTTCCCTTCCCTTCACCACCCACACGCTATTCGCCTCGTTTTCTACTTTTTTTTCTGTTTCGCTTTCGCTTTCTCTCTATATACAAATACATGTTATATGGACAAAGTTTTCCGAAAGTATTTTCGTATTCTCGACCAAGTTTACACGTTCGATCGCGTTTAACGTATACCTAATACATGTTCGATACGAAAGCACGGGGACTTTCGCCTTCGCTTTTACTCCATCCATACTACATACGTTTTTTGACGAACGCGTCTAATGCATTATGTATGGCTTTTTTCGACGACTAGCACGACGTCCCGTTACGATGTTGAACAAGCGTTTAAAAAATTTTAACCGACGATTTATTGAATATTTACACAGCAGCGACGCGAACATGAGATGACACAGTTGAGGGATTTTTTTCCTCCATCCGCAGGCACCTGTTTTATACACCGAAGTACATTCAGGTATTAGTACGAGGTCCAAGAACCATAACCGCGGGCTCGACTAAAACGATAATGTTGAAATTAACTCCTCCGAGCGGAAACATCGTGTCTAAACAATACGAAACGATGCGATGGTGTTTGCTTTAGTGTCTCTGCGTACAGCATGCACTTCTCCTTCAGCACGTGTATAATGTATAGGAAAACAAATGACGAGTTGTTCCATTTTTTCCACCACTTTTTTCCCATCTCCGTCTTTTTCACTCGCACGTGAAAATATAAAAGAACGCTTCGGTTGCATTTTAGTGATAAGTCGCTTCAATAAACGTCCCTGAAAATAAACGACCATTTTTTTCCATTCTCTCTGGTCTCTACCGCGTAAGACAATTTATAATGAAGGAAATAATTCGTCGGAAATGATAATAAACAATCCAGAAATATCCTGTTATTCCTTTAAATTATATTTATAAATTTTCCACGTTGCGTATACAATACGAGTATAGCAATTAAATTGCGATTGTTACTCAGGGACGTCAGGGAAGGAGGATGAAATTGAAATCAAAGATAATCGAATAAAATTTTCCACAAATACGATTCTAATGCGAGCATCGTACGTTAGATTTATTCGCTATTTGCAATTTGAAGTGAAATTAGTAAGGAAATATTGTAATTACCTACATATGAATACTGCATAACAGTTTTTAAAAAAGAGTAAAAAGACATTACCGAAATATTTATCATAATTTGAATAGTTACACATAGTAAATTGGTGTAATTGCGGTAAACTGGTATGATTTTGGTAGACTGACGTAATTATCGTGAACTGGTAAAACTGAAAAAAATTGGAAAATTCATTTCAAGCTTGAATCGTTCTAATTCTTACATTGAAAGTATTTCCGTCGAAATGATAAAATTTCCAGTAGATCGATGTAATTACGGTAAATTTCAAAGAAAATGGCTCAATTACAAATTTAAATTTTCTGGGAATTTATTCATTTGAGGTATGAACACTGGTAAAATTTGTTAAAATTAAGCGTAGTATAGCAGAGTTGCATTATTTTGGTAGATTGACGTGAAAAATAGTAATTTTTGATAAACTGCGGTAATTACGGTAAATTACCGAGAATATTGGAGTAATTACGGTAAATTACCGAGAATATTGGAGTAATTACGGTAAATTACCGAGAATATTGGAGTAATTACGGTAAATTACCGGAAAAATTATGGAAAATCAAGTACAGGAAAAAAATAATAATTCTAGGGAAAATTGCAATTGAAAATATGGTAATTATGGTAAATTGCAGGTGAAATTGAAGCTATCATGGTAAAGAAAAAATTGAATCTGGATCAATCACAGAAAATTACAGATGATTGCAGAAAATTGCTAGTAATTACAAAAAATCACTGGTAATTACAGAACATTATTAGTATAATTAAGTGCATTACAGGAAATCATTGGTAATTAGTAATTACATAGCAAATAATAACAACTAATATTATAGAAGACTTATTTTTAATTACATTACAGAAAATCATTAGTAACTACCGAATTACAACAAATTATCAATGTTTACAGAAAATTACCCGTATTTACTGTAAATTACTGGTTATTCCTGAGAATTACTGGACATGACTCTAAATAACTGGTAATTACTCTGAATAACTGTGTTAAGATTCATCCCATAAATAAAAAGTAAAAATGACATTTTTGACTGTTTGAGGTAATTACCTCGTTATTACCTTTCGTTTGGGCGTGATTCCAGGCCATCATGCCAATAAAATTTTATTATCTCGTCAGAAATATTTTTAGATTTTTCAACTACAATTTTAATTTTAGATTTTGAAATGTTTGTTCCTTAATTAATAAAGTTATTAAAAGCAATCTTATGCTCATTTACATCATGGTGACCCAGCGACGTGATATACGTGATATTGCAACTTCATTGACTCAGTTTTGCCCAGTTTTGATTCCGTAAGTTATTCATTGCTATCAGACTATCAGTTTTACTTTGCACTGCAAATCATGGCACCGCCAACCAAGACTCCAGCAGATTCAACTAGACGTCTAATGAATAACATTATCAGTGTATTCAAGTCCAATAAGGATTGGATTGAGAACCCATCTACCAGGAAAACCAAGCGAGAACTTCAACGTAGGATAGCAGGTTTAGAAGAACAATACGGTAAATTTCTTGAATTAAATAATAATTTACTATTAGAAGATGCCGAAGAGACTGACGAGTGCTTAATAAGTACCCAAGATTTATACTTTTCTGTAATTTCGGCTATGGAAACTGAACTTGACGAACTTGAAGATAATGAATCTGATGATGATTACCGTAGTACAAAGGGCAGTTCTACAGGGTGTAAGCAACCGACAGTAAAAATTAAGCTACCTGAGCTAGCTCTGCCTGTGTTCACGGGTAAGACCGAAGAGTGGCGTAGTTTTTTCGAAAGGTTCCAGAATGCAGTTCGTGGTAAAAGTGTCAGTGATATCGAACGATTACAATACCTCCTGCACTCAGTAAAAGGTACCGCGGCTCAAATTATCGAAAATTTACCTATTGTGAAGGAGAATTATATCGAAGCTGTTCGGTTATTAAAACGTAGATACGAAAACAGGCGACTAAATTTACGTTTACATCTTAGTACGTTATTCAACTTATCCATGGTAACCGAGAATAATGAAAATTCTCTCCGCGAGTTAGTTGATGCGACTTTATCAACTATACGTGCCATTGAGAATCTAAAGTACAAGCGGGAGGAACTTTCTAATGCGCTTATCGTCCAGCTTGTTTTAACTAAGTTGGATACCAAGAGTAGGGAGTTATGGGAGTCTTCTTTGGATGACACCAAGGCTGAAGAGGAGAATCACGACTCCTATGAGCAACTGATTACATTTTTAGAAAATCGTCTTCGTGTAATCTCGACTGTATTTCACTGCACCGCATCTTCTTCGGCCTCAGCCTCTCCCAAGCCACGTACAACGAAACCGAAAACCACGTTGGTGACTCAGACATCGGATTCAGGAAATACTCATTCGACAAAACCTCAGGCGACTCCTGCGCGTACATGCCCTTGTTGTCCAAAGGAGCATGCATTGTACCTGTGCGATGTATTCAAAGGCCTAAGTATTTCCGATCGTTACAATAAGGTTCGCGACGCCAAGCTGTGCGTGAATTGTTTTTCGAATTCACATTGGTCGAAGGTCTGCAAATCAATCAAGTGCAAGACTTGTGGCAAACCTCATCATACGCTTTTGCACTCAGGAGCACCGGCGGCGGCGAATACTCCAGCTGAGACTACCGTAGCCCCGGTCGCACCAACTCAGTCGACGCCCAGTCCTTCGAGTACTGTAGCGCCTACTCCGCCTGCTACCATACTAGCGACTGTGGCAACTTCGCGCCGAGACGCATTAATTGCTACCGCCATCGTACGAACAGCGTCTAGTACTCGAGAATGCGAGGCTCATATCCTACTCGACGGAGCATCGCATATAACTACAATTACATTCGATCTGGCTCAACGCTTAGGCTTGGAATTACAGCACTCGACGACATCGATATCTGGATTCCAGTGCAAACGGTCGGCTTCTGTTGCGAATGCGATGGTACGGCTTACTTCAAGAGATGGTAATTACACACAGATGTTGTACGCTACGGTTGTTAATCGCATAACAGAGCCATTACCAGCTGTTGATTTCGAAATTCCCTCGACATGGGGCCTCTCATCGTATTACCTCGCGAACCCACAGTTCAATCGTTCAAGGGAGATCGATATGTTAATTGGAGCTGATTATTGCTACGACATGTTCCTGCCAGAAATGGTGAAGCGGCCATCCACACCGGTCTTGTTGGCTTCTCGCCTAGGATGGTTAGTCGCTGGCCCTTACCACGCATCGAACATCAGCCCATATTCTCACTGTCTCAAGGTCACGGTGAGCCCCAATGAATTGCAAGAAATCTCAGACTTCTTAGGGCTGGAGAAGGACCCAGAGTTTGGGTCGGAATCTCGATCAGCGGACGAGCTCATTTGCGAGGAACTTTTTGTGAAGACTCATAGACGTGATGAAACTGGAAGGTTTGTTGTCAGGCTACCGCGACGTAACGAGTTGAAGTTGGGTGAATCTCGTCATCTCGCCAAGGCAAGATTGAAGCCGGTCACGGGACCTTACTTAACATTTCTACAAGAGTACGAAAGACTTGGGTATATGACGAGATGTGCACCACCGCGCCCTGGCCAAGAAACGTACTACTTACCCCACCACGCAGTTTATCACAACGGAAAGATAAGAGTTGTGTTCGACGCGACGATGCAGTCAGACAACGGGCTTTCATTAAACGACGTTCTTATTGTTGGAGCAGTGGTACAACCAACTAGTTTTACGATATTCATCCGATTTCGATCCAAGAAGTATGCCTTTACTTGTGATATCACGCAGATGTTCCAGCAAATTCTCGTTTCGGTGCAAGATCGTGACCTACAGCGTATCCTGATGTACATCGATGGTCAACTCGTCGATTTCCAATTAAACACTGTAACCCCTGGTGAGAACTGCGCCCCGTTCGAAGCCACTCGCTCACTCATTCAACTAGCTAACGATGGGAAGGAGGAGTATCCAGCGGCGGCGGAGGTACTTGAAGAAGAAACGTACATGGACGATTGTTTGTCAGGTGCTCATACGGTGAAAGAGGCCAAGCAGCGCAAGGATGAGCTAGTCGCCTTGTTACGTACTGCTGGTATGAAGTTTTCGCCACAGAAGTGGAAATCGAATCATCCAGACTTACTCGACACCCAAGAGGGAGTGGTCCAGCAGCGAAGTGGTCGCACGCTTGGAGTCGAATGGGACACCGTCGAGGACGTATTCAAGTTCCCATCTCTCGCAACGTTAAAGAAAGAAGGCACCTTAACACGACGAAGTGCGCTTTCTCTCCTCGCCAGAATTTTCGACCCAGTAGGCTTACTGGCACCTCTCACGATTACTGGAAAACTGCTGATTCAGCAGTTATGGACTGAGCAGCGGATGTGGGATGACCCAGTGGACCCATCGTTTCAAGCAAAGTTCGATAGGTTTCTGGGCAACGCCGCTGCAGTAGCTGACGTGAAATTCGACCGATACCTCGGAACTGGAGGATCAGCAGAGGTGCAGATTCATGGATTTGGCGACGCAAGCGAGCAGGCGTATGCCGCTTGTGTATACATACGCAGCATCGACAACGGCGTAATTACAACTCAACTTGTCGCAGCAAAGACCAGGGTGGCTCCGAGGGCCCAGCCTCACACCATACCGCAGTTGGAGTTATGTGCGGCTGATCTTCTGGTCGAACTAATTTTGAACTTAGCCAAGATACTTCGTTTTCCGCTATCCAGTTGTTATACTTATACCGACTCGACTATCGTTATGTCATACCTTGCTCGTGAACCGGGACATTGGAAACCGTACGTCGCAAACCGAGTAAAGCGCATAATCTCGGCTATTCCTTACGAGCAATGGAGGCATGTGCCAGGGGATCAGAATCCAGCAGACCTGGCTACACGAGATGAATCGTTCTCGGCTTTCGTCTTAAATCCGGAGTTATGGCTCCATGGACCTGCTTTCCTTCAGGAGGTTGATACGATACCAAAGCATTCCAACAACCTATTCGACCAGAATGCATTATGTGACGCCAAGGTATCACTTGTAACGACTGCAGTGATCGATGGCTCTGACACACCAGCTTCGAGTAACCCAGACTTGGTGAATAGCATAATAGCTCGCTACTCAGAATTCAGCAAGGCTCGAAGTGTTATCGTTTCGTTTCTTCGAGTAAAGGCTTATCTTCATGCGAAGATAAAGTCGACACCTCTACCCACTGGAGAATTTACCTCATCCGAGTATATGAAAGCAGAGTGGCAAATGGTACGCTCGGCTCAACTCATTGCCTATCCAGACGAAATTTCCGCCCTCTCGCTCGGAAAGGCTCTACCAAAGAAAAGTACGTTAAAATCGTTGTCGCCATTCCTCAAAGATGGCCTACTTCGTGTTGGCGGACGCATCGATCGAGCCGACTTGAGCTATGATCGCCGACACCCAATCATCTTACCAGCAAATCATCGTCTTACTCTACTATTGATTCGTGACTGTCACTATCGGTATATGCACGCTGGTCCCAGGTTCATTGATACACATATACGTCGTCGATATCGAGTTATAGGAAGTATCCTACCAAAAATCCAGAAATGTGTTAGAACCTGTGGGAGATGCGTGCGATTTCAACGGAATGCGCAGCGTAATCCTCCAATGGCCGATCTACCAGCCGCGAGAGTACGCCAGGCTTACCCATTCGCTGAAGTTGGTGTGGATTACGCTGGTCCACTAACCAGAAAACCCGACATCAGGACACGAGCTACCACCGATTTAAAGATTTACGTGGCTGTGTTCTGCTGCTTCACGACACGAGCAGTTCACCTTGAACCCGTCAGCGACTTAACGACGGATGCATTCTTGGCAGCATTAAGAAGATTCGTTGGTCGACGTGGACTACCTCAGACAGTCTACTCAGACAACGGGACAAACTTCGTGGGAGCGGACAATGTCCTCAAGAAATTTGCAACAGAACAAGGTATTTCATGGGAATTCAACCCTCCGGCAGCGCCCCACATGGGTGGTCTATGGGAGGCGGCTGTCCGTGTGATGAAATTCCACCTACTTCGTACCCTCGGAGATGCCCGACTGACTTTCGAAGAATATAGCACTATCTTGTGTCAGATCGAAGCTATCATGAATTCTCGACCGATAGCTCCTCTCAATGTTACTCAGCCTGATCCAGACTGCCTTACGGCTGGCCACTTCTTAATTGGACGACCTCTGGTTGAGGTGCCAGATGATCGCGATGATGCGATAACTCCTCGCCTGTCAACTCACCAGAGATGGACCTTGATTTCTCGTCTGCGCAATGTTTTTTGGCGACGTTGGTCATCCGAATACCTCGATCTACTGCAGAAGCGTGTAAAGTGGACGGATCCAGCACGCACGTACCGAGTCAATGACATTGTGTTTCTGCACGAAGCCTCCTCTCCACTGAATTGGCCCCTAGGCCGCATCACGAAGGTTTACCCTGGTGCCGATGGCCAAGTGAGAGTCGTTGACCTATACACCAGAGGAGGTTCCACGCTTCGACGGCCAGTACACAAGCTAATACCCTTCATAGACGAAGGTGATGACGAAGTTTCGACGGCCCCACCGTCGACGGCGGCGGGATGTTAAGATTCATCCCATAAATAAAAAGTAAAAATGACATTTTTGACTGTTTGAGGTAATTACCTCGTTATTACCTTTCGTTTGGGCGTGATTCCAGGCCATCATGCCAATAAAATTTTATTATCTCGTCAGAAATATTTTTAGATTTTTTTACAACTACAATTTTAATTTTAGATTTTGAAATGTTTGTTCCTTAATTAATAAAGTTATTAAAAGCAATCTTATGCTCATTTACATCAAACTGGTAATTACTGAGAATCACTGGTAATTACTGATTGGTAATTACTGAGAATTACTGGTAATTACTGAGAATTACTGGTAATTACTGAGAATTACTGGTAATTACTGAGAATTACTGGTAATTACTGAGAATTACTGGTAATTACTGAGAATTACTGGTAATTACTGGTAATTACTGAGAATCACTGGTAATTACTGATAATCACTGGTAATTACTGAGAATTACTGGTAATGAGAATTACCGAGAATTACCGGTAATTACTGAGAATTACCGGTAATTACTGAGAATTACCGGTAATTACTGAGAATTACTGGTAATTACTGTAAATGACTGGTAATTACTGTAAATGACTGGTAATTACTGAGAATGACTGGTAATTATTGAGAATTACTGAGAATTACTGGTGATTACTGGCTGCGAATTACTGGTAATCATGATAAATCGCTCGTAATTACAGAAAATCAGCGTGATTTTGGTAAATTACCAATAATTACAGCAAATCATATGTAGAAATGACAATAAATTAAGGGTAATTAAAGGAAATCGAAGATGAATGATTACGGTAAATAAAAGGAAAAAAAGGGGTGATTATACGTAGTAAATCACCTAAAAATACGGTAAATCACAAGTACTTATGGTAAATTATTCATGAAGTAAATCGCGGGTAATTACGGTAAAATGCTGGTAATTTTAAAAAATCGCTGTAAAAATGAGATAAATTAGGCCCACAAATAATTCTTTGGCTGAAAAAAAAACCTTTTCCAATGACGTAATCAACAAACAAATCACTATTGCCTTTCCACTAACACGCTATTTGAAAGACGTAAATCGCAAAATTCTCGTCTTCGTTCAATTTTCTTTCAATGATTTGATACCTATCGAGGCAAAAAGCTATACCAACATTATTTCTCGAAAATTTACGTCTCTGTAACGCGTAAGTCAAGCCCACACCGTAGCAAATTTTTATAACACGTTGCATCCAACTCAGGCTACGCTTTCTGGCGAATTAAATTTCATAAGCTGAAATTTGAGCACTACAACGCCTTCGAGGCGTAAAAATGTATACCTCTAGACCTACAGCGCGTAACATGACCACGCAACGACATCCCAAGCTCGGTTAATTTTATAAAAATTTCGCCACGTAACGCGATGAAACAATAAACTATAACGGCTAAAAATTAACACCGGAGAAAAATCCATTAACGTTGCTTCGATGAAGCCAGCAGCAAGGTATGGTACCTCTCTACCAACATTCAACGAGCAAACGCGTGTTGCAGCATTTTATAAAGCTTATATAAGGCGAGCCCGTTATGGTATCGGGTTAATGGTAAAGGTTGACGTGAACACGGTATGTAACGCTTTTTATACTGCACTCATTGCCCCGAAATCAAATAAACTCTCATAAAAGGTAATCACCTACGCATATGTGGTGAGAAATTTCGCACAGGGCCAATAATGTGTATCCGTACAAACGTATATTTTGGTCGTAGGTATCTTTCGGACGAAAAAAAATAGGGGAAATATTATTGACAAGACTTTTCAACTTATTGGAAACTTTACCTAGGGTACGAAGAAGGGTAAAAATTAATTTATGAATTCATAACGCCGGGCGAACGTGTTTAAAATATTAACGATGGAAGGAAAATGTGAGTACGCCGGAGAGAGAAAACAGCCGAGCCAGGGCGTTAATTAAAAGAGTAAATTCAAAAGAAACTGCATCTTTCGATTAGAATACAAATTTGGTAATTCGGCTCGGAAAAAATTCGTGGCCGGGTATTCGTCGACGTATAAATCGAACAAGAACGAGCCGACAAGATAACGTCGTAGGAGGACCTCTTAGCTATTTTAGCTGACGTTATACATGATCATGAAAATTCATGGCGTATAAAATTAAAGGCTTTGTTACAAATTATCGATACATTTGTGATGGAAAATATTTGACAATACGATTAACAAGAGACGGAGAAGAAATCGGCAACAAAATGTAAACAAATTAGGAAGAGAGTCGAGGTTTGAGCAAAGGTTGCCGCCGGCGACGAAGAGAAGGCAAGAATTAAGTAAACAATTTGCCATTAATTGACATCGCGTAGCGCGCAGCATAACACAGCGTGGTGAGATGGATCTGAGAGAGGCGCCGGTGCTCCATTACGTTTCATATCTTATCCCAGCGGCAGGCTATTCAAAATCATTCACCTAAGCGAGCAAAATACGTGCCCAAATTAATGAAGTGCTCCTTTTATGGAAATCCCAAGATGACGGTGTACGTTTTGAATGAGCTACTCCTCCAACTCGCTCCTCGAATTCGATACAATACCAAGCGATTTTCTTTTCATTGGTCTCTTTATACGTGTATGTATTTCAGTAACGAATGACGGTTTGAATTTTAAATATGACTAATGCTTTATGTCGCTAGTTCGGGCTTTCTCGATTCCAATTCGACATCCTTTCGTCGACAGGCGAACCTTTCCACTTCGATGCCAGATATCGTTCAAATAGATAAATCATATTCATAACTCGAGCTGCAGTTAAATAGACGACTCTATCTCAGACGTCAAACTACACCAGCCAAAAGATAATGATTGTTGAACAAACGAATTAGCACAACAGACGCGACCACCACCGGTGAGATAAATTGTTCGACATGAAATAATCATCGTTAAGAGTTTGGTAAATATGTTCACGGTTGAACACCCAACCCCTCGGACCTCGTCGCTGATGGCTAAGGCATTGACGAAATATAACTTTTAATATTGCAAAGTCTCTCGCCACAGCAGAGTTTCTATTCGAACGAGGGGAATTCATATCACAGGGTGTCCACAATATTTTAGAGATAATTTTCCCTGACTTTTATAGGTTTTTCAGACCAATTTTTCGAAGTTTTTCTGACCTTTTAAAGGTGATATTCATACGCCAAGGGGGGATGATTTCTCAAAACTTTGGATATTTTGTTTACACTTTTTTTTTTCAATAAATAGATATTTTTACCGAGAATTGCAAAGTTTTAAACATAAAAAATGTGGCACTTTATTTACTTAGGAAGTTGAACAACTCTGAAAAACTGTTCAATTTTTTCTAAATAGTGGCCAATTTTCTAAAAACTTGTGAATTCTTTTTTTCAATATTTTTTGGTTTGACAACTAAGATGAGTGGAAATTTTTTATTGCACAATTAGAAAGAGCATCTTATGAGGAACGTTTTAATAGGGTTGGTCTACAATGATCAACATGAAAACAGATTTTATTTTTGTAAAATTTCTCAAAAAAAATGGTTCATCATTTTATGGTTATCATTTTTTATCAATTACCTAATAATTATTTGTTATTTATGAAAAAAAAAGTTTAAGAAACTTCAAGTCTCTAGCCGACTTCTGATAAACAGAAATAGACAAGCTAACCATTTAAACTTTAATTTAGGTCGCATTGAACACCAATTGTGCTAACATCTCCTGTTGAAATACCCAATACTACAGTAATTATTATTGAATGCCTAGCAACAAAGTCGATAAAACAATGGCCAATGCGGCCAAGAAAAAGGCTATGGTGTTAGAGGAATTGACCAAACAAAGACCAATGCTCTGCCCAGCCTTACCATTGAAGCACAGATTCGAATTCATTTCCTGAAACCAAAAACTACTCTTGGAATACATAACAAAACAGCCGATAAAACTATCTAATTGCTGCATTAACTCACATCCAAATTCCACCATTATTTTTATAAAATCTCGGCTAATACCAAGACGAGCTTGTTATAGTCACTATGGCCCTCCCTTTTGTGGTGTTGCGTGGGTCGAGTCTAGCGAGACCACCATGAAGACCAGGTAAAAGGATTCGCTAACCTACGAGCCATCACGCTCAGGTAGCTTGAATCAGTCTTCGTCTGTACAGCACTAGGAAAGGTGGCTGTGTTCGTAGGCCCGCGAGCCTGGTTCTACCACGAGATGCAACCGTAGGGTTGCCTGGGCTCGGCAAAATTATATGTCTAGTTAATTATCCGTTAAATTATCCGTTTGTCCATAACTGTCATAAATTGTAAATACTAGTGAAATACATAATTGGCAGTATGGACCGTGATCGCATATTTATTTCGTTAGTGCTATAAATCACGCTATCACAGTTAGGACCTATTGGTATGTTGCTGTAACAGTACCTGCGGCTTCTATCATAGTAACCCTAACAAGCTGAATACAGTTAAATCCATCGCTATAAAGAATTCAAAATTCAAAGTGATATCCAAAAACCAACTATGTATCCAACTTTATGACACTGATGACTTCAGAAACTTGATCCATCCCTCCCCTATTTTTTCAACATTGTGAGGGCATTCTGGCACTCTTCCTCATCACAGCTCATTAAAAAGCAAATTTCCAAAAAACTTGATTTTATGCCTCACTTTATACCTGTTTTTGTGAGGTTCGCTGTGCCAACCATGAATATATTTGTACTAGAAGGGGGGATTGAATTTTGCTAGCTTGAAGTTGACTCGTTCTACACAACACATTTTTAGTAATCTGAGAATACCCCTGGCAAATTATCTATCAATCTGTGAAAACCACATAACACTATAATAATTGAATCACATATTGCAGAAACCGTGTAAGTCACTTTTTTTTAATTTTGAGAAAACAACAAAAAACTGATTGTACTGGATATAAAATTTTTTGGGTAAAATGAATTGCACCATCTTAAAGACCATAAAACAGGAAACTTTTTGTAAAAAAAAAACCTTTTTTTCAAAGGTCCTCCCAGTGCTGTACAGACGCGTTCAAAAATCACCGACTTACGCTGTTTCTGCACTACATTACATTACGAGTCCAGAATTTTTGAATTAAACGAGCTATCACGTAAATAAGACCTCGAGTACACTCCAGGCGGACTCAGAATACTTGAATTTATAATTTTATGGCCCCACACTTGCATTTCTTCGATATTTTGACCCATTCACCAAAAAATCATCAACAGGAAAACTCCATTTCTTCAATCTAATACACCTTATCCAAAAAAAATTTGAAAAGCAATGCTATAAAAGTTTATAATTGTGAAAGAGATAAACCACATTACGTAGTGCAGAAATGCCATAAGTCGCAAAGTTACGTTCTTTCTGCACTACATGTAAAGTTTAGATCGCTATGGGCAGTGCGGGGTGCGGTACCACAACACCAATTTTTCTCAGGTGTGTCTACCTCCAGAGAACCAAAATCTGTGAAAACATGAGTTTCGGGTTTTTTGGCGACTTTCGCAGTTTCTGCAATATGTGGTTCGATTAGAAGTTGATTTTATTCACGTTTGAAAAATCAAAGATCATAAGTTTTTTTATGCATAGATATAAACTCTCAAAAGGAAAGCAAATCAACTACTGATTACAACTTATGAGAATGCTAAAATTGAACCTTATAGCCACTATCTCTATATTTTTAGGTGATGACAAATCATTTTACCACTGAAAAATAGGTACGAATATACTCATAGTTGGCGAATAGAGTTAGATACAACATCCCATTTGCCAAATACGAATATATTTGTTACGAGATATCTCATACCTGGCGCTAAGCGAGTGTGTTTTTTCTCTGGAACAAGCACAAGAATATTTGTATGTTATTTTATCGACTGAACTAGTTTCGTTATCACTTCACAAGTTAATTGATATCAAACAAAGTATAATCCGTCAATAAAATTCTGAGAAATCGCTTTGGCACAACAGTAGCACTGGAATTTGCTGATCATGAGTTATCTCGTAGTAGGCAGTGAACCTGTTAATGAATTCTATGGAAAGAAAGAGTGTGCTTTATACCCCGAGCGTAGCACGAGAATTTTTTTTTGAATAATTCATAATTTAATGGACAAAGACATTCATTTAAATATTAATTTTATTATACATTATGGTCAACAAAAAATGACGAATAAAAAAATCAGTCAAAAAATAAGTATAATAATTTGGCCCGACTGGTGGGAGGGCAAATTTTTTAAAAAATTATAATAAAATTAGCTAAGAAACAATTTTCTAGATTTATCCTTCTTTTGGATTTTAAAATATTCCAGAGAAAATTCCAAAATTCCCAGACCAATTCAGACCATCAAAATTCCTCGACTTTTCCAGGTTTTCCAGAAAGTGGACACCCTGTATAATGTTCGAATTGTATCTAAGGCAGGTACTCAACCACCCAGCCACTCTTTCTGCGGTATAGCGATACAACTATCCCTCGTCTCTCTTTCTTAGCTGTTTTAATTGTTAGTCTCGCTGCTGCCCTTCGAGCCGCTCCAATCCGCTGGAAATTGACTCTTCGCAAAACTACATAATACCGGGGTAAAGTTCCAGTTACAAATTCTACGTTTAATTTTTACCACTTCAAGTCGCCGGCTTAAATTGAATTCGAATAGATTTTCTGTCGGATTATTCGCGCTTCGTTGCTAGGGGTGCAAACCCTATGTTTATTTTAGACCAAACTTCGCCCCGCTTCGTCGGGCAACAGGATCGACGGGCTGAGAAACAACGTCCCGCGCCGATCTGCCTCCCATTCGGGTAACAAAATATTCTCTTATTACGAATACATTATCGAATTATCGTTAATTTTTCGCTTATTATTTCCATAATATCGAAACAAGTCGATTTACCAATAAAAATAAACCGTTTGGGGGTTTGGAAAAAAAAGCCTACCAGAAAAAATCTCTTTTACGGTTCCCTCCGTGCAGATTACAAAGCCGCAATACGCGTGTGCTTTCGGGTCGTTGTCTATTTTTACGTCGAGTCGGCTCTATATACCTGCTACGTACCGATGTGGCACAGATATAATGGTAATGGCGCCTTTAAAATAGATGATATGCAACTACACGTCGTAGACGAAAGGACTATTCGTGTAAGAAAAATGGCCCGAAGAGATGTGCGAGTAGGGTGTTCGAAAAAGTATTACGGGTAGTTTTCCAACTTTTCGGTCGAATTATTGAAGTAACTGAATGAAATTCATAGGTTGGTGTAAGAAAAGAAAATGGAGGCGAGAGTACAGGATGTTCCAAAATATAGGAAATTTATTTTTATGAGGTTTTTTTTCAATTTCAAAACCAAAATGACGTTTACAAGAGGGAATACAATGCAAATTGACAAAGTTCGAAACATAAGTAAATCTAGAGTATACATCATAAAGGAACTCCATTTACAAAATTTCAGGGGCTAATCTTTATTTCTTGAATTTTAACCTAATCAACGAAAACAGCTGACATTTGATACATACCCTACTTTCAACCCGCCGAATCGATTGGAAGCAGTTTCAAGACGTTTCGAAACATACAGAAAATTTTGGAATTTTCCAACACTGGAAAAAAGCCCTTAAAATAATCCATATAAACTTTATCACCTATAATCTCAAATTACCCGTACTGGTGACCTATTAGATCGATTAAAGCACAATTTTCCGAAATTCTTAACTTTCAGTGCAAATCAATCTTTTTTGACAGAAAATTTTCCTAGAAAAAGTATGGAAAAATTTTCCTGGAAAAAATATGAATTTTAACTCAAAGTTGTGAATTTCGAAAAATTATGCTTTAATCGATCAAATAGGTCACCAATATGGGAAATCCACGATTATGGGTGCTAAAGTTCATTTGGACCATCTTTGTTGGTTTTTTCCCCAGAGCTGGAAAATTCCAAAAAATTTTGGAGGCTCCGAAATATTTTAAAACTTCTTCCAATCGATTCGGGAGGTTGAAAGTAGGGTATATACCAAATTTCAGATTTTTTTGTTGATCAGGTAAATCAAATTTTCATATTTTGCAGGGCGATGAGGTAATTTTGAAATATTTCAAAAAATTGCCAAAATTCGAGAATTGAATTTTAGCACGTGAAATTTTGTATATAGGGTTCTTTTATGAGATGATTTCCTTGTGAGTCTATTTTAGATGCCTCAATCGTAAAATAAGCTTCAAAGTAGAAAATGCCACGTTAAAATTTTCCAAATCAAAATTCAGTTAAAGACATGTTTTAACCTCACGATTCAATTTTCAATTTACAGAATTCGGCTCCCAACTAAAATAAATAATACCTAGAAGAAATAAAACATTCGCAATGTCTATGTTGCATATAAAATTAAAATCCTCAACAAAATTCCTGAATCGAAATGCAGGATTTTCTCAGATTTTTTGCAAGCATCTTCGCCCCCTCCCCCCCATCACCCCAAAAAATTCATATTTGCAAGAAATCCAAATAATCCCAATGTTTCATAGAGCTGATCCAATTTTTTTAGGTTTTTCAGACCTTTTACCAAATCGTCCAACAAAATATTTTCATAGGAATTTTTCCGGACTTTTTTCTCCAAGCTTTTCAAACATTACATCTGTGGGAGGACGATTTCTGTTCAAAAGAAAATTTGAAAAAAATCAATTTCAGAAAAAAATAATTTTACAAAATTTTGAAAAACATCCATCATTTATTATTGTGGGGAAAAAAATATTCTCAAATCAGTTTACTTTTTTCTGCTGTCATCAATTTTATTATTATTTTTTTTTTTTTGGAAGGACTTGAGACCTTTTAATAACTTTTACCATTTTCAGAACATATTAAACACCATAAAAACGAATTTTTCCTCCCAAAGTCCGTTCTTCCGAATTTTGAATTTTCCAAACTTTGAAATGAGTGAAACTACAAGGTGGTTAGAGTATAGTAAATTGCATTTATTTCGTAACACGACAATCAAAATTATCCCCTACTGGATTTGAAGAGACACAGTTAATAACAAAATTACAAGTTTTATACAAAAATTTGGAAAATCTTCAATTTTTTTTTACTTGAAAGTTTAATCTGAATTCTGGAAATTGAAGTAGTCAACTTAATAGATTTCAAGAAGTATTGCTCGAATAATTATTCATTACTGGGTTTTGATTCAACTTTTCTGAGCCAGCAAAAAATATTTTTTGGTCAACTTGTAGAAATTAACTCGAGCAGATATTGGAAGAGTAAAGAATTGAAAATTTTTGATTCAAATGGAACTTATCCAAATTTTTCGGACTCAAAAACAAATTCTTCAATTTTTTCTACTCGAAATGCAAATTTTCCAACAATCAAGTCGTCACTTTCACTATCAAATTTCCAGCTGAAGCCCTCATTTTTTTCAACCAAAAATACAACTCGGTCATTTCTGGGAAAGTAAGTCCCCCCTCCCCCCTCAATATCTGTTCATTTCTCTCCTCAGAGAATTTCAGGATTAGCAAACAAATCAAACTCCTTCGAAAACTTACTAATGAACAGCTCTTTCCATTTTTACAGCAAACAATTTCGTTAAGAAAATTATTTGCATTTACTTAGTGAAATTATCTTAAAATTCTGAGTGAAAAATTCATTCCTCTCGGACAACGTAAATTTTCAACCCCCTTAATACCTATCCTCAGTATGGTCGCATACGACAAAGGTCACAACTTGACGACTTTCGATACCGCAGGAGGATAAAATATGAACATGACCTACTTTATACGATTTTCAAGTTGAGCAAATTTAGGTTACGTAAACATTTTATCAAACTTTAATATCGAAAGAGTACCATTACATAGAAAAAACGACAATAGATATTGAATAATTTCACCCCTTCGAATCTAGAAGTCGGCAAATAAACTCACATTCGTGCAATTTGGGTTGCTGGGTCACTAGATGGAAGGGGCCGAATAGCGATCGACACACCCTGTATAATTTTGGGAAACTTTTTTTAAAATGTACACATTTTTATAACCGACGAGTAAAAAAAAAAATCTGTCTATTTTCATACTTTTACAAACGACAAAATAAATGTTCATTGCCCTCCCTCCTCCAAAAAAAGAGGACAAATTAGGATATTTCCAAATCAATCCGGAAAAATACCATTTGAAAAAAATACAAAACCACGTTGAAAATTCTCATACGATGACCATCATTTGACAAAGCGACCCCCTTTCACGAGACCCTTCGAGTATTTGTATTTTTCAAACATGACGAAGCGGGGGCGAGGTACGGTATCAAAATTTCCCACCAACCAAACGCAAAACATTCTTTACGTCGCGAACCTCTATTGTCGATTTCTTTCGGTACGCCGAAAGATCCCCTTTTCGCGAGAAATTTCGTATTAAAATATTATTTAGCAACAAATCAGAAACGAGGACGACGCGGGATCGTTGCGGGGTAGAATACGAAAAAGCAGCGCGAAAAACGAGCCGCCGAAAGTTTATAAAAGATTCGCGTTCGCGATATCGAAGCATTTTGAAAAATTCGCTCGAAGGTCTTTTTTGTTGCCGGCGCATTTAACAATGTTCAGCGATCCGATATGCGATAAACTTTTCAGCACGGTTACCGATGTTGACGAGAATATCGACTTGTTAAACGAGCCTGACGCCGGAGCCCTGACAGCGCACGAGCGCGGGCAGGGATCCGCACAGGGACGGGAAGATGATTTGAATACAATTAAAAATGTCGAAAATGTACGTCGCTCTCGAAGAATAGCTACACTCATTAAATTCGCCCAGCAACGTAGGCCAGGTGGGTCGAGGGGAGTGGCGGCGACGAGGAAAAAGTGGCAAGGGTGAAACGTCAACTCGTGCAAAAGACCATCCACCTTTTATCAGTATTTTTTGCTCTCGGGTCAAGTTATAATTTTTAAAAAAAGAGTTGCCCTCGACAAAGAGCAATAAAATGTGTGTCGGTTTGAAAAGCAAAGATATACGAGTACCCTGCCTTCGGTTCGTTCGTCGTGTCGTTTCAAGAGCTCGGCAATTTATGCGGGGCAAAGAGGGCGAACCGAATACGCCGAGAACTTTGAAGAGAAAGTACAAAAAAAGAGGAAAGAAAGGAGGAGTGCGACAAAGAGGAGACGAGAAGAAAATACAGCTGTTCGTTATTATAAGTATTTCATTTCCGTTTCAGCAGTAAAATAGACCGTTATCGAGGTCCGTCGTTAAGGATCATACACAGCATACAGATTGCCCGAACAGCGGTTTTTCCAGCTCCAATCTCAGTCACATTCCGGCTATAAAATTCGCTTCAATCAATATTTCACTAACTAAAGACGGTTTGTTATTTTACAATTTTTAAGTCCCGAATGTGCGGTTATTTCGGGCACACAAAGTTTCCCTCGCCCACTCCGCCCTCTTTGACGCCTTCGCTGGCGCACACACGCTCGCAACATATCCACCAAAAAAAAACGAAAAAAGAAACCAAAAAGCGAAAACACGTCGTAAATGTAATAGCGAATATCAAAGCATCAAAGCGATTACTTTTTTTTGGCTTTTTCGCTAAATATCGATATTTCGTTGGCCCTTTTTTCTTCACTATTTCGCGACCGTGTTACTCCTTCGCTTTTTCCAAGGCATCGTCGAAACACCGCCTGAAGCGAGTTAAATTTTACGAGCGCCCGAGCAAGGGAAAAAAAACCTAGGCGATATTAAAAGCGAGTGAATATTTACGAAAGTACTAATTAGGACGTGACTGTATCAACACGCCGGAGAAAAACGTTCTCAAATTAAAACTTTATTGAGTTTGTAACAACACACAGTTCGAGCTATACAACTGCATTATTGGTTTGCCAAGAGCCCCGCGCTTCACGACCTCATCGTAATATACCTCGAGCCACTGTCGGGATCCTTTCCACTCTTATTTCGTCCTACGCGACGACGAAGAAGTACCGAAGAAAAACGTGCGTGATCTTTCAGCCGACTCGAGCTCACTTTTCACAACTTCGAACCGCAGCTCTTGCCCTGATGTAATGCCCTTCGTCCTATTATCATTGTATTTCGTATTATTTCTCACGACTTCGTATATGGGAAAATTTTTTCACCAGTATTCCCAGATGCGCGAAAATTTTCTCGAAAATATTGCCTTTTCGCGTATCATTACAAACACGAGATACTCATTTAAAATTCGCATGAGAGAAAATTTCCAATTTTTCCATATACGTCGTTAGAATGTAAGTGTATGTGTTAGACGTTCCGATACGATGCTATAGAAAGTTCATTGATTCCAAAATGGAGTCTGGCAAGTGCGCCATAGGGTGGTTCGAAATCGAAACGTGGTTTTGGATTTGATAAAATTTAGAAATTTTTCCAGTCCAGATAACAAAGCAGGGTGTCTACCAAAATTTGCTAAGCAAGAGCTTGACTTAGCTTGACCTTTTTGTATGACTATTAAATTTTTTATGGGCCATCTCCCCCCCCCCCTCACCACAAAAAAATTACAAAACCTTCAAACAAATATGATTCAAAAAAAATCACAATGAGTTCCCTAAACTTAAATTTTTTACGGACAAATTCAAACAAATATGATTGAAAAAAAATCACAATAGAAATCTTTTCTTATTTAATTTGAAAATTTTATGATAAAATAAGAAAAGAAACGTTTTCCTATATTATTTATCCTTCTTTTAGATTGTTATAAAATTTCAACGAAGATTTCAAAATTTCCCAACTTTTCCAGGGATTTTCAGAAAGTGAACACCCTGTGAAAGAAAATTTTTTTCAATTTCTGAAAAAAAGCTTGACCTTTGAGTCAAACGAGTCAAAAAGCTTGACTTTTCCTCACCTGCTTGACTTTTCAAGATCGTTAGACACGCTACAAAGGAAGATTCGTCATTCTTTCGTTAGAAAATTTTCTCTGAAGTTAAGATAGCAAGAAAAGAGGCGAAACGTTGACAAAAATACTATTTCTTTCATGGTGCCACTGTCCACTGGATTTATAAAATAAATTTTTTTGTTTTTTTCTGGATTTTTTTGCCATTTTCATGCAGTTTACCTTGCTTTGAATTTGTTCAAAAAAGAAACCATTTTTTATCGTTCAATAGAAAAATCGGAGGAAAGGAGAAAATGCAAAAAAAAAATGTTGAAAATACAAACAAAACGTTGAAAATTCTTGCTTTCGAAGTAAAATCATAAAAATTCTAGCTATTTCCTGGGTTTCTAGCCAATGTTTTCAAAAAAAAAAAAAAAAGATTAAAAAATAGGATTTTCCAATGTAAAAATTCTATTCAAAATTGCAACATACCCATCGCAATCGTGAAGTAAATTAAGAATAAGACCCTCCAATTTCAACATTGGCTCCGATTTCAACATTTGTTCAAAATTGCTACAAAAAACTCACGTATTAAAATTCAGAAATTGATTCTTTCGTCTTCTACTACACCTCGAATTTTTTTAAATCAACATTCATTAGTCTCCAGACCCTACCCCTGTCTCACCCATAAAAAAATTGAAAAATAAAATTGTTATTTTCTCAAAAAACATATTCTAAACTTTTTCAATTTTTTCATATCATATTTATCCGAGGCGAAGAATAGTCCTACAATTCTTTGAGGTTTATCAATTTTAAAACATTTCATATTTTAAACACTCAGCAGCTTGTAGAAAAAACAGTAGACATAGACGAAAATTTTAATTATTTTTTATTTAAAAGCTTTTAAGTAATTTTCATAATCTCTCATTTCCTCGAACAAAGTGAAGGCTAAAAATTTTAAATAAAATAAAAAATTTATTATTCGACGTTTTATTTTCATTCAAGTTGCATGAATATGTTAGACTGTTTTTAATCCTTTTTTTCTAAAAATTTGTCCCTGAATTTCTTTCATTTTGAACTTAGAAAATAATTGATTAATTTTTTTCATTCAAGTTTACAAAAACTTCTCTATTTTTTCACAATTTTTATTCTCATGAATTTCCACTTAATTTTGTGAACAACTACCTATTTTTCTTTTTTTCAACTTGAATACTGGGAAAATCTCCAACTTTTCTCGACTTTCTCCGCACTTAATGGACACCTAAAATATTGACCTGAGAATGAAATTTAATTTTAAGGGGAAAAAATGAAACGATTAAAAGCTAAGTTAGAAATGTGGAAAAAAATTGACGGAAATCGAAATTGACATTTTTTTACAAAATCTTGAACTGTAAAATCACAACATTAGAAACTGAAAAACTAAATTTGAAAACTAAATTCAGAATTGAAATTGAAAAACAACTTGGCAACAAAAATCAGAATTGAATCTATTTAATCAGTCTGGCAACCAAAATTCTCGGTCGAATCACACGTAGGAAAAAGGAAATGTGGCAGTTTACCCCAAAACGATGAAAAAATTGTATTTTAACGTGAAAAAATTATGACTGAGTTGAAAAATTTGCGAAAGTCGTGACTTATTTTGAATTAAATTATAAAACTTTGGGTCTAAGAACTCGAAAAAATTGGTGACTCGGAATCGAAAAAAAGGAGAAACGTTCTGCAGCCTCTTTCCTTCTATTTCTCTTTTTTCCATAATACCAATTTCGCTTTTTCCTACCAAAAATTGACCAAAATTGAAGGTTTTTTGGCAAAAAATTGAACTGGATCTTGAAATGAGATAAAAATCTGAAGATCATTTGTAAAATTCCAAAACAGAAATTTAAACTAGGAATGAAGACTCAAAAACAAAATCGAAACTAAAAATTTGATAATTCCAAATTCTAAAGTTCGATGCTTCTTCCATATTAAGTAATGGTAGAAAATTACAGAATAAATATGTAAAATTCCCAAGTCATGTCATTGGAATTGAGTAGATTTTAAAAAAAAATCCAACATAAGTAAAATGACTTAGAACTAAAAAAATGTATTATTGACTCCATATTGTGGAGAAAATAATTTTTAAAGATTGAGACTTGAAGCAAAAATACGTGATTCAACGGGAACGAGATTAATTTTTCATATTTTTATGATAGTTTACTAGTAAGTATGTTTATCAGAAGTATGAAAAAATCTTCTCCCTTTTGAAATTCAAGAATGAATAGAAGAAAAGCTCGTATTATTAATGAATTTTACCGGAATAAATGAAAACCTTGCCTGAAATGTTTGATTTTGATATATTTTCAAAATTAATTGAGAGAAATTCGAAAAAATTGTCTACAAAGGAAACATTTTTTAAATATTTTTTTCAAAATCCGTATCGATACAATTTCTCAAAGAATTAAAAAAAATATATTTTTTCAGGAGAATCTTGCCTTTTTTCTAATGGGAGTAGGAGGAGTGGTAGGGTGGTGGGATTTCCAACGAAAAATCAAAATTTGAAACCTGACCCATATTCTTGCGGAAGTTTCGATCTAATTTCTAATTCACGTGTCCAAGTCTCTGTTATCTATCGTTTTGCGAGCTACGACGAATGCAGCACAAAAGGCGAGCGAGTTGATTGAGACAGACATGCTAAAAATTGTCCTACGAATGGTGAATAGAATGAAGATTGAACAAATCAGAAGCCTACGTAAGTCCGTACACGGTACACACACCCACCCACAGACAGGCCAGAGAAAAGAGAACGAGCGAGAGAGAAACGGGAGGCGAGAGGAAGAAAAAAGAAGGTAATTTGTACAATTGAGGCTAATATTTTATAAAACGAATTTCGCCAATCTCCTCTGGTCCTATTTGGAAAGACAGTGAAAAAGTTTACCAGTGGTTGGCAAACTCGGAACCCTTGCGTAATTTGAAACTTCACTTATAGCTTGTAATTCTTCTACATTTAAACGAGTTGTAAGATGGTTAATTTGATTAGTTGCAAGTCCGATTGCGTTAATGGATTACTTTACCGGAGAAGCATCTGCTCTCATTGGGACATCCCCATCTTTTGGCTGCTCCGCGCTTGTATCGTTGGGTAAATTTAGATACCCCTAAAAACGACGCCTTGCTTCTTTTCTCTCCGGCGCTTGCCTATAGAAAAGACTTCGGAATCCCTTGGTCGTAACCGGGGCGAAGGAAAAAAATCGAAAGCGTGGTCGAATTCCTGATAGCGTTGAACGAAAAAATGACGCTACCTGTCTCCGATATAATCATTTATATTACCTAGTGTCTGAAGCAATCTTTTCAAATAGAAAATGGCTCCTTCGACGGAGATCGGTTGGCGGCAGGCTGAACTTCTTTTTCACATTCGAGATGCTTTTTCAACTTCCACACAGTTGCAGGTTTCATTTAAATAAAAACCTTATGCGTGATAGGATGATAGGCGAACGAAATCCTCTTTCTTTTTTCCTCAGTACGAGAGAATCCGCTATAAAAGTTGGCTTTTTTCTTCTTCGTGCTATATCGTTGCTCTTTATCGCATAGGCTCGACGTAGGTATTCATTCGATTATAAATTATCATCGTTTGTGGATCATCTATAAATATAACAGGATTATATCCTGGTTTCGAATCGAATTCGCGTACTCGTCGGTTTTAATTACTTTTTCCAATCGTGCACGACGATGGTAGTGGGCCGGCGATGCTGGCACATCCAACGCCGATGAAAACGAGAGAACGGAGGCGTGAGGGAGACGAAAGAGTATCAATTGACGAAAATGTTAAAAGCACTTTAGCCTCGTTAAACAAAACTAAATTAAATCGCGAAACAGAAAACGAAATCGAAACAACTGAGCGGAATATAATGAAATTCTGCTCCTCGACGAATATACTGCGATGCTTTTTCCGCCCAAAAATGCCAACTTTTCATCTTTGTTTCCAACTTACGCGCAGTCGAAAGTTTTAAAAATGCTTTTTTTGTTTGCCCAATCGTTTCGACATTCTTTTCGATGGCGGAATTGCCGAATACCGAATGCCGAATCGTGCAAATCGATGGGGTTGCGTGGATTTTCGATGAGAATATTATGCTCGCACTGCTCGCAGTATTTTTGAGGTTTACGAATGTACGGTACATAGAGATGGGAGTGGTGGTCAACGAATAGCAGGGGATGGGTAGTTTTTTCTTCCTTGTTGAGTGAATCGAGTATTTGACGGTGGTTTTTTCTGTCCGGAGTTTTTTCTATTCGGGGGAAAAATGGATAATTTTTGCCATAGTTGATGAAATATGAGTCGAGAATCGGATTTATTTCTGAAAATTGATCATTTGAGGTAATTTGATTTTCATAAAGGAGATGGATGTGAGAAATTATTGAAAAAAATCAAAAATCGAATTGTGGAGGGTTTTCAAGAGTTGGGTAGCAATTTTTGTAGGCAGACAAATAAAAAAATTTCGAGGTTTTTGCATTGTCAATTAGATATTAAAAATGAAAATTCTTGCTTGTCATAGAATTCTTGCTATTTTATTTTTTCTAGCTATTAATTTTTTTGCTTTTCTTGCTAGTAGACTCCTTGCTTTGTTTAAAGATCTCACTCAAGTGCTAGGGTCTTCATCATAAAGATGCAGAGTGTAAACCTTCCAACTATTTGAATTTACTTCAAAATATTTTTCATCAGGCTCACTTCGAAAAAAATTTTTTAAATAATTTTTTAAAAACAATTTGGCCCCCTACCCAATACCTCCCCTAGAGGTCTCTTTGAGGTTTTTTTTTAATGAAATGACACTGGAAACGGTCTCTGCGAGTAAAAAACATGGATTCAGATACCACACTCGACATTTTCAAGACATTTCTTCACCTCAACTCTCACCCTTGCCCCTGTGGGCTCTGGGTTCAAGTTTGAGGTCAAAATTATCCCAAAAATGGATTCAGACGCCTCTGAATAACCTCTGGAATCAAATTTTAATTTTTTTCCTCTGTAAAATCTGTTTGAAATACCTTCATAAAATTTTTCTCGTTTTTTTTCTTCAGTCACACTCGTAATCACCTTTGGTTCATCCCCATCGCGGGGGCGAAAAAATGAAAAATAGCATTTCCGACTCGAAATACTACTGGAACTCGAATACCTTCATGACGTCATTACTCATGTCGCTGAATGTCGTTTCGACTTTTTTTTTCAAAGTCCAGATTATTTTACGTAATTTTAAATAGTTTAGAATTTTCTGAAAAAGTTTTCCAACTCGAAATTTTTTCCTCGTAATTTTTTCAACTCTTAATTTTTTTCTCAGAATTTCCTCAACTTAAATTTTTCTCTGATGTTATTTTCCACGACCGAATTTTTTTCTGACGTAATTTTTCCATGACCAAAGTTTTTCTGAAGAATTTTTCCATTATTGAACTTACATCTTTTGAAAAGAATGACTTCTGTTTGATTGACGTTGTAAAAATTTTATTTTCTCGCAATTTTCACATCTGAAATTTTTCCACGTCCAATCATAATTTTTTCAACCCGGATTTTTTTCCTCAAAATTTTTATGGCGTCAATCAAACAGAAATCTTTCTTTTCAAAAAAGATGTAAGTTCAACGATGGAAACATTCTTCAGAAAAAAATTTCAGTGGAGAAAATTACATACCTCAGAAATATTTCAGTTGAGAAAATTCTGAGAAAAAAATGTTGAGGAAAAAATTTGGAGCTGGAAAACTTCTTCAAAAAATTCTAAACTGTTTAAAACTGACGTAAAAATATTCAACGACATTCAGCGGTATGAGTAGTGACGTCATGAAGGTATTCGAGTTCCAGGTTTGACTGTCTTGTGAAAGTCCTATCTTTATTTTCATGGCTTTGACGCAATTTTAAAGTCGCCATGTCACTACGACTGTTTTCCTGCACTAGGTTTTTTTTACAGGGATGTTTGTGGGCCTAGTTTGCGTTTTACAGAAAAAAGTGAAGAAAGCTATTTTGTAGCAAATTTAACGTAGATTAATATTGTAAATTACTAATTTTTTGAAAAGATTACGGTTTTCCAAGTTATAAGCAAAAACTCTATTGGGGGGAGAGGGGGTTACCCCACCCGTTTCCGGCAACACTTGGGGACCGGGAAGTCTTACCATATTGTTTGGTACAGTGTCCTAAATCAATTAAACCAAAAAAACCTTGGATCAGAATTATTCCCGTACTTTGGCATTTGTTTGTCTAATTGCACTGGGCTAATATTGAAATTCATCAATTCCAATTTTTGCCAAAAAAAAATTGGAGAGAAAGAACTTGAGTTGACATAATAAGAGTTAAAGAGGAAAAAAATAATTCCTTTCCAATATAAACGATTTTTTGATTTTTTTCTTCGGTTCCAAATGCTTTTTTATTATAATTGGAAGTCAATTATCCCCTTCCCAATCTCCCTCCTACACAATTGATTGGATTCTGAATTTTTCTGATTTTTGTTACCAATTATTTTTTCGATTTCAATTCTGCATATAATTTTTGAGTTTTGTGTTTCACTTTCCAAAATTTTAATTTCAGAGTTCAAGGTATTATAAAAATTTTCTCAGGTTCAATTTTTGTCACCAGTTCTCTTTTTTTCAAAATTTCCAATTTTTGTTTCAGGTTCATCATTTTCATTTTTTTTACATTGTAGATTTGTGGACAATGGACATATAAGTTACTTTTTTTAAGAATTGGAAAAAGTATGGGAAATCGTCCCCAATGATTAATATTCATACTAACATCGTTTCAGAAAAACAATTCAAAAAAAAAATTGATCATTTTTTGAAATAGGTACTTGAATAACTTGAAAAAATTGATATTTTTTGGGTTCCACTCCTTGAAAAAAAGTCAAGTTCAAAAATAGGTGCCAACGATATTATTTCTTGGTAAAAACATCTATACTGAAATCATTTTTAAATTTTTGAACAATTTTCAAAACAAAATTAAAATATTTAGATTCCAAGTCTGAATGTGGAAGGAAAAAGTCTGAATGATGAAGGAAAAAGTTGGAAGCAAAAGAGTGAACTTTTCACCAAGTTGTTTTGAGGTTTTGACTAAGTACTTACTTCCTTTTCAAGTTTTTAAAAATGTTGCAAAACAATCACTCTAGGTATGGATGCATTGAAATAACTCATTGCAAAACCTATGGTCCCTCAAAATTTCGTCTGTTTGAACAATTCTTCAATAAATGGCATAAATGATCGTTAAAAATGACCCAAAATTATATCTGCGTTTGAAAAACTACAGATTTCTGGAAATGAGTCAAGAAATTCTCCCTAATTTGCCCTCTTCAACTTTTAGGACGAGACATAAGTATATGTTCTCAAAAAAATCCTCAAAATAGAATAACAATAAATTTAAAAAAAAAATCATATAAACAGAGTCAAATTTTGTAACACTATCTGTTCATTACCATTCATAACAAAACCCATTTAAAAATCAAAAATTAGCTGGCTGACATTCTATAATTCGTTTCGTCCAAACGAGCCAAGAAGGGATTTTGTTTCCGTTTTAAATAAGTTTTCGACTTCGTCGCGGCCCGCGGCCGGGCCCGATACGATGACGAAATTCGCAAATATGGTATTGATTTATTTTTCCTTTTTAAATTAGGTTTTAGCAATCTAAACTTCTTCGAGGTATTATATTTCGCGTATTTTTCTCCCCTGTCGTTTTCGCTTCGCCTTTTCATCAAATATACCGCGATGTCTACACGTTTCTTTTTACGTACCCAGTTCACGTGCTTGTTCGCTGCTTCCCACACTCCTTCACTTATGAAGTCTCTGCATCGTCAGATGTCATATCTCGGAATGGTAATTTTTTATGCCAACTCCTCGCATCTGTTTTCTTCGCGATTCCGCAGGCGGAATTAATTCGATTTCGGTAAACCGACCAGACTAAGTAATCGGCACACTCGGAACAAGATTGCGGTTAATGTTTTAACGCTGCTGCCGCTACCGGCGCCGACGGTAAATTTCATTAATAATTAACGAGCCTTAGTAAACGCGAATACACGTTGAATATTCTCCGTTCTGCTCTACGCCTTCTTTCGTCTTCGTATTTCGACGATCGTACCTTACACGATGACAATAGCGCGAATGTGATTGTTTTCGCACGAAAAACGACCTCGCAGCACCTTTAAAACATACACACGTATTCGTACGCGACAACATTTCTCTGGATAAAAATTTTGTCGTTTCTAATCTCACACAATACTCGTTCTGCTGGATTCCTCCATCTCCCCAGACTCCGCTGAGCTCAGAGAACCTCGACGTACAACAATGGAAAATATACACCTTGGAAAATGGCAACATCTTCAATGTCCTGAATATAGCAGCAGTTTCGCGCATGAATGAATTCTATGAATTTTTAACTAACCCGAGTACTTTTCCTAGTCTTCTTAAAACTCGCCGCCTCGAAACGTTCTCGTATACGTTTAATCTTCAATTTTCTCGCCGTCTTTTTGAGCACACTTGTACTTATGGGAAAGGTCGACGATTAAACAGTTGATTTTGAACAGATGTGTGATGGAAAGCAGTGCTCCGAGATGAGAGCTTAAATAAGAATAGTTTTGTTTGAATTTTCGGATTTTGTCGCATATACGAAGCGAGTAACTCTTCAATTTGTTTCTTTTATAATATTCCGAATCGAGCGAAGAGAAAGTTTTCAGCAGTGAGGATTCGCAAAAAGAAAAATTCTTGACTGATGAATAGAAAGCCGGGCCAAGATCGATGGGTCGGACCGATTCAATATTAGAAAATGTATTTCAAGTTGAAAAAATTAAGCCTAAAAAAATTATTTTTCGAAAACAATGAATTTTTTTGAAAATTTTTATTCAGAGTTGAAAAAAACGAGAAAATGTATTTCGAGTTAAAATAATAAAAAAAGTCGATTTCAATTGGAAATCTTTGACCCCCCTCTCCCCCCTCCAAAAAAAACTCCGGTAAATCCCTGCTGAGATAGCTTTGAGCAATCGACAAAATGAAGTATTTTGCAAAATAAGAGAAGAATTTAGTAAGAAGTTCAGCAATGCTTGATTTACAAGAAAAATATAGAATTTTGATAAAAATATTCATTAAAATGTTCAACACATTGAGAAAAATTGTAGTATTTTGATGGGAATTTGGTGAGAAAAAATATAGGTCGATAAAATATGATTGAAACTTTTTAAAAGCGACGTAAAAAATAAAGAATATATCAGTAAGGTCATTCAAATTGATAAAAATTTTATAAAATTATCATAAAAAGTGTGAAAACTGAAAATACAAACAGATTTTTAGAAATATTTAATTTAAAAAGCTGCAAAATTCAATTTTTTGTGATATTTTAATCCACCTTTGAAAACTTTTGAATGGTTATTGCATCATTTTAATAACTTTTCTAACATTTTATAACAAATTTTAAACAATTTTAAATATTTTTCCGGTGTTTCATACAATTTTCACATTAGAAAAGCACTTTTTCAACTTATTTTTATAATTTAAAGGCACTTTTACGATATTTTGATCAAACCAGGGTGTCTAACAAAATTTCAAAACCCCAAAACAGGACAAACAGGACCTTTAAAAAATCGGTTCTGATCGATTTTGTACCCCCCCCCCCCCCACAAAAAAATCCTGTTCTGGAAAAAAAAATTGAAACGAATTTTTTCAATAATTGTTAGAAATGAGCAAAAAAATTATTTTAAAAATTCAAGGACAAGGAAGATAGAATAAAAACAAATCTTATCCTGTATATAAAAAACAAGAACGAACATTAGATAGTAATACTAAAAAAAAAGTTCCAAAAAAATTAGCTATTTTTTAATTTTTTTTCAATTACGATCATTTATTGAATTTTTTTTCTATTTTGGCGAGTGGAATTTCAAAATTATTACAAAACAGGACTTTTCACTGAAAAAGCCCCAAAACAGTACAAAAACAGGACAAACAGGACCACTCAGCCCAGAACAGTACAAACAGGACGAACAGGAGTTGTTAGACACTCTGAATTTTGACGCTATTTTAATAATTTTTGAACAATTTATTAGCATTCTAAACATTTTTATGCAATTTTAAAACTGTTCCCTACCATTTTCCCGAATGGCCGTTTTCCCAAATGTACATTTTCCTGAATACGTGAATTCTCAATCCTATTTTCCGAAATTCTTTTGTTCTCGAATAACAATTTTAATTTTTTATCAACTTTTACCATTTACATAAAGCAGAACAGTTTTCGAACTTAGATCGTGCTAAACGGTGTATACAGGTCAGGGGGTGAAAAAATTCGAAAAATAGCAAAAATTTTCATTTTTCAGATTCAGTAGACACCTTGAAGATAATTTTTCAAACCGAATTTCTCCAGGGACTTATAGGTTTGCCAATTTGAAGCCTTTGTAAATTTTGAAAAAAAATTAACGAAATTCAATTTTACAATTTGATATACTTACGCCTTCGTTGGATGATAAGGTCAAGTAATTTACTGGGCCGAAATTCGGTATTAGGTACAAATTTCTGTAAAAACAGCGAAAAGTAATATTTTTTAGGCAAATGTTTCATCTATATTTTCATGAAATATTGTTTAGCTTCAGTTATTTTTTGTCGAAATTTTTTTTAGTTTAGTAAAGCTCCTGGCGCAGAATCCCCCTCAACCTTGAAAAAGATCTTTTGCTATTTGGACTGGTTTTTATTGATTTTCCGGCTGATAAATTCATTTTATTTTGACTCCTGGCGCAGAACCCTCCAGGTACAAAAATGACAGTTACATGTTTCTCAAGTAGTCTGTCACGGCTGGAAGTTCTTCAAAAGCCTTGCGTCCAACAAAGTGGGGGCGATAAATGAGAAAAAACCCGACAAAGTCTAACAATAGGCTCCAAAGTTCGGAATTTTTCGTTGGAAATTCATTTTTTTTCTTTTCTATTTGGTGTTTACGATTTGAAGTGACAAGAAAAGAGAATAGTTTTGTCGAAATTTTTTTGTAATTCTATCCAGCACAATCATGATTATGTCGAGTCAAGCTCCTGGCGCAGAATCCCCCTTGCTTTTGAGTGTGATTTTTTTCATTTTTAGCTGGTTTTAATCAACTTTTGGACCGATGAAATCATTTTATTTCGACTCCTGGCGCAGAACCCCTCAAGTACAAAATTTTTCAAAAGTGACGGTTTCAAGTTTCTTGAGTGGTCGTTCACCGCTGGAAATGCTTCAAAAGCTTTGCGTTCAACGAAATGACGCTAAAGGGAAAAAAATGATCAAGTCTTACACTCAGTTTAAAAATCGAAAATTTTTGATTGGAAATTAATTTTTTTCCATTTATGATTATGTCGAGTAAAGCTCCTGGCGCAGAATCCCCCTTGCACTTGAATGTGATTTTTTGTCATTTTGACAGGTTTTCATTGATTTTCGGCTCGATATATTCATTTTATTTTGACTCCTGGCGCAGAACCCCCGGGTACAAAAAGTTTCAAAAATGACAGTTTCAAGTTTCCTGAGTGGTCGTTCACTGCTGGAAATGCTTCAAAAGCTTTGCGTCCAACAAAATGACGCTAAAGGAAAAAAAATGATCAAGTCTTACATTCATCTTAAAAATCCAAAATCACTGAGAAAAAAAAGTGTGGCGATATTGACCACAAATTTTTCTCAGTGATGTTTTACTGGAAATTCATTGTTTTCCATTTATGATTATGTCGAGTAGAGCTCCTGGCGCAGAATCCCCCTTACTCTTAAATGTGATTTTTTGCCATTTTGACTGGTTTTTATTGATTTTCGGCTCGATATTCATTTTATTTTGACTCCTGGCGCAGAACCCCCGGGTACAAAAAGTTTCAAAAATGACAGTTTCAAGTTTCTTGAGTGGTCGTTCACTGCTGGAAATGCTTCAAAAACTTAACGCCTTGACTTTTTACAAATCTTGGAGCGAAAATTTTCATTTTTTAAAATTATTTCCACAAAAATGCCAACTAATTTTAACAATATGAAAATTGTTCAACAGCAGACATCCATTTAATGATTTTTACACAGCTTTGAACTATCTCTCACTTTTTGAACAAAACTAATTAAATTTTACATCAAGTTTTCGACTAGTTTTATGTAATTTCAAGCTGTTTTCCCAAGATTTTCAACAATTTCTTCTCATTTTTAACAATTTTTTACATTTTTTTCTACCTATTCAATTATTTGAATACAGTTTTTATCCACCTCCCAAAATTTTGATAATTTTATTGTATTTTCAACTAATTTTATGCAATTTTAAGCCATTTTCACATTTTAAACAATTTTGATCCAATTTCGGCTATTTTTGAATAATTTTAATAACATTCATTATTTCAAGTCATATTTTAACAAATTTTCCAATCGGATTTTCTTTTCCCAATATTGAGAAAAATCCCTTCAATTTAATATTTATCAACAAAAGAAAACAATTCTTACCCGCAATACTGGTTCCTTCAATTAACGTGACTTCAGCAGCAGAGATTTTTTCGCAGATCCCCAAATACCTGAAATGTCATGAGATTCTCCATAAAACAATCCGAATTTTCACAAATATTCGCAAAAACACACGAAACTTCACATTTTTACTTTCCGCGAACAACGCGCACCGAACAACACAATACGGCGACCCCCCCCCCCCCCCCACTTTACACGAATACGAGCGAAATTGTCACATTGCTGTATAAATGAATTATCTCTGCTGCCATTTCCAAAAACTGAATCTTCCATAATCAAAAATATCATCTCGGTTCGATCCTTATCTTGCTACAGAACTGAACAAACTCTGAAATCAAAAAACAAAATGACCTTAGGTTATACGTTTTTCGCAAATGATTAATAAAATACGACATTGTTTTAGGGCAAAAGAATTCATAATTTTACTCGACTCTCGTACGAAAGCTTAATTTAAACAAAAACTTATTTCAACTTTTAACTTTTTCAATTAAGTATAAGGCTAGGGCCTTCGTACATCTTATCTGCAAACCATCTCGGCCCGAGCACCCCTCCCAGACCATATGGTCCAGGCACCAAAACAATGATTCGGCAAAGTTCATCCACGTTCGCGCCGGGCGGTTAATTCGAGCTCGACGACGATGATTTTCCACTATCGACTGTTAAAAATTCATTTATTATTGACACTACGTCGGCAAGACGTTTTTACGCTTTATTACTCATCAAAACGACAAAAAAATAAACGAGAATATGTAAATTAGAGAAGAGGAAAAGGACGACAGCGAGGGCGCGAGAGAGCCAACAGCGCAGCGTGTAAAAGGAGCAAAAAAGCGATGGTGATTGCGACGAGCATAGCGCTACACAAGAAAATTATGTAAATTTAAAATGGAATAATTTTTAACTCTACAATAAATAAAATATTTTTTCCATTGTTTTCTTTTTTAAAAATAATAATAAAAGGTCAGGGCGGTTAAAGTCGTCGTTTTTTCCTCTTTTTTTTTAACGCAATCCATTTTAATATTTTTGTCCTTTTGAATAATGCGGCACGAACAAGAGGCGAGAGGCGAGATTATCCGCGAGGGATGCGAGGCTGAAAATTTTTTCGATGTGGCAATTGGGTCGAGTCACATTGAGGATATTTTTTCGACACCTGTTCGACACGCCGTCGTTTTTGGCGTCGCCCAGAGACGCGCTGGCGGTATTGTCATTTAAACTCGACTATATATAGATTAATGTAATTAACTCGCGCGAAATAGCAGGTAACTTAATACAGGGTACACAAGTATAGTGTAGGTATATTGTACATGCAGACGGGCGTAACGCGGCAATGATATGTCATATATAATAAAATAAAAGGGGTTAATAATGGTAGGCGCGATAAGAAAATTAAATTTGTCATATGCCAGCGACAGTTTTAGGGAGGCAACTAAATATGATACTTTGTTATAGTTGCATTAAAAGAAAGCAAAAGTTTCTGTCACATTTTACCTTCCATCGTGTATAACGAACTCGGCTCCGCGTACTGCTCAAGAACTCGCTATAAAATATGCCTATTTTAACCTATGTTTCGTAAATTACGAATTACGGTGTCATTTTCTTTTACACAAGCGTTTCCTGAATTATTTACGCACTTGACAAATTTGCATAAACTTTGATAACGTAAGAGAAAAAATACTTCTAACCGCGATACGACACGAACGAGACGAAGAAGACGAATACGCCGCTGTACGTAGAAATACTTACGTTGGTACTACGTACGAGTAGTACAGTACACGACGAGTATGTAGGTATTTTATACGCGACAAATAATCCCAAGCCGAGGAATATGTCAAAAATCCCGCCAGAAGTAGAAACGCTTGAAACCCAAGTGATGACTTGTTTCTCGCTTTGTTCTCATTTTAAATGTAAACATTCATAAATGATATTTGCAAATAGAACAGACTTTAAGGTATAGAACACGAGAGTCTATGCGAATTTCCAGCCGTATGTTCGGTTTCATGCTTTTCTTTTGTATCGCTGTACGGATGAAACAATGGATTCGAAACGGCTGCGAATATGAATACTCCATGTTCCAAAATTTACGAGACTACATATTGAAAACATTCAGTATGCAAGTATTTCCAAAAATAGGTAGTAAAATACGCCAAAAAAGCCCTTTGGTTTTGTTAATTTTTTGAAATATGGTATAATTAGAGTTGAAATTCTTATAGAAAATTTTTAGCCATCTTCATGAGGGGGGGGGGGGCTAGAGTGCTTCAAAATAAACAATTTTCAATAAAAAGTTTGGATTTTTGATTGAGTCATTCGAACCCTCTCCCTCTCCCCGAATTTTGTGGAAAATCATTTTGTGACTTTAACAGAATGATCACTGGAGTAACTAGTGCATAAAAAGGTAATTTGACCTAGAGGTAGTTATTCAATGTAAACAGTGTAATCGCCAATGCGGACCGAGCAGCTACAAGAGTCGCGCTCTGGTGGAGAAAGTGAAATGGTCAAACAGTTTTATAGTGGCCTTAAGAGTATCGATATATATCGATACTTCGCAGTATCGAAAAGTATCGATACTCAAACTTGGTATCGAATGAGTATCAATATTTTTTGAATTTTTTTGATATTATTACATTTTGGCTCGTTTTTGTTATAATTCCGTTTTTTTAAGTTCTATACACAAGTTCAAAGCCAAAAAGTGAAATTATTTTAAGATTACGAGTGTGAAAGCGGGAAACTAGAAAGCGCCAAAACCCTGATCGTCAAATGTGAAGTCGTGAATGTGAAAGGAAAATAGGAGACACGAGAACACGAGATTTGAGATCGATCAAAAATGAACTAAATTTTCATCTACACCACGCTAGTGTTATTTAAGTTTTATAGTACTGAAAAAAATATCGATACATATCGATACCAAAAATTCTTTCGATATAAGGCCACTAGTTTTAACTTAACATTGGTTCTTATGGGAGAATCTCATTTTTTGAAGATTTTTTGATAAATGCTAGAAAATTATACATTTTTAAGAGAGCTATTTAAATTTTCTTATTCGCCGTGAAATTACCTTTCGAATGACTCATCACAACCGAAATTTCATTCATTTAATGTATTGTTTTTCCTTTTCAAATGTGACCGTTTCGTGAAAAAACTATCACTTTGTCTCATTTTTTTCGCGAAACGGTCACATTTGAAAAGGAAAAACAATACATTAAATGGGTAAAATTTTGGTTGTGATGAGTCATTTGAAAGGTAATTTCACGGTGAATAAGAAAATTCAAATAGGCTTTCTTAAAAATGTATAATTTTCTAGCATTTATCAAAAAATGTTTAAAAAATTAGATCCTCCCATAAGAACCAATGTTAAATTTAAAACTGTTTGACCGTTTCCCTTTCTTATCAGTAATTTTGAAACTAGTGCGCCACAGCCCTGCTCGGTCCCAATTACACTCGAAGAAATTAAAGAAAGAAAATTTAAAAATTCTTAGTCTGAATAATATAGAATTAAAATGAGGAGCTTGGTATCAAAGTGAGACAAGCGCCAGTGACACTCTACGACAAAAGGGACCTTATGTGTCAGAAATTTTTTTCTAATTTTCTTAACAGATTTTGTTCTCCAACAGTTAGAGAACAAGAAATAGAAAAAAAAAATCTGACACATAAGGTCCCTTTTGTCGTAGAGTGTCACTGGCGCTTGTCTCACTTTGATACCAAGCTCCTCAAATTCTAAAATTCGCCAAATGAGAATAGAAAAAAATGATCCAGAGAAAACCAATGAGGAGGTTGGTATCAAAGTGAGGCATACACCATTTGGTTGGTATTGAGAAAATCAATGTTTTTTATTAGGAAAAAAAACGAAGAGAAAAAAGTATGGATATTTGGTAAACTGTAGTGATAACGCTAACTAAAAAAAATATGAAAAATATTTTCCTTCCACCCTGACTAATGAGGGCAGTAAAAATGCACTTGCCTGGAAATGGAGTTGTTTCGATTTGATACCAACCTCCTCAAATGTAATCACTGTTGCACTCAATTATAAACCAGGGCTTTGAGAATGAACTAAGGACAAGAGTAAAGGACCTGGAAGCGTAGCATAGAGCATATGAGCAGACAATTCTTTTCAGTTGCATAAAGTGATAACATATGTAACTACTTTTGATGTGAAATTGCTGAAAATTATAGTTTTGGAATAAGTAGTCAATAATTTAATTTTTAAAATAATGTTTAGAATTGATTGGGAAAATTATAATAGCACGACAAAATAATACACTCCACAACCAATAAATCCCAATGATAAAAATGGTGAATTTAAACGACAGCTAATTCACAAGACATTTTTGGTGCTGAGAACAACAGATCTCAATGAACGACATGATTAGATAAATGCCAGACTGTAAACGGGTTATCCCTCGTCATGAAAATCCATTCATTGCTCGTCAGAGTTCCTTTAAGAGCATTTCCAAATCGATATACTGCTGGGTTACATTTTGCTTTTTACATACAGTTTCTCAATATAGCGTGTATAGTGTTGGTTGTAGCATTGTAAATGTTCTAAATTAAAAGTAGTTTTGCACATATTCTACCAAGGTTCTGTACCCTCTAAGTTAAAGCTGAGGCAATAGGCAATGAAATGGGAAATGCCCTATTAATTAAGTATGCATTATTTTATAGTACCTATTCTTAGGTTTTCATCACTAAAGCCATGGTAGATTGGTATAATTAGGAATTTCGTGCATGGAAAACATTTGATGAAATTTAAGAAGGAAATGTATGGTGTGTGGTGTATTACTATATGAAAAAGTGATGTTTGGAATACATGTAGTTGTCCCATCTATGCTGAAAAGGAATTATATAAGCATGTAATACGCATGCTAATCCAATTATATCTCATAGAAGTTCCTAGAAACCCGCAAAAAAGAGGAAGGTGTAGCAAGGCAAAGAACGCTCTATTTGTATAGAAACATTGAAAACTAATTTTAACTACACTTTTTTATTGTTTTATTTTATGATAACTCATCTTGTACTTTCATCATTAATTTTTATTTTTGTCGTTCAATTAGAAATTGTGTTCCAAATATTTTGTTGTTAAATATATTTTTTATCGGGTGAAATCAATTTTTTGTCGTTCAAAACCATTTCTGTGTGTGAGAGTATTACATTGTCATGCAACGACATATTCTGTCACGGAAATCACTGATTTTCATCGTTTATATCACATTTTTTGTCGGGCCAATAATTGGGTGCTGAATTGATTGAAGCACTTCTTAATAAAAATAAGGTGGAAAAATTAGCAGGATAAAAACTGGAAAGTAGTGTATATGTAATACATAATTTGAAATTATACAGAAAAGGATTGAATGATAAACGAAATGAAAATTAAAAAGAAGATTAAGTGATATTTCTCATATATTTTCTTATCAAAAATTATAATTTACTTTACTTAAAATTGAAAAGAGCTCTTTAAATACTTGTAGATACTTGGTTATCAATGTTATCATTACAAGTTTCCACATTCATCATGATGTAGGCTTGAACCAAGCCATCACGGCTTATTAAATATACTTGATTGTGTGGACCTGGCCTCAGGAAAAAAAGGAATGGAGTGGAACAATATAATTCACACGTTCCATTAGAGCTTATAAGTATATTTTTATCGATGTAGGTAACGATATATTGATGCAACAATGTATCGAGGTTTCAGTTCCAGTTTCTTCACTTCAGTTCAATTTAGTCATCAAAAAAGTAATAAAAAAAAATAGGTAGGTAACTAAATGAAGAGAATTTGATTTGTCCACCTTCTATCTCATGAACTGGATAGACTTTAGGGATTCCTTATTTAAGCATCCAAGAGTATATCATCCTTTAAAAACCATCACCATCAGTTCCAAAACTTTAAGGATATGATACTACCTTTTTTTGGGTTAATAAAAGGCAACCCCAGAAAATTGAGAGGTCAACTACTCGCAATCTAAAAATCAAACACATCGCATCTTTACAGTGCTAATACATACCGGGTGATCCAGTTAAGGTGTGAAATATTAAAACCTTGTATTCTACTCATCAATACAAACAAAAAATGTTATATTCAACGTGGGCCCAAAACACTCTTTCTGAGATATTGACGAGTAAAGAAACAGAAATTCAGCAACGTTGCGCATCACGACGCCCGCAGGCATAATGTTGTGTTTAATGAGACAAGTGTTGGGGTTACTTATGCGGAAGTTGCTTACAATGTTGTCACATAATAAATTATGCTGAGGTACCCTCATTTTTTTTGATTTTTTAGGAAAAAAAATTTTATACTTAATGATGCAAAATTATGGGAAATTATTAAATTCAATTTTCACTGTAATTTTGTGGGATGGTCGAAATTTGATAAATTGGTAACTCAGCATCCAATGAATAAAAAGAACAGAAATTTAGGTTAATAGGTGTTAAATTAGTAGTACTACCCCTAAAAGTAAAAAATAAAAAAATGATTTCTTGTTCGTGTTCGACTATTTTTCTGGAACAAAAACACATTTTTTGCTTCAAAACATTTATGAACCAAAAAAAAAAAGGTATACTTTTCTATGGAGCTCCTTTCACTTTATCCAACACCTATCCCCAAAAAATTTTCACTCAAGAGCAAAAATAGTCAATTTTGGGTGAAATCTGGTCCCTCTTTGAAGGTGAATAACTCAGTAATGAAGTGTTTATGACCCATCATGTAAGTATATAACATTTTTTACTCCAAATGATGTGTAGAATACAGGACTTTAATATTTTACACCTGAACTGGATCATCCTGTATGTACAAAAATAATAAAGATTTGAAGAGTTTAAACATGAAAAAACAATTTGTTATTGGAAAAAAAAATGATAAAAATATCAGAGTTAATATGTATTTATTATTTTAGATTCAAAGTTTTTTGACATGGATATGTCTTAGGGGTGGGGGTTAAGAATTTGAAACGTGTTATGTTACGGTATATCAAGACATAATGACATTATGTTAGACTTGAAAAAACTGAAAATTAATTTCAGATAAAGACATAATGATATTATAGATGGATATGTCTTAGGGGTGGGGGTCGAAAATTTTGAAGTGTTACGTTACAGTAGATCAAAGACATAATGACATTATGTTTGACTTGAAAAAACTTGAAAAATTTATGAAGACATAATGATATTATACATGGATATGTTTTAGGGGTAGGGGTTGAAAATTTTGAAAAGTGTTATGTTACGGTAGATCAAAGACATAATGACATTATGTTGGACTTGAAAACAATTAGAAAATGTATTTCAGATGAAGACATAATGAAATTATGTTAGTGTTGATGGAAACTGGAATCTCTATCTTGAGTGGGTGTGGGTCTTGTTATTCTAGGATCATGTACATTCGAATAGTAATATCCCAAGAATGATGCTAGACTAAGATCAAGACATAGTGACATTATGTTAGACTTGAAATTTAAGAGCATTGATATTTTTAAAAAAATGTCACGAATTTAGGTTTATTTGAACCTTTTATTTGGACATATCCATGTTCTAAGGTTTTTACCCTAAAGGAAAAAGTGCGTTAATTTTTTTTCAAATACTCAATACTCATACTTTGAGGCACCTTAGCTCACTCTGCAGGCGTCTATTGAATAATTTTTTAGGAAGAGTTTCAATCCAAACTATATCATGTATTAGAAAAGAAATCAAAGAACTTTTTTTTATTTTTTGTTACATTTTTTTGGTATTTTACCAAAAAAAAAGATCAAAAATCAATTTTCGATTTTTCGGATACATTCAGGTACTTAAATGTTCACAATTTAATCTACCTTGCAGCAACAATCCCTCCTCCTCTTGAAAACTTTCTAATAAAAATTGAGTCAAAAAGGGACCAATGTATTAAAAAAAAGGACGACTTTGAATTTTGTATCCTTTTTGGAAAATTTTACGAATATTTCCAAAGATTACTGAAGTTTTGCGACGTTTTTAAAACGGCTAAGCGACTTTCATCAAATTTCACATTCCACAAAAAAGTACAATCCGTTTCAAAGATGTCTATATCATGACCTTCCACAAAGCCAATCACCCCATACGTACCAAATTTCAAGCTCCACAGCCTAAGAAATCTCAATCCTCCCAAAACCACAGGAACATTTACCAACTCATCCGATCGTCTAAACTTTACACGGACACGATGTACGATGCAAAACAGTCTTATTTATTCCGCCACATTAAATTCCAGCAGCTTACATCGCCGAAGGCGAAATTTTTGGTTAAAAATGGCTGGAAAATTTAAGCAACATCTTTCTCGACTGAAAATTGCAATACGTCAAAATCCTTCGAACATTTAGTTTACTAAGCGCATTGAGCACAATGCTCGAGACTTTCAGCTTGGCTGGGGTTTAAAAAGCACACCATCCACTCAGTGTTCAACGGAGAATAACAAATCGCCGATGTTCATATCGAAATGTAGGGATAATTTCAAGGTACACGGTTCTCATCCTTAATACACTTGTATCACCTTTTTTTTTTCTTTTCGCGATTTTTTTTCTTGTATCTTTTAGATAAAAATAGATAATGTAAAACACTCTGCGAAAACATTGTACTTTTCAAGTGTTAGCTTTTGCGTTCTTTCGAGAGATATTTACTTTGCAGCGTTGCTGTCGGCGCATCGTGAATAAACAAATCTCTCGAGCTGGGTCGAAAAAATTACGTGGGTTGGGGCTTCTCGTAGGTACATTGCAGCGAGCTGGCGACACTTTTTGCACCACTTTTATCCCGGCTCGATGCATTTGTAGAAATCGTTCGTATATAAATTTTACGTTCGCAACACGTGAGCATTTTTTAGTATTAGTATTTCGTCGTTTAATAGATGCTCGAAAAACGTATAGCTTTATTGTTAATCTTGCGTTCGGCCCGATAAAGAGGGTATTTACTGTCGAGTGTGCCTTTTAAACAATGATAGAATTACATTAGCAATAAAAACCACATATAATTTAAACCAATAAAATAGTTTTTATTATCGATACCCTCCCGGTGTCTTTAGTCGATGCACTCGGCCTAAAATTGCTTTTCCAAGTTTTGCCTGGTTCGTGTCGAGCTGCGCCGCAGACGACAAAATTTCATCTTATAAACTTTACCCGGCAGTAAATTAATAAAGCTTTTTGTTTATCTCAAAGCGCACCCCCAGCTCGTTTACGTGTATCGATAGTTATACCTACGAATTATTTAACGTTCCAAAGCGTGAAATCTTGTAAAATTAAGCAGCCGGAGGCCGGTACGGTACTTATTAACGGCGTGAATTTTATTCGGCGGATATATGCCAACAATTAATAAACGGCTTGGCAAACGCTTTGTGCAACGGTTTGATGCTTCGTTAGTATGATTGAAAATCCAGCCCGGGTTTCTTTGACGATAACGACGACGACGATAGTTTTTCCATTCATTAATTTCATTCGCCTGGTATTTTCTTTTGTATAATTTCGTCGCCGCTGCCACGTCGCCGTGTTGTGGTAAATTTACAATCAGTTTTTTCGTATCCGCAGGCTCCCGCGGCGTGTTTCAGTGGTATGCTGTTTCGCGTTAATAAATTTGCATACTCGGTTCGCCGTTTATTTTTAAAGTAGCAGAAAGCGTTTATTAGCATGGCTCGTGTCATGGTCGCGATGATGAGAGGATTAAAAACCGATTCCAGATTGATTTTTAGTATAAGATTTATTGCGAGTAATTACCCGAGGGTGTCATTTTCGATGTCTGGGTCGGTGAGAATTCTCACTGGGATGATGATTAATCAGCATGGGTTTTTTGGAAAGTTGAGTACGATGGTGGGAAAATGGTGTATAATTTTTTCAAAATAATTTCGGGTAAAATTTTACTCTCAAATTTTTCAATCGATCAAATTTGATATTTTTCAAAAATTGAAAAATTATTTCGTTCTGAAAATTCTGGAATGAAAATGGCCCTAGATATGAACTTTGGAACCTTTTTATTCAAGAATTCAATGGAATGGACTATAATTTCATAGGTATCTCTAACCCAATCTTCAGGGTGACTCAGAAAAGATCACTTTATTCGGGCTTTAAAAAAAAATTTCATTAAACATGGAAAACTTTCATTGTAATGAGCTCATTTTAAACAGTTTTGGTCGAAAAGCAACGATATGAAAATATTCATCACTTTTACCCCTTTTTCAACAAACCCGAGAAAATTTTTTCCTATTACAATTTTTTTGGAGGGGGGGGGTGGAAGAAAAAATACAGAATTGCCTGTGAATTGATTTCTCTGAATAAAAATTTGTCAACCAGGACCATTTCAGCAGCAGAAAATTTTCTCAAAAATAATTTTTTGCCCTTTGAAAAAAATTCAAGTAAGTACATAACTTGTAAAACTGTTTTCTTTTTTTTTTATCTTCTCGCAAAATGAGAATTGACATGAAAAGGGCCCACTGATGATTTTGAGTGAAAATATCTACACCAAGCTCATTTCAATAAAGATTTTATCAAACTGAATTTTTTCTGTATTTTTAGGAAAGTTTAAGAAATGTTGGAATTTTTTTTCATTTTCTTTTGAAAATGAAATAAAAATAGAAAAAATATCTTTATGATATGAGGGTACAAGAGGACAGGTGTGACTTCAGAACTTTGGCATCCCAGATGCTGTTAAAATAGATCCCAGGAGTCAGAATTCTTTTGGCTTTGATATTTTTCAATCCTCATATACTTGCTAGGCGATCTCATTCATCAACGTGATAAGAAATGCATAACAAATTTGCTGTGAATAAACATTTATTCGGGAAGTGAGCTCATAACGTCAGAAAAATTTAATAAATGCCCATTATTATTTCTAATCAGATTTTTAAAAAACCGAAAATATAATTTTTCGATATCTTTGCACTTTTAAACAGATTCCAAGCATTTTTTGAATGTTTTTGATTCGAGTTCTACCTCCATTGATAGAGTTTTCCCAATTTCCTGGAATTTTCTCCACAGAATATCAACTCATTCTATGAGTGTTTTTCAAAGTCCAGGTTCAAATATAGTATAAAAATGGGAGAGGAAATCAAATCGAAATTCTACGATTCAAAATCATTTTTTTCATTCCAAAAATTGACAAATTTTAAATACAAAATGTAAACGATAAGTATTATTGAGTCGGTTCATAAAATTTTCTCCAAATGGTTTTGAATTCTAGGAATAACTTTCAGAACATACTCCCTTGGAGAGAAACTAATAAATTTTTATTTATGCAAAAACCACTATTTTTCTCATTTTTTTCTAGACAAATTTCAAAATCCCCCCCTCCCTTCCATTTTCTTCCATTCCCTCAGAAAAAACAAATCTGACTCAATCAGGAACAATTTTCAGATAAAAAAAACTTTAGAAAAGATGAAGAGTTTTTCCCATCTCAAAAAATAACGATCGGTTATTATAAAAAATTTCTAATATGTGACCCATGCAGGGACAGGGTACCTAAAGTCGGAAAACATAATTTTGAGTTAGAGACAAAAATATGAAAAATGGACAATTTTTTTCAAAAAATTTTTTTTCACTTTTTTAGGTAGTTCAGACCTCTACGCAGCTTTAAACGTGTTTTTTCGATTATTTTTTTTTTTTTGAAAGTCATGATTTTTTCTAATTTTCAAATGTCTCTATCTCACCGAAAAATTGACTTAGGATGCTCATCCAGGTCTTAAAATGTTCCGCATAGTCTCCCCTATCATTTAAGCCAAAAAACTCATTCTTGAAAAATCCGACTTTAGGTACCTTTTCCCTGCACGGGTCACATATGCATTTAAAAAATGGGTAGTCATTTTTTTCAACATGAGTAAACAAAACTTCACGATTTTATGATTTTTTTCATTGATTTGAATGAAATTTGGACAAAAATCAATATTTTTCTCATTACTTTCCAAACTACCTCTCCCCTTCCTCACCTCCCCTTCCTTCTCCTTCCTTACTCCCCTCCCTCTCCCTCCCACCTCTTTTTTCTCAATTTACCCACCATGAAAATGACGCCAATTCAATTCTGAAAATTCTTTAGGAACATAAAAATAGCAAACTCTCTTCTCAAAAAAATAAACAATAAAAATTTAAACAAAAAAATTTTCAAATAAAAAAATTGGTGAATTTTTTCAGTAGTAAATAAGATTTTGTTTTTCGCAATTTTTTCACTTCTATCTGACGAAATTTGGACAAAAATCACAATATTTCTTATCTCGTATTTACCAGAAAAATTTCCGGAAATCCCATTTCAATATCAAGAAAATAAAGAATTGGTCCATTGTTTTCAACATCAAACTAAACATTTTTTCCTGATGCCTTCGTATTTTTTGACGAAATTGAGACAAAATAAACTACTGTTTCACTCTTTGGATCCCCTATTTCTAAAACCATCACTTTATTACTACTTTAGTTATCTGTTGGACATAAAACCCTCTGACCCCCTCTCCCAGCCCATCGCAAAACGTCGAAAATACTCGATAAAAAATCATTTGTTCCAATTTTTACATTTTTCTTACAAGATTCGCTCATTTCTGATCTTGTGACTCTTCTCGACAATTTTTTTCAAATGAATACCGTATTTCCAAACTGAGCTAACTTCAAAAACCGTGTACGAGGAAAAAGCCTTAGGTGCAAATTTTTTCAAAAAGAGCCTTAGGTACGTACAATTTTGTTCTTAAAAAAATTACACCTAGGGCCCTTTCCAAAAAAATTGCACCTAAGGCCCTTTCCTCGCGCACGGTTTTTGAGTAGAGGTCGGTTTAGAAAAAGGTACTCAAATAAAAATTGTAACTAATTTACGAAAAAATGTGGATTATTAGACAGATTTTGATCAGATTTTTTTTCTCTGCCAATTTTACAAATTTTAAGCATTTGAGACATCAGAAAAATTGTCAAGTACTCTTCGTGCTCGATGAAGGCCAAATTAGAATTTTTATCATGTTAACATTTTAAAAAAACTGCTTGGAAGAGGAAAAGGTGTGACCCAAAAATTAAAAATAAAAATTCAAACTCACATTAAACCAAAATTTCTACAAAAAAATATTTTTAGATTCAAAAAAAAGTGTACTTAAAATAATTATAATTCATTTCCATTTATTCATTAAAAATTCTCCACAGAAATATTAAATCACAAAACCACCTTCTAGAATTCTCAAACTAAACCTAATAAAGTGGTACCATTTCACACACCTATCATCACTCAGGACACCATTTAGCATCTGCAGAGCCATTTAAGACGTCATCACACAGATGGTTTTATAAATACCACTCATCGAACGACGAACAATCCTTGGTAAAAAAAAATCTCTCATACGAGGCAAAAATTCGGGTAATGACGCGAACTTCAAGATGAAAAAGAGGAAATCTCTCGTCACCGGGAGAGGGTTTCGGTGACCCGGCGCGGCGGCTTTGTAATTTGAACGAGGACTTTATAGTAGAAGCGAGCGACTAATAACGCAGGTCGCATTAGCGAGCCGATTTTATAAACCCCTGACGTTTTTTAGTGACATGGTGCAATTATTAAATCTGAACTTTTATAACATTGTTCCGTTTTCCTAAATAAAGCTCTATACCAAATAGTGCTTCACTGTAGTACAGTACTCAGTGCAGCTATAAAACCTTAGCAAATAGTGTTTTTATTCTGTGCGCTATAGTATTTCGAGACTAACGTCTATTTCTTACTTCTCGAGCAGGCTTCGTCCGCGTCGCGTCTTCCGCTTACCCGGCCCCCATATAGCTCATTCGGATTTTTTTCTTTTATTTTTATAATCTCCCCGAAAGAAAGTAAAAGCATAGCCTAACGTTTAATAGCTTTCGAGAAAGTCGTTTATTAAGATCATTTTGTTTAGATGCGAATTGGGAATTTTTTTATAGGGTCGCGCTCTATTCTAAATAAAATAATGAAAAAAAAATCCAACCCGGCGGGACGCTGAGGGGGGGAAATAATACATACCGGATGATTAAAAAATATTTTTTTTATAAACACCGTGCTCTGTGCTGGGTTAATAGAACGTTACAAATTTTCCAACAAATTATGTATTTAAAATTTACTCGCGACCTTCTTCCTGCGGACGGCGGCGACGCGGGAGTCCGGCGAGAAAAAATTTCCCTCCATTAATCATACGCTTTAAAAACGAATTACTCGACGGCCGGACCCCGAAGCCCGGACCCGAACATTCAACTGCGAATATATTAAATCTTTTTCCACTGGACATGTGCGCTCTGTACGCGGACGACGTCGTAAATCTTCGATACGCCGCGTCTCGTCCCCCTTCCCCCCCCGTCTCCCCCGGATCATAGCGGTGCAGTGTAAACGCTCCCCGGGTGTTTCGACAAGCCGTATACATCGCCTCCTAATGTTTTATGGAATTAGCGATTAAATTGCCGCATTGTTTCTGAATGATAAACGACATCGTATTAGGCGCGATTAAGTCATACGTGACGAAATGAAACAAATTTTTTGTACGAGCGAATCGTCTGTGGGGAGGAGGGGGGAGGGAAAAAATACTCGTTGCAACGAACCATGTCATATCAGTGCGTTGAGTTTTTTGCAAATTGTTTGTCGAGTGTCGCGACGAATGAAAATATATTCTTTATCATTTGTTACACGTGGGTGTAATTGAAGTTGATACCTAAAATAGGGTGTGTTCATATGTTTTCCAAATTTTAGGAGAATTTGAGGAGTATGTATGAGAAGGAGAAAATCATATTCGAGTACCAAACGATATTTCACATCGAGTCATTCTTTGTATTGATTCATCTTAAATTTTACTCAAATCATTGGAACCAATTTTTCACTTTCAAGCCCATTCAAAATGTTCACAATATTTCAGATATGATTTTCCCTGACTATTCCAGGTTTTTCAGACCAATTTTTTCAAGTTTTCCAACCCTGAAAAATGGAGAAGAGCGAGATTTTTTCGCACGATGTTGAAGATTTTTTTTTGTAAATCACTATTCTTCGCAATTCCTTGCACCTCTTTCCCCTCCAAAACACCACATGCTTCAAATTCATAAATGCCACGTGATCCCTACAATCTGAAATTTTTTGAAAAATTTGTAATGAAATAAGCTAAGAACCACTTTTCTAGATGATTTATCTTTCTTTTGAATTTTTAAAAAATTCCAGAAAAAATCCCAAAATTCCCCGACTTTTCCAGGTTTCCCAGAAAATGGACACCTTGCCATTTTATAATCATTTTTGGTGATTTTTTTGGGGGGGAAGTGATTTTTCATATTCTTGCAGAAAGGGTTACACCGAAAAAACAAAGATCCAAGTAATTTTTAGGGTAAAACTGTTCAAAAAATGATCATTTTGATGAAAAAATCATTAAAAATTATACGAAAAAAAAAGATTTTTCATGACATTTCGAAAATGGTGGAGGGGAGGGGGTTAAAAACTGTCTCAAACAACTTTTTGAGTAAAAATACCCAAACTGAATTACTTACTTCGTTAATTTAAACCATAATTAATTTGATCAAAATGTTCAATTTATCAACTTAAAGAGTCAATGGAGAGAAGAGGGGGGGAGGGGTCAGGGTCAGGTCGAGTATCAATGATTTTTACCAAAACTTTTCGACATTTCAGAAATTGTCAGAACAAATTTTAAGAGTTTTTAGCTTCATTTCCGTATATTTTTAACTTCATGTACAATTAGATAAGGCAGGCAATTCCGTTGAGGTTAATAAAATTGCATAACCAGTTTGCCGTAAATATATGTAAAAAAGTTGAAAGAGAGTGTCTAATAGCAGAGTTTTTCTTTGAACTTGGCTCGGTTTTGGCAAAAAATTGTTGTGGAACAGCCTTAACAAAAATGGTAAAAATTTGTGATTTTTGGTCAGAGTTTTTCTACTTCTCCCCTTCCCAAAAGATCAAAATTTTCAAAAAAAAATTTTTTTTTGCTTTTTTACTGATAGTTGGTCGCAGTAATATCTTTAAAGAATGAAAAATTACTAACTTCCTGATTTTTCTTTTTTTTGAAGGAGGGGAGGGGATTAACGTAATTTTTGTATGTGACCAAAAAATGTTTTTTTTTCTGAGGTTCTCAAATTTTCTTAAAATGGCATAATTAAACGACATTATCTAATAATTTGAAATTATTTTACAGCACCAATTTTGAGAACCCCTTGAAACCATAGGTATTCAATTCCGGAATATCTCCCACAATAACGTTTAAGGCGACATGAAAAAATTTGTCACTATCTCCAAAAAATGGGAAAAATCAAACAAATTTATTTCATTTTGCAATGATAGTAATATTAGCAAAAAAAAAACAACAAAAAATCAAAACTTTGAAATATTGAACTTTTGCTGATGGGGGGAGGGGGGGTGGGGGGCTTGGGTTGAAAATTTCAAATTTTTGTATTTTTGAGGAAACCATTTCATAACAATTCTTTGCTGAAGCCCATCAAAATTCGAAAAAAGATGGAAAACACTGCTCTTTAAAGCTGGGCTGACCTTTCAAATTTTCACGATCTTTTTTTGATCTTAAAAAACAAAACCACTGACGGCACTGACAAAAAAAAAACAAAAAAAAATTGTTTTTTCTTGAAAAACATGAATTTTTCACAACTTTCACGATACCCTGATTTATTTTAAAGACTGAGCTCGCAGGGTCGAGATGTATTTTTAAAAAGTGAAACAGCTCTTTCTTTTTATTACCTATTGTCAATAGAGGTATTTTCGAGAAGGAATGCAGAGAGAAAACAATTTTTCTTCAATTATTTTTGAATAATTTTTTATTGAATGACAATGCAAAAAAACTATTTCTACACCCCCCCCCCCACTACATTACAAATAACTCAATACGTAAAACTCTCTGTTGATAAAAAAATGGATAAGAGCAGAACTGCGAGACACTGCCATTTTACGATTTTTAAACCCTCGCAAACTCGAAATTCAAAGCTTAAAAACTTTCAAACTCGACTTCCATAAATCCCACGCTCACGAGCTATCGAATGTGGTTAAAATAATATTCGCACGGATCAGAATACGATTATAATTCTGTTTCCTTAAACCCCATAACGAGGCAAATATTTATTTTCAAATTTCGTCGCGAATAAGTCGTGCACTCTGCGCTGTAAAATGTGAACTGCTCTTTCATCCTTGAAATTCCCCGCAATGGGGTATTAAGGTGTTACATTAAGACGGTTTTAATATAAAGTCTGCAGTTGTCATTTCGGCGAGTAACTAATTCGAATGCATTTTCACGCTCGAAAAGCGTAATAAGTAAGCAAAACACACATTACTCGATGCTTATTTTGCTACACGCTGTTTTACACTACAATATCAAAACTAAATGCTCCCATATGTTGTTTTCGGCCAAAATTTGTTAAAATTAAATTCGTTTCGGCGAAGTAGGTACGATGAGTCGGTTTTGTGAAATTTCAACTTTCATTCGTGACGAAGATTTCGTTTCAGCTTTTTTTTGAATATCTATAAAATTTCGAAAAATGAGGGATTAATAATTTGATTTTTTTTCTCAAGTCTTCGAAGCATTTAGAATGCAAAAAACAATTTATTTCTATATTTATTAGGAAAAATACTACGAGAAAAAAAAAGAAAATTACAAATTTCGTAAAATTTTACATCAAATTATCCAAAATGAAAAATTCTCAACTCATCGTTCAAATCAGCCCATTTCTACGTACCATTGGATATTTTTCAACCACACAGCAAACCTGCTATTGCCACCTACTACGCGGCGAATTTCATAAAATGCATTGCCTGGTTTAGACGTACATTGTATATAAGGACTCGAACGATTACGAAAAGGGTGACAGTCGAATATCGTTGATAATTTCAAATTCCTATTAAAACATTACAGCTTTCCTGCTTGTAGCTCTTTCGTATATCGCTATTTTCCTCGTAAAACACGCTACCGTACTGGTTCAATAAAAGGCAAAAAAGGGCTAAAAAATCGGACAGTTGATAAAACTTATTCTCAACTCAAACAAAATTCGATAAATGTGGCCTTTTTTTTATTTATCGAGCTCATGCAAAACATGCTTTCAAACAAGCTATCTTTTGTTTTTCATCTTGTACCACGGAGAAAAACTTGCGAGAATTTTTTTCCTTCTCGTTTCAGCGTACACCGATGGCCTCGTAAAATACCAGAAACTTATCAACGATAAAAAAATTTTCGAATAAATCTCGCGCCAGCAAAAAACGTTGAGGTTTAGAAACACGAGATGACTTTCATTTCCAGACCGGTCAATAAACTCGTAACTTTTTGAGATGCGGTGTTATCAGATTTTTTGGAATTTTTTTATATACCTAGTAGGAAACCTGCGTGTTATTTTTGTCGGAGTAAAAAGTTTTTTGATTTATTCGCCGAATTAGTTGAAAAACAAGAGACAAGAATAATGCAAAAATTCAGCGCATCGACAACCGAGCGAATTCTTTTTTCAAATGAACCTAGTTCGGGTAAAGTTTTCATTTAATTGCACTTGGGAGAATTGAAGAAGCGATGTTCTCGCAAAACAATCCCTCCGACCTCTTTGCACCATTACGCTCCGCAGACGGCGAAGGTTTCCGTAATTGAGAATGAACCCGACACCATGCATCGAGTCAGGGATACTTAAACGTTGCTGCCAGTTGCTGACGATGTGTTTCATCGAAAATCAGAATTTATTTGCATACTTCGTAATTTGATTTATGATGCACGTTGTTTTACCGGCAGAGCGTCTGATGAGTCAATGACCAAAGAATGTAAAATTCTAATGAAATTGGATACCATCGAAAAAAGTAAATCGATCAAAACATATTTTCATTCGTAAGAATATTTTGAAAACTGAATAAATTTCTATACGATGATTTATTGCTCGTTTTTCAAATTTGAAGCACTAAAAATTCAAATTTTCAAAAAATAAAGTTCTTTAAAAAATTGTCTGGAAATCAGTAAGTGGTTTTTATATTGCCTTGAAGACGTGAGAGGAGGAGGGGTCAGAAAAGTGCTCAAATAATTTTTTTAAATGATGATACCCATGATACTTATTAGGCCTATTTGAACTAAAGTCTCATCTATTTTTTTTTCAACAGAAGGTGGGGAGGGGCAGTTCAGGATCAAGTTGAGGACCTACGATTTTTACTTCAACCCTCAGTAACTCAGATGTCGTCAAGAAGTCGGTTTTATTTTTGGTTTGATATTTTTAACCTCTACTTACTTACTCGAAAGTCAAAATTTTTAATCAACGTTAATAAAATTGCATAACCAGTTTGCCGTAAATATGTTGAATCAGGAAATGAACTCGTGAAGTTGAAATAAATTAGATATAAATAATAAAATCTGGCTCAAAACCACGAAAAAATTTAATATAAAAATAGAAGGGGTGAGTTCCTGGTCAAGTTGAAATCCCGCTGAAAGAAAACTTGAAAATTTATTTCAATCACTATCACAATTGCTCACTTTTGAGGAGAAAAACTTGGGAATGAATTTTTTTCTTCAAATATTTTTCATTAAATTACTAAATAAAATTCAGAAAAACTAAATCTGCGAATAAATTTATAAATAAATATTTTCAGTTTTTTTTTTAATACAGGAAAGTAAAGAATAATTATAGTTTTAATTGTGATGATTTTCCCCCTCTCCTCTCCCCTACTTCTTGAAGACAAGGTGTCTCACTGAATTTGAAAAATAAAAATTTTTGCCATTTTCACACCATTTTTCTTTAAATTTTCCCAAAAAAACCTCTTTTTCATCCTTCGATTTAAGAAAATTTCTGGTTCTTTGCAGTATTATTCTTGCTACCTATTTTCTAATTTTCTTGCCATCGGTGTAAAATTATTCCAAAGTTCTCGTTTTTTAATTTTTCTTGCTAGTGGACACCTTGATAGAACTCTCAAATGATACGAAGTGAATGGAAAGTGTAAAAATTTGAGGCCAAATAACCCAATTACTGCTCTCTCGTTCTATAATTATTCCTAAAAATACAGGGAAAATGATGAATAAAAATTCGAAGTCTGAATATTTTCAAACAATACATTTTATTTTCATGCATAGGAATACGACGACAGGAGAATGAGGGTCCGGAGCCCCATCTTTCCAAAAATTTCACTCTCGTTAAAATCAAAGACGAACATCTTGAATTTCATTTTTTCCTGACTGGTACCTGGTGCTTGATTAATTATGACCCCCCCCCCCCCCCCCCCCCGTCTCTAGACAAAAAGGAAATTAGATTTTTTTCAATTTAATTTTTAATTTAATTTATTTTATTAATTAACAATAGCGACATCATAGCGAAATTTCGAAAAAAAGTGACTTTTAGTGACTTTTTTTGACCAAAAAATGATTAAAAAGTAACCAAAAGTAACCACAAATGATATTTTTTCGGGGAAATTTTTTTACAGTTTTTTTGGGGGGGATTTTTTTGAAAAATCATCATCAACTTTCAATTTTTTTCTTCAAGAACTTTAAAAAATGGCAATTTTTACGTAGAAATTTGAACTTGTGTTTGAAAATGCGAAAAAAAGTGACTTTAGGAGGAAAAAAGTGACTTTTAGTGACCGAAGTCGAAAAAAGTGACAAACACCCTAAAAAAGTGACCTGCTATGATGCCTGCAATAGTATTATGTATCAAAATAAATTGAATTATAAAAATTAAAATTGAGAAAAAAAACTAATTTCCCTTTTGTCTACAAACTACATGGGGAGGAGGGGGAGGGGGTGTGCCAGAATTAATTGAGCACCCGGTATAGAGGCCTCTTTCTGAAACATCCCTGAATATCTCTGGCTCAGAAGTAGAACATCGTCTTGAAAAATTGCAAATTTGAGATTTTCATTTTTATGAATTTCTTACACTTGATTCATTTTTGTACTCTTTCATCCCGAATTAGTGAAAAGTTACTGATAAACAGTCAGAATTGCAGCACAGGAAAAATTAGTGAAATTCGCTGATTATTCAAAGAATTTCACAGATATTTCAGTAAATTTCATTAATATCACTGAATTTTCAGTGAATTTTCACTGATTTTTCAGTGATTTTTTCACTGATTTGTTTTCAGTGAAAAAAATTTTCCCTGATTTGCTCCTGTGCTGCAATTCTGACTGTTTCTCAGTGATTTTCGATAATTTTCACTGATTTATTATTGAGAGAGTACAATTTTCTCATCATTTGAGAGGATTTTTCTGATTTTTGGCCACTTCTGAAATCTTCAAGTAATTCATTACCTCGATTCATTTTTCATGACATTTTGAACAATTTTCAGAATATTAGAATTTTAAATGATTTAAGAAAAATATTTCAAAATTTCAGTCGAAATATGATGAAAATTATTCATTACCTATTGAAAAAAATCATTACAAAATTTTTATCGTATTTTCCCTTTCACGCCGACTTTTGATTTATGGAGTTTTTTTTAATTTTTTTGGCTTACATGCATCCTTGGGACCATCCCAAGTTATGTGATTTTCTTTGGATTTTTTCCTCAACCCCTTCCTCAAGAAATTGAGGTGGGACACCGTATGTCCCATCCGTGTAGGCAGTGCAAATTTCCTGGGACACATGTGTTCCCAGTCGTGTAGGCAGAGTCATGGGACAGTGGGACAGTTCCACATTTTGGCATGAAAACTCACTTATTTATAGGTATAAAATAAAAACTAAAAGTAACATGGTATTCCGATTTACTTTTGGTGATATAATATGAACAATTTCCTGACATTTTGTTCTAATACACGACTGGGACATATGCTGTCCCACCTCAAAATTTCTGAGTTGGAGTTGAGGAAACAAAATGGAAAACGTTGAATAATCTCTCATAATAGTCTATACCCTCCTTCTATTGAAAATTTTTAGTCTTGTGCTAAGAAACAGTGATTTTTTCCAAATAGAGCTAACAAATTCATACTTTTCCAGTGACAAAATTTACTTATCTTTTCATTCACTCACAGTAATCTCAGTTTTTGAGTAAAGTATGAAAACTAAGTGTTAAAATGATCCTTGAAGTGTCTACTTTTTGGAATAAAAAACCTTTCGAACCTAGCTATCGCAATATTTGCGTAAAAAAATTATTATCACGATCACCTCACCAACGATTAATTTAGTATACTTAATAATGCACGTTTTTTGATGTTCTGGACATTCAGTGTAGCCCAGATGATGATAAAAAAATCGCGGAAAATTTTTTATACATAATAGAGACTCTGTAGAACTGCTGGGAACAAGAACAGGCATGATTGGTGTCCCAGGGTGTCCCAGCCGTATTTTTTAAAGTCAGTGGGACAGCATATGTCCCAGCCGGCGTGAAAGGGTTAAACATAAGAAAAAAAATTAAAAATTACATTTTGACAAGAAATTTGAATGAAATTTTCTGAAAATTTAGTAATAACGTTTCAAACAAATTTCATAAAATTTTTAGCAATTTTCTTTCAATACATTGAAAATTTTCAATCATTTTTTAGAACATTTCGTTTTTTTGAAACAGAAAATTAAAGAAATGATGAATCATTGATAATAATTTTTCATTTTTATTACTCAAACTCCAAATTAGAATAATTATACGTGAATTGTTTTCTAAAAATTACAACAGAATTGTAAAAGAATCGCAAAAAAATCACGTTTTCGAAATCCATCGAGTCCAAATTTTGGAATCTTAGGTACTTTTGGGAATTCAAATATCAAAATTGAAGAATTCTTCCACCTCCGCTCACATCTTATATAATTTGTTGAAAAAATGTCAAACAAAATTTACAATCCACCATTCATCCATATCTTCAGTTCGACGAAAAAATTACAATTCAACTATCTCGCAATTAACTTCACAACCCAGGCCAAACATCTCGTCAGTCAATTACCCTACGCAATTTTCAAATTCCGGAAAACTAATGGCGAAGAATTACGACCGAGGTGTTGGTACAACACCGAAAACGGTTAAACTTTCAATTTGGTAAATGTCTGTTTTGAAGGTGGTTTTGGCTGAAACGAAACGTGTGACATTAAGAGTAGCACGCGATTTCGAGATGATTTGAAAAATTTACGTTGGGATTTGGCAATGATTTATGGAACGAAGGCGAGACGTTTTAGAAAAGCTGCTCTGCCAAGATAACGGCGGAAATTTTTTACGCCAGAAGTATTACTTACTCGTACATTGTAATACGAGTAAAATATTCGGAACGGTTCGAGTTCGGTACTGAACTATCAACGGAACACCCTCGCAGACAAATTCATTAAGAAAGAAATGATCAATTAATTACGTAAAATTAGAAACGTTAACGTAGTAAAATAAAAACGAATGAAAAAAATACGCTTTAATCAATTTATCAGCGGAATTGGCCCGGCGCGCGCGTAACCCTTAATCGTTTAGCCATTTTGCGTCCCACTGCTTCTCGAATAAGTCCGAACTGAACGTTATAGTCGTACTCTATTTTAAACGCGAGCGAGTAGCGCAGCTAACTAATTATAATTATCTCTAAATATTTTAGCTACTTAATCAATCCCTTCCCCCCGAACGAAGAAGGCTAAAGCGTTAAGATCTTGCATGGGTAACTTGTATAAAAGATCTTTCCATTTAATTAGAAGACGTTTTGTAAAACATTTAACTGTTGACGTTAATATATTAGAGAGTTTAATCTGCACAATATCTAGCGACGATTAATTCTTCGCCATCGCATCGAATTACAACTTATCACAAAACAGTACATGTATTTTTTTTCGTGCCTTCGCATCGAACCTAATTAATCGAGACGGGAATTTGGGAATAGGGAATATAGAATTACACATGATGAAGCTTCAGATGCTAAGGCATCGTTTACCCCCGCTCCCCCGATCAGCCCGGGCTTATTACGACGTATAAAAAATATTTAAAATAGATGAAAAACTTTTCATGTAAAAGAGCACCGCACCTTGCCCCCTGCCACGACCAACGCACCCATCTCCGGGTGTATACGTCGAGTTTTCTTTCACAAAGGTTTTTCTCGTTTTCCGGAAGAAATTAAAGATAGAAATATCCTGCCGGCGAAGACGTTACTTTTGCCTTTTGTTAGCTTTTCTATTCTACTCGCTCGTCAGACTTTTTCCCTTCGGCACCGTTATCACTGTTTACTTATCAACTTATTTCTTTCCGCACACCTTGATAACTATATTATCTTTTTCGCAGTAAGTGAATACAACTTGGTTAAAACTCGAACGACGATGAGAATAGTGTAGCGAAAAAGTTTGCCCGAAAAACTTCCAAAATGTTCTCTTCTTTTTTTTTCACTCTCTTCCTCTTATTCTTGCTATTTTTCGTTATTCTTTGATGTATTTATGTTTTAAAACAGATTTCTCTTTTTCGACCTTTCTGAACGGGGAACCGAAGAGAAAAAAATCTCGACGCTAACAATCCTATACCGAGTAAAGAACGAAATATGTGATTAAATTTTCATTTATACGAGAAAAAACACTTCGAATGGAATCTAATCTGAAAATACTCTATTCGATAAATACAAAAATTTGCGACATCGGCATAAGCGATTAGAGAATAATCACATTTTTCATCGAAGCTCCGCCTTTTCATGTAATATATTCGATAAGAAGGAGGGGCCTGATGAGAACGATGCATGATGTATCACTCGCCACACCCAGTCACGAAATACGCTCCGCCCTATTCTATTGTTTTCAATCGAGATCGACGTTTTATCAATATAGAAGACACGGTGGGTCATATTGAGTGAACCAGAAATTCATATTTATCACCATTTTGGAATTGTTTGCCAATAAAAATGAAAAAGATTGGTTTTCTAAAATTCATCGTGTCCATAGGCGGAGATGGACCGTAACTATTGGGGGGCTTGAGCCCCAGTTCAAAAAAAAAGTTCATTTCGACCCTCTCAAAAATGTTTTCTATCTTTATTACAATATTTTTGCTCATCCTTTTTTCAATATGAAGAATCAGAGGGTTCATACCATTATATTGAGGATGAATTATTTTTTAGGTATGGTGGAACATCTTGAAAAATGCGAAAAACCATTTTTTCACAACATTTTTCACTCATAAAAATGATAATTTTTAATCGAAAAAATTTTTCTCGTAATTATATCCCAAAATACGTATTTTTGAAGTAATTTTAGCTGCTGAACACGAATCTGTTGCAAACTTTTTCGTATTACAATTTCGTATGCAAAGAAAGTGAGATATTCAATTTTGAGCCTCGTGCTGTACTTATGTATTTTAACTTGAAATTACAAAAATCACGAAAAAGATATGAAATAAAGTGAAAATCGGTCAAGTGATGTATAAATACGTATTTTGGAATATAATTACGAGAAAATTTTTTTCGGCCAAAAATGACCATTTTTATGATTGAAAAATGTTGTGAAAAAATGGATTTTTCGCATTTTTCAAGATGTTTCACCACCTAAAAATTTTTGAAAAAAATATCACGTTGTATATAGGGACTAGGCACATGAAATATATTTTTTTCAGAATTGCACCTCTGAAACATTATACAGAAAACACAACTTGAAGTTTTCAAACGCGATTTTTGGCAAGAAAAAATCATCAAAACTTTTTTTTCAAACCACCCACTAACACCCCTCAGTACAGTGTTCAACTCACAAAAATTTGAAAAAATTTGGTTGAAAACTCGTGGAAATGAAAATGTTTAATGGAAAGGCTGAAAAAGTAACGTTTTTCCCCATAACTAGGGCTAGGAGAGGGGTGGGGGAAAAAATTTTCACCATGTGGTTTTCAGACCCTAAGAACTAAATTCCATCGGTTAATTTCGAATTTCAGCTCGGTGGCAGATTCGCCTATCTTAACCGCCGGTACCCTTTGGAAAATTGACGATTTTCAGAAAGAAAAAAATTCGTTTTTTAATAGTTTGTTGTTGGAAAAAATTCCATTTCTTTGGTGTAGGAATTCGTGATTTTCAAAGTTTTTTTTACGAAATTTCGTATTTTTTTGCTTCGTGGTGAAATAAGATTTACAGAATTTTTGAAAAAATTTATATTTCAACAATCGATATTTGTGCATCGTTTTTGATCGATTATTAGTAAGCACCTAATTATTTTCTTCATTAAAAAGACCATTGTAGTAGGTAACTTGAAAAAAAACAAGAAATTCGTCACATATTGATAATTCATTCCTTGAAAATTAGGTGTTTGCTAATTTTTTTTGAGTGAAACATATACACGAAAATGATTTGGGGGACTAATTCTACATTTGGAGAGGAGCTTGAGCCCCCTATGCCCCCTATCTCCACCTATGATCGCGTTCTTGAAAAAACAAAAAATCTTACTCGATTTCTGATAGGACAAAATTTATAGCCAGGGATGCAAAGATTATTCGGCGAATTTTTTTCACTTTTCCTAAATTTTACTAGCAATGCTGCCGACTACATTTTAATTACACAATTTTTTGAAAATTTCAGTTGGCGGTACTGCCACAAAAAGTTCCATCAAATTAAAGTTTTTTAGCACTGCAATGAATTTTTTTTTTAATTTCATCAAAAATTACTCTAGATGGCTGAAAAAATTGCTTGATTTTTGAGTGTTTGAGTGAACGATTTGAATTGGGTTAAAACCAAAAATGGCTCAAATTCATTTTTCAACAGATCTGTTTTTTTTTTTCATTCCTCCCTATGTTCATTTTGGGTAAAAAAATATGGCCAAAAAATTTCGAAATTTGTGGTCATAAAAATTGGCGAAAATGATGTCGTTTAATATCTCGAATTCGAATTCTACGTCCTCAAATCAGTGAGAATTGATATGCCACACGCTACTTTCATTTCAACATATTTTTCCCAAAATTGAAGGCTAGGGAGGCACTGAAAGGCCATACCTATCCAAAAAATAAGCAAATATTCGATCTCAGTGCCCTCAGAAACCTAAAAAAACAACAGGTCATTTTTTTAAATTTTGGTCTTATAAAGGGGGGCAAATATGGGGGGGGGGTCAGAAGAGTCAGATGAAAAAACCTAGTTCATATTCGAACTCAGCGTCTTCGAAATTAGCAGAAATCGATGTTTTTTTTTACTTTTTCAATTTTTCTAATTTTGGTCAAAATTGTGGACTCCTGTAACACCCCCCCCCCGTGCCGAGATCCCATCTTGAAAATTTGTTGGTTGAAAAAAGGGTAGAAAGGGCTACTTTATGTAATTTTTTCAGGATCTTTCACTACCAAAGTTCAACTTTGAGGTTTTCAAAATGTGATGATCGTTTTTGAATCTCCTTTAAATTCTCTTTCAAAATCCGCAAACACTTTTCCTACAAGTACAACCTATTTCGAGATGTGAGCCATCAAAGTGGGATAATTTGGCAAAAAAACGTAATGACAAAAATTACGAGACCCACCCTCAGCCCCCTTGAAGGTTAGAAGGGAATGATTGTGGTTTTGTGAATAGACCATCAAGGAAACTCGTAAAAAAAATGAGAGCGAAATCGAAGACCTGACTTCATTTTTAGTTCAAGTTGGTGTGGAATAGGCCGAGAAAAAATTCATCAAACTGGGAAAAAATCATGAAAAATTCCGATTTTGATTTTTTTTGGAATGCGAAAAAAAATCTGAAAAGTTATTAGACATTTTGAGAATATGACATATAACTTCTTGAGAACCCCTGAAAATATCACGAGAACTCGTAATAAGAGGAAATCTGCATTGGAGGTAAAACAAGCTAGGAGAACCAGTTTAGTTGAATATCTTGGAAAACTTCGATTGTATGCAGCATCGCTAGCAAAGAAGCAAGAAAAATCCCATCGTATAAAATCAATTCACCTCCTTAATTGAAAATCACACCAATTTAGTTTGTCAGCGAAGAAACCTTTCATCTCTGGGAAGTTTCTTTTACAAAGCGATTGAACATTTTCAAAAAGCTATCAATATACCTATTTGTAACGCTTATACGAAAAAAGCAATCAACTTGGGAGCGCCTATAACTTTGTTAGCTGTGTACAAAAGCTGTTCGCGTATATATTTCACAGTAGTAGGTATACATATAACGTTTCGCCAACATCACCAGCCAAAAAGATTCGTCTAATTAGCGTATTACCAGCCTTTTTGTACAAATTGGCCGAAATTGGTTGACTTTTTTTTTCTCTATCACATTTTTAGTGGGCGTTTTTATCATGAGTTTTTTTGAAAATATAATTCGATTATGTAGTAGTTCGATATAAAAGAAATATTGATTCGTTTCACGAGCTTTTGAAAATTTCGATGGTAAATCGAAGGAAGAAAAAAAATTCACGAAAGATGATAATGTTGGAATTGTGAAACTCATCTCGGTTGTGAAAAATTATCGATAAGGGTTCATTTATCACACGAATTCCAAAGCTCTTCTATTTCGATATTGTCGACTCGTATAAGAAAATTTCATCTTAACAACCGAACGAAAAAACCCCCTCGACTCGTATCGAAAAAAAGAAAATTACAATTAAAAAAAATTCTTGTAAAAGCCAACCAAATGCCGAGGCAAACATTACAAACGTTTATTGAATTTTTTTTCTCCATTCAAACCTTTTCCAAACGACCCTATTAAATAGAAACGGTTGAAAAGCAAACCATAACAAATACCGAAAAAAATTCATACGTATTTTTCTACATAATGGAACACAAAAAAGTTCGCTAAATGCCGATTCAATAGCTTCCAATTTTAGGTACTTTTCATAACAATCAATTATTCGCCCGTATATAGGATGTTGAGAAAATCTGAATTTGATTGAGGAAAAAGCCATCTTTTATTCAGTTTTTTTTTTCTAATGAATAGATTTGAAATTAGGTAATTGGTTTTGCTTTGATTTTTTTCTCGTATTTTTGGCACGAATCTCTCTCTTCTTAGAGGGTTTTCCTCCTTCGTAATATTTCTCAAGAAATGAATAAATACTTGATAAGATTAGGTTCATTTTTTCCTCCACGTGGTAAAAGCGAATTTAATTTTCATTTTTATACCTACCGTTTATTCGTTCGGAGCTTCTTTTTGGTTTAAGAGGTTTTTTTTTGAGGTATCAGACGGTTTAATATAAGGAAAAATAATGCTGTTTGTCGAATTATGGCGTCAGCTCGTAAAAATGTTGATATTTTTATAGAATTATTTTTCTAAAATGTTCTTATAAATTTTGTAGGAGGATTTCAATTTTCAGAAATTAAAAAAAATTAAATCATTGGAAAAGGGGAGCTCTATAAAAGAATATTCAAGTTTGAGATAGGTATCTACGTTTTTTGTTATGAAGATTGAATATTTGAAATTTTTAGATGTACTAACAAGGGAGGTATCCCAACTCAAGGTAAAATTTTCAGCCCAAACAAAAAAAAATCAAAAGTACATTATAACAGGACCCTGTAACCAAAATTTCAGGTGCTGAAGTTCATTTCTCGATTTTTGGAGAATTTTTGAAATTCCAAAATTATCTCCGCCCTAGGAAATATGAAAATTTGATCTAATCAACGAAAAAAGCTGAAATTTGGTAGATACCCTATTTTCGACCTCCCGAGTCGAATGAAAGCGGTTTCGAGACGTTTCGGAGCCACCAGAAAATTTTGGAATTTTCCAGCACTGGAGAAAAGCTCATAAAAATGGCCCATATGCACTTCAGCACCTATAATCGCGGATTATCCATATTGGTAACTTATTTGATCGATTAAAACACAATTTTCCAAAATTCGTGACTTGAGTTCAAATTTGTATTTTTGGGCAAGAAATTTTCCTAATGTGCATACATCGAGGTAAAAAGTTAAAACTAGGCAGATACCCTATTTTCGACCTCCCGAATCGAATGGAAGAGGTTTTGAGACGTTTCGGAGCCAACAGAAAATTTTGAAATTTTCCAGTGCTGGAGAAAAGCCCCTAAAAATAGCCCATTTGCACTTCAGCACATACATATAATCGCGGATTATCCATATTGGTGACCTATTTGATCGATTAAAACACAATTTTCCAAAATTCGTAGCTCTGAGTTCAAATTTGCATTTTTGGGCAAGATATTTTTCTGGAAAAAATTCCAAAATATACCCCTTGCACACGTAACTGGGTAAAAAGCTGAAACGTGGTGTATACCCTATTTTCGACCTCCCGAATCGATGGGAAGTGGTTTTGAGACGTTTCGGATCTAGGTACCAGAAAATTTTGGAATTTTCTGCAGCCCTTAAAAAAAAATCTTCCCCAAAAATGTGAATTTGAACTCAAAGTTACGAATTTTGGAAAATTGTGTTTTAATCGATCAAATAGATCACCAATATGGATAATTCGCGATTATAGGTGCTGAAGTGCATACGGGCCATTTTTATGGGCTTTTCTCCAATGCTGGAAAATTCCAAAATTTTCTGGTGGCTCCGAAACGTCTCGAAACCGCTTTCATTCGACTCGGGAGGTCGATAATAGGGTATCTACCAAATTTCAGCCTTTTTCGTTGATTAGATCAAATTTTCATATTTTTCAAGGTGATGAGGTTACATATTTTGAAAATTTAAAAATTCGCCAGAATTCGAGAAATGAACTTCAGCACCTGAAATTTTGGATACGGGATCCTGTTATGATGTACTTTCGATTTTTTTTTGTTTGGGCTCAAAATTTTACTTTGAGTTGGGATACCTCCCTTGTTAGTACATTTTAGAAAAATAATTTCTGGACTTGGCACTCTTTTGGAAAACCAGAGATGGAACTTATCGTTACATAGTTCATTTTGGAAATCTTTTTTTTGTCTCTTCTGCCTTCTTTTTCTTTATTTACATGTTTAATGTTTTCGGGCTGGGTAAACCATTTTTTTGAGTGATTTCTACTTCAAAAATTAGAGCAAAATCAGAAGACCCGACTTCATTTTTAGTTCCAGTTGGTATGGTATGTTCTTCTCCGAGTATGGTGAATTTTTCATAACATTTAAATCGCATCTATACTTTTTTCGTGACTTTTTCTCTCAAAAAATAAGTTTTTGTCCTATTTTTTTTAAATTCTAAATCCAAATTTTGACTCTCTTTACGATATTTTACAATATTTGAACACCTTTCATTCTCTACTTCTACATTCGACACAGAATGAAACCTCACAACCTACTCGAGACACTTCCTGCAAATCTTTCCTCCAGAAAACACCAAATTTCGTAATAATACGATAAAAACTACGAACAATTATAAAACTCATTATTTCCACATAATTATTTATGAAAAGGTGAACAAAGATACAACGAACGAGCCCTTTCTCAAAACTTTTAACTAGGTCAATTCAAGAGTTAAGTGACGCCTGAGCAGCGAACCTCACAATAAAATTCCACTCGCGAGTACTACAAAACTACCGATTTAAAACGTAATTAAATGCAAAATTTCACGCTTTCAAAAAAAAGCAGCAATAGGAAAAACCTCTTGGTATTATTTCGAAAATACAAATGGAAATATACGTGCGAAAGGTAGGGTGGCTTTTTTTCACAGAACGTGTTTTATTCCGGTACGTAACCGTTTTTTAATTAATTTTTCGTAAAAATCATTTAAATGCAATTCAAATTGTTATCTAGGAAATAGGAATTACTCGGCGAGTAAAATAATTAAGAATTTCGTATTCGCTGGCAGGATTATTAGACGTGGGCTACCACGACTGGAAAAATCCCCAGCAACGTATTATTAATGAAGTGTTTTTCCACAAATAACGAAAATCTAGTAATTAACGATCTCGAAAGAGCACACATTCGAACTTGTAATTCGGTTAGATACTGTAATTAGTGTAGAAAGGAGCGATATAGGAATCTCAATCGAGAGAATAATTCGTAATATCGTGGGATAATGATGATAAAAAATTAACCGTTGAATTTATCGATTCGCTGGTGAGATAATGTTGGCTGGGACGAGTCGGACGGTGTCGAGAGAACGTGTAAAAAAAATATATCAGATTGTTTGTCGTCGAAACCAAATAAAACCCTTTCGCGCATTATCGCCGGATGAGAGCAAAGTCAGCCATCAATTCGCCAGCAAACAGTTTAAAAAGCAAAGTGAACCGAACGATTTGAAAAGCGTATTTTCACACTTTCCTGTCCGTCGTTCGTCCCCTCTCGTCGGTTTCCCGATTACAAGCGTATAAATAAAAAGGCTAACCATAGAATATCTAAAAATGGAAACCGCACGCTCGAAATATAACTTTTAACCGTCACGCTATTATTTGGAAAAATAGAAGAGACGTAGAAATAAGCGAAGGTGCTCACTCTATCAACTGATAAAGAAAGAGACAGAGAGCCCGAATAGTACACGCGGTTTCATTTATCAACATTATCCGACATTTTTATTGTCGCTCAACATACCGAGCTCCATTTTTCAGCACAGTTCCTTTTCATTCTTTGATAGACTATCTTATACGCATATGGGTCTAACTCTGGCTATTTATCGTTTCGCGAATGCGTTATTTTTGACCATTTATCGGATTGCCTTTTTCAGCTCCCTTCTTACTATTTTTTTGCCTCTTTTGTTTGTCTCCCTATCTCTTTCTCCCTTTCATATCATAACTAATCATTCCTTCAACTACCCAACAAAGTATAAATTTACCCCAAAAAGAAGGAATTGCACAAGTATGTACTTTTACAAGGTGTCTAGAAAAATGTGATAAGAAAGAAGCAGGATTTTGGTGAAATATTTTTCAATCATTTCACGATTTTTTCGGGGGGGGGGGGGGGTAAAGATGTTACCCACAACTATATTTACACTGAATGTAGATCAGGTACGAAAATAAAAAATGGTACGAACGACTGAATCTTCCCTATTTGACTCATGGGAATCTTCAATTACCATGTAACCAAATGCAGGTCAGTTTTTTCCAAGTCCTTATAATTTTTCAAATTTTTTTCAACTCTGATGAAAGTTTTTCTCTTTTTCCAGAATTTTTTTCAACTCTCATCTTTCAACTCTAAACATTTTTTCAAATTTTACTTTTCAACTCCGGTGAAATTTTTTTCAAAATTTTTGCAACTGCAATAGTAGTCAACAGACCAAACAGTAAAAAGTGTTCAACCACTGTCCATTATTTGGGGCCAAAAAATTTACTAGGCATAATGTAGGTACTGATTCAGCATTCCCAAAAACAGCAAAAAAAATTTTTAACCCTGCACATAACAGTTGGGGTGAGTCAAAAGGGGGTATTTTTGGACCCGGGCAAAAAAATTCAAGTTTTAGAATCCAGCGCTAAATTTTAACCCATTTTGATAGGTCGATGAGAAAAAAAATTAAGGGAGCTATTTAGGGGAGCGGGGGAAGGGGGAGATGGGAAAAGATTATCTTCATTTTCGGATCCAGCGCAAAATTTCAACCCATTTTGATAGGTCGATGAGAAAAAAAATCAAGGGAGCTATTTAGGGGTGCGGGAAGGAGGGGAGATGGGAAAAGATTATCTTCATTTTCGGATCCAGCGCGAAATTTTAACCCATTTTAATATGTCGCACAACTATTTTTGAAACAAAAGGGCAAAGTTGAAATTTGAGTAATATACTCAATTACTCATACTTACTCAACATTAAAATTCGATAACTTCAAATATTGCAGGTTTAATTCGATCAAATTTGCGGCTTTGGGCGTATAAACATTCAGTCTAACGGAATATGACAAAAGAAATTTGCCCCCTCACCCGTTTGAGGATATAGAGCCACAATAAGGTGAAAAAAGGCCAAAAATGACCAAAAATTGTAGTTAAAGGGCCCCAAGTTGCTATTGTGCAGGTGTGCAGTGGAAAAAAATGCATGTTCAGCATCAGGGGACACTACTCTATCGAACCTCACTTGAATTTTTTTTGCCCGGGCCTAGGTTCAAAAATACCCCTTTTTGACTCACCCCCTGTTATGTGCAGGGTTGAAAAACTTTTTTTGCGGTTTTTGGGAATGCTGAACCTGGACAGCAAAATCAACTTTCCGAGCACTTTTTGCAGTTTGGTCCGCAGACTATAGACTTTTTTCTTAAGTCTGAAATTTCTTCTTCGATTTTTCTTCTAATATTTGTCTACTTTATTGTAAAATTTCAACACTTCAAAGTTTTTTCTAAAATTTTTTCAGATCTTCAATCCTAACAAAACATTTTTACAACTCTGAAATTTCTCATCAATTTTTTTCGATTTTGATATTTTGTTTTTTCTGCTCTAAATTTTTTTCTCAAGATATTTTCCAGCAAAACTTTGAAGAATTCAAAATGAAAAATTTTTAAAAGAGTATTAAATGCTTGAAAAATTTTAAGATCAAGAATCTGTAGAGTTGACAATTGAGAAAAAAATTCAGTAAATGTAAAAATTTTGGAGCTGAAAAAAAATCGAGGAAGAAATTGTAGAATTGAGAAAAAAATGTATTGGAATGGAAAAATTAAAATTTTGTGAAAAACCTCTCAGGAGTTGAAAAAAATTTTGAAGAAAAAAATTTAGCATTGAAAAATATATCGAGAAAAAATTTTAGTGTTGCAAAATATGTATCTAGGGGGTAAAAAATGCCAGAATTGAAAAAGTTTCAACTGTGAAAAAAAAATTTGAGGAGAAAATGTTAAGTTGTGAAAAAATTTCATTGGAGTTGAAAAGATTTTTAGAGATGAAAAATATCTCGAGAAAAAGATACTGGAGTTGAAAAAATTCCGAGAAAAAAAATTTCACTACATTTGAAGAAATCTTGAGAATATAGACTCGAAAAAAATCGAGTTGTATGGTAATCGACGACTCCCATGAGCCAAACAAGAAAGGTTCAGTCCTTTGCACCATTTTTTCCCGAGTAAATTTAATCGTCGATAAAAAATTTCTTCTCGTAGAATTTTTTCACCAGATGAAACGAAATTGATTGAGAAATTTTTTATATGAAAAAAGTAATTTCAAAATTTTGAAAAACGGAGGAGAATGAATAATTTAAAATTTCAAAGTTTAATAGCATAAAAAAAAGAGAGAAACGCAGGACTAATAAGACTTGCAGAACTTCTAGATAAATTGTATCCCTTTGTATCATCGATCTTACATGCATAATGCGAGAAAAATTCGATACCTATTTCTCAAAATATTTGTTAGATATGTATTAATTTACTGATTTTTTTTTTTACAGGATTACAACGAATTAGTGGACCAATGGAATTGACAACGATGCCGAATATTTCCAAAGGTAAGATCCAGAATACAAAATTACCTAATAACTAGCCTATTTCGCAGTACAAAAAACGAGAAAACGACCTACTTTCCACTCGGTATTTCTCCGAATTTTATTAAATTTCCAACAAAATGAGGCGAATTTCACATTTCAGCAAATTTTTACATTCATCAGGTCATAATAACGCAGTAAACGAAATTAAATAAGCACAAATGTATATATGAAAAACGTCATAACGAAATAATTTCAATTTTTCATCCCAACACGAAAAAATAAACTTTTTTATTATTAAAAAGTCGAAAAAAAAAATAATCTCGACATAAAAACTGAAACAGCGGCGTGTAACGCGCCAAAATACTCGACGAGCTCATATCGAGATTTTTTCCACACCATATGTAAAAAGCCATTGCGAAATAAGGAAACTGTGATAATACCCCTTGAAATATTCAACTTTATTGCCACCATTAACGAGGAAAAATATGGCATTAATATTCCAATCGGGAATTTTAGTATCGTTCAATAACCTACATTTACGATTTTTTTTTAGTATCACGCTTAAATTTGAATTGCTCGAATTTGCTCGCGAATATGAATCTGGGTCCGTATTCAAGAGCAAAATTGAGCTAAATTTGAATTACGTTTAAATTCATATCGAATTAGAATTTCGATTTAGTGACTCGAAATAAAAAGGAATTAATACAATTTAGTACCCCTGTGTCATGATTCAAGGGTGGGGAGAGAGGGGGGAATTTTTTCATCAAAATATATAAGTGTGACATATCAAAATGGGTTAAAATTTCACGAGGAATACAAAATTGACATTTATAGCATGTTTAACGACAATTTTCAAAAAAAAAATTGAAAAAATGCTTTTAAACATTTACGATTTTTTTTAGTATCACGCTTAAATTTGAATTGCTCGAATTTGCTCGCGAATATGAATCTGATTCCGTATTCGAGAGCAAAGTTGAGCAAAATTTGAATTTCGTTTAAATTCATATCGAATTAAAAATTTGATTTAGTGACTCGAAATAAAAAGGAATTAATACAATTTAGTATCCCTGTGTCATGATTCAAGGGTGGGGGGAGGGGGAAATTTTTTCATCAAAATATACAAGTGCGACATATAAAAATGGGTTAAAATTTCACGAGGAATACAAAATTGACATTTATAGCATGTTTAACGACAATTTTCAAAAAAAAAATTGAAAAAAATGCTTTTAAAATATACATTTTATCAAAAAATTTCTTCAAACAGTAGAAATCTATAACAGAAAAGGTAATATAAAGACCACAGAGTCGAGAAAAAAAATCTAAAATACATTCTCATCTCCTCGATACCATCGAGCCATGCAAAAATATCGCATAAAAGAGCGAAAAAACACGGTAATGAAATACCTGGCCGTAATGAAACGCCACTATAAGGTTACATTTGCAAGCTTTCAAGAAGAAGAGCGAAAAAAAAAGTCATCGAAAACGGCCTTTTTACGTCAAACATAGTTTTATCTTACGTTTTTCCCCTTTTTGTTTACTTTCTATTAGGAGCTATATAGTATGGGTCTATTTTGTTCTCATCGTGAATTATCCCGTTTGTGTATTTTACAATACACTTTGCGTCTATTGTATTGAGCGTGATGGCGTTAATGGACCTTAATACAATACACCTATATACTGTCTTCTTTTATACACTTTCTCGTTGTTTTTCTTTTTTCATTTCTTATTTTTCGGCTACTTGTACTTTTAACGAGCCCGACGTGGCATTTAAAACATAAGGTCTATCGAAAAGAAAAATCCATTATAACTGAAAAGCGAAAAAAAAGAAGGCGTTTAGAGAACAACATAATTATTGACGTGATGGCTTTTATCGTATCTTTCGAACCCCATTTTTAACTCGGGCGAAAAACGATCCGATGATTATAAAAACTTGAGCAATCTGCACAGCCAAAAAATCCCCGCAGAATTTATACATGTACAAATGTACTTTTGATACGAATCGTCTCCAAATGAATCGCGTTTCCTGCTGAATGGAAAACTACACACCCGTGTACCTATCTGCACCGCGAGGGAAATAAACAACTTCCGCATATGTCACCGAATGCAAATTTTATAAATAACTTCATCCATTACGTATTAACTACCGACAATACTTTCATGCTCGATTTCGTTTCTATATCTCATATCGCGGTCAATAGATAAGCAGGGGAAGTTCAACGACTCCGGGGTATTAAACAGTATTACAAAGTTGACACGAAAAACAAATTATCTCGGTTGTGATGATTGAGGGGTGACTTTTTGCCGAATGGTTTTCATTAAATATGACATTCGCGTAATATAAATACACAATTTTTATAATATTAAATCTCGCAATAAGTGGCAACCCTTTTTAGAAAATTATTCAATTAATTTACATTCGTTGGTTGAAAAGGATAATAGGGTATTGGATTGATGATAATCCGTTGAAAAAAGTACATATTTCTTTGCTTAGTTCTACGATGTGGATTTTGAAGCTTTCAACAGCAAGTTTACAAGAGTAGTAAGGTAAAACTGAGATTTTTTCAAATGAAACGATTCTTCGAAAATCATAAAAAAATTAATGAAAAAATGGACCTCATGACTGAAAATTGCTCGTTTACCTGGATCAAATACACATTCATAACACAGGTCGACATGGAAAATGCTGTTTGAGGTTTGATGGGTGATTTTCATAGTATTTTGCGAGCTGATCGCGAGAAAAATAGTGAAAAAATTCCAGGACGTCAGGATTTTTCATAATTGGAATATTTTTCGTTGAAATTTTTTTTTACAATTTTTGATATTTTTCACCCTTAAAGTCGACTTTCTGGGAAAAGAAAGAGTCCTACGAAAAAAAAAATGAAAAGAACATAAATTGTAGAGCGTCAAATTTCCTACCTGTGGAGTCAGTTAGTTTTTTTTTAAGAGGCTTAGTTTTTGAGATATTTTCGAATTTTGAGCTAAAATGTCTCGAAAGCTAAGCCTCCTACGAAAAAAACTAATTGGACTCTACAGATAGGAAATTTGACGCTCTACAATTTATGTTCTATTCATTTTTTTTTGTAGACCCCTTCCTTTTCTCATAAAATCGACTTGAAGTGTCAAAAGTTATCAAAAAAAGTGGGAAAACCGTTGAACGAAAAATTCAAATTGTGAAAAATCCTTGGGTAATAGAATTTTTTCGCTGCTTTTTCCGTGATCAGCGCGAAAAATACTGCGAAAATCACCCATCGAACCTCAAACAGCATTTCAAAAGTTTAAAAATGTCGTCCTATGTAATTAATATGTAGCAAATCCAGGCATCGAATTCGAATTAATGTAGATCTACAAAAAAACCTCGTACAAAAAAAAAGTGTATGTAAATAATCAGGACTGATTGAAAAAAAAATCAATTTTTTCGAAATTTTCTCATAATCCCATTTGAGAGATGACAAAAAACTTGGATTTTGACACCAATCAACTCAACAATTTTCAAAACTTTTGCATTGTCCTTCCTTCCTTCCTTCCTTCCTAGATTCTCCTTCTGAGTTTTTGAGAGAAAAAAAGTAAGAAACGTACATGGGATACCAAACCCAAAATTTCTGAGCTAAGCACGAAAATTTTCAAATTTTTTGAATTCTGCCCCTTTTTGGTCTGAAGCCTCACTTTGAGTTTTTAAGATAAACAAAGTCAGAATCACATTCGGGAAGCCAAAAAAAACTGCATCTCAATATTAAACATGAAAATTTTCAAAATTTTGATTTCCCCTTCTATAAAGTCTCTTTTAGGTTTTTGAAAAAAAACAATGTCAGAATAAAACTGGGGATGCCAAAAAAAAACTATATTTCGATACTAATACGAGTAAATACGAAAATTTTAAAAAATTTGAGTTCTCTTCGTCTCTCTCTGAAGCTTTATTTCGAGTTTTCGAAAACAACAAGGTAAATATTGTATTTCAGAAACCAAAAAATCTGTAATTCGATACCAAACTTGAAAATTTACAAGATTTTAAGTTGGCACCACATCCATTGGAACCTCTTTAGGATTTTCAAAGAAAACAACGCCAGAATCATATTCGAGATGCCAAAAACCTCCATTTCAATACCAAACACGTTGAAAAACAATAAAAATTGCCTAAAATGTTCTAAAATGGAAAATTTCAAAAAAATCCTTGTATTGTTTAATCATGTTAAGGGATGTTCAGGACCCCCTCCCCCCTCCACCATACAGTATTAATTTAAAAAAAAGGGAAAACTATGAAAAACATCCAAAACATGATTGAAAATTGTAATAAAAAGCATGCAAATGAAATAAAACTGATTTAAAAAGTTGAGAAAAAAATTGTAAACATGAATACAAATACTAAAAAAAAATCATTAAAGATATTGCAAAAGTGATGGAAATTTAAAAGTATTTAAAACATTACTAAAATTTTAAAATAAATCAAAAAGCTGAAATCTGATTGAAATATTCTGACAATTAGGCATAGGCACACCCAAGGGGGCTCGGGGAGCTCGAGCCCCCCCCCTTAAGTTTGGACAGGGGATTTTTTATTGCAAAAATATGAAAAAAGGTAAATTTTCTCGCTCTTGAAACATGATTTTTCAAAAAAAATCGCCCTTGCTTCACTCAGGCAATATTTTAGTCCTTCCATTTTAAAAACTGATGATTTTTTACTGATCTTTCAGTCAAAAATCACTGATTTCTCAATCAATTCCCAATTTGACAGAAAAAATCAATCATTTTGAGTGAAAGATCGGTGAAAAATGACTAAAATTCCGTAATTTTTTTAATTTTACTAGGCTCAAATCCGTTTATGAATTATCAACCTACTGAAAATACCCTGACTACGCGAGCGCTACTGAAATACCTAACAAGTTACTGAATTTTTTCATTGAAATTTCACCCCCTCCCCCCAAATATTATTAAAATTATCAAATTATTCACAAATTAAAGTATTACTTATTATAATTTATCCACAATATTCTAGAAGTTTTAACTTTCAACAAAATTTCCAATATTTTTGATGATTTCAAACTTGTTTTTTCAAGGTATCTATAGGATTGATCTTTCAAATTTTTATGATTTTTTTGTGACAACTATTTTTCAAAAAAAAACTACCCATTAAAGCGAAAAAATCGAGAAAAAAACTTAAAATTTTAGGCAAAAGCAGAAAAAAGAAATCACCAATATTTTTCAGTATTCGAATGATAAGAAACCGATTATCTCAAAATTTTGAATTTTTTATAGAAACTCGTGACAATTTTATGGCTTTTATGAACCTTTTCCAATTTCTTAGCTTTTGTGACCAGTAGACAGATATTAGACACCATGTTTGCATCATTTTTGAGATTTTTTTATGATCTTTGAAGAAAATTTTCAACCAGTTCTAAACCTTGGTAATCAAACTTCATAATACTTCATTATTTTTCAAATAATTTTTTACAATTTTTATAAGATTTTTGATAATTTTAATGAAATTTTCAAACATTTATAATTTATATTTTTTAATTCATACAATTTTTAATCATTTTTATCAATTTTCATTACATTTCAATCTCTGCCAACTCCACAAAGTCTAAAACAAAAATCTCAAATCCATTTCATTTCTACAAACTTTCGATTTTTTTTTCTCAAACAACACTCTTAAAATGAAATTTTCAGTGATATCGAGTTCCATTTTCGGCACACATCTTTTCCCAACGAGAATATTAGGAATACTAATATTAAACCAACTTTTCAAACAAAAAATTCCCAACAAAAACAACAACCGAATAAAAATCAACCCATATGACCCAGTTAGAGAACTCGATAAATACCAAAACATCATCCCAACGTTCCATCGTTGCGTTTCGGACCATCTAGAAAATTCCTCACCATGTAACCGTTTCGGTGGAAATTTTGAACGATAAAAGTACCACCTTTGAAAAGTGGAAAACGCCATCGCCAGCTCCACGCTAACCACAAATGGATACACATTGGTGCGAGTAAAAAAATAAATAATCCTTAGCTTCACCTCGCGAATTGCGACGGTACTCGAACACAGACGTAAAGAGCCATCGGTTTATAAACCTACTCGCCCGGTTCGAATCGAACATACATACGTATTTACCGACTTAAAAGTTTCCTTTTATCTCTTGCGTGTTCAAGTGTCCAAATCGCGCTTGAAAATGATATTTGGGAAACCCTCGGCCTCGCTTCTTCGCCCGGCAAGCATCGCTAAAGGCAATCGATATATGTACTAAAAGTACTTTATCGATACTGACAAAAAAAAGTGAGGAAGAATCCGCGCAGACGGAAAATAATCTCGTTCTAAGAATAATCGGCACGTTCGTTCAGCTGTAAACATTTCAAGCGGCCGAAAAAGCCTCGCGTGGTTTAAAAAAATGAAAATGAAAAAAACAACGTACAATTTTTTATGAAAAATATCGAACCGCGTATATACAATACGAAGGGATATGGAAAAAGAGAAAAGCGAGACGGAAAAGGAGAAACCTTGAATAAACGTAGCGAAGAGTAGGAGAACCACAAATGTGAAATATCGTATCGGCCATAAACATCAATATGAGATTTGCCAAATAATCCGAGTCCAATCGAGTTAATTGAAAGTTATGAGTATGAGACTTTTATCAGCTTTTTAAAGAGGCCAGCGAGAGAGGCTTTAAGCTGCGAAGTGGCGATGCGGCGGCCGGACCGCAGACTTTACCATAAATATTTGTCACGTTGGCGCGCTAAAAATCGATCAAATTAATGGTCGTTCATATTACACCGCAGCGTGCCGAGTACGCGGTCACGTTTAGCCGTACCCATATTACAGATATAAATTTTGATCAAAGTTGTTGAGCGTACCATCGTAAAGTGCAGACTTGTCACCGACCGCCGCTATTTCGGCTTGATTTGTGATAACCAATAAGTTTATATTCGATAGTAAATCAAGCCTTTGTGTATCCATTTTAACCAGCAGCAACAACAACCACGATTATATACACAGTAATAAACGAAACAAGAGGAAAAAAATTCCTCCTGGCGCAGAACCCCCCTCCACTTGTGAATCTATCTCCTCCTGGCGCAGAACCCCCTTCACTTGTAAATTCATCTTCTCCTGGCGCAGAACCCCTCTTCACTTGTAAAATTCATCTCCTCCTGGCGCAGAACCCCCCACCACTTGTAAATTTATCTCGTACGGTATTTCGGCCGAATGAAAATTCACACATACTCCGGTTATATGATTACACCTGCCTCGACGTCTGCGACTCGTTCCCCTCCCCCTTGTCTTTCCCATTTCGAAATATCTGTCAGAATTTATTCGGTTGTGTATGGGAAAATTATGATATATTAGTGTACGGTTTTGCCGTGTCTTGTATACTCACTCGTTACGATATCGAGAGAGAAATCTTCGGTGTTATAAGCTTAGGCGATATTCCAGCCTTTGTCAAGACTCCGCGTGCCGAACACAAGAGAGGAATTAATTCGGTAACCGTTAAAAGCCTTCGACGCGGGTGTACATTATTTCGGGTTATACTTAATAAAGTGTAATTCATCGATGATGTCGGCAAACACAAGCTTAACCGTAGGAGGTGGATTAGTGAATAGTACAAATAACGTAGAAGTCTTTTCCAATTACCGATTAGATGGGATTATGGAGAAATTTTCAAACGCAGCAATTTATTCGACGCTAATATACAATATTTCCATTGAAAAGATGTACCTAAAAATAAGCGAAACGCGGATAAAATGAAACTCAACATTTGCCCGGGTTTTCGAGACCACCTGCATATTTCATTTTAATATATTATCATAAGCTTTCAATACAGATGCTGTAATATTAATAAAAACCGTATTCACAAGTATCCTCTAATTCAAATGTGGTATTTTTCAATTTCGACCAGGGGGAAAATCGATTAGGTTGATTAAATGCTATTGAAATTATACGAATGATATACACGAGCTAAATTCGTCTCATTCGGTCAATTTTTTTTATCTCAATCAATTTTTCAAAAATAAACCTACAAAAATCAATATTTAAAATTAAAATACAAATGCGAGCCTGGATTTTGAAATCACCCTTGGGGTTGAAAATTGGTTTTTGAGTTGAGGTTCCCCCTTGATCCTACTCTTTCTGAAAAACCCAAAATCAATGTCAACTCAAAAACCAATTTTTGACACTTAGGGATGATTTTTATATCCAGGCTCAAATATTATGAACAGTTGAAAAATTCCAGTCATATCATCGTCCCATCCCCAATTTTTTTGAAATTTTAAAAAAATTGTCAACCCCCTCTCCTAAAAATGAGGAAAATTATTTAAAAATTACCAAGGGGACACACGTGATACCTACAATCCGTGAAAATTTCAAAAGGGCATTGGCTGGTTTACAAAGAAAGAAAATCGGCGGAAGAAAATAAAAACTTATCTATCAAAAAAATATTATTTTTACGATTTCTCCCAATACAGCAAAGGTGGCTCTGGTTTTGGTCAATTTTGAGCATGGTGTACCCTACGTAAAATTCTGAAAAAATTATATGATATTTTAGGACCAATAAGGTATCTAAAACAATTTTTTGAAAATTTTGCCACGAGTCCCGCATAGGTAAGGAGGTTCTCAAAATATTGACTCAACGTTTTGAAGGGAGAGGCAATGGAAGGGGGGGAGCTGAATTTTTTTTGTTAAAAGCCCTTACATATATCAACACTTATAATCAAGTTTGAAGAAAATCGGTTGAGTCAATCCTGAGAAAAAAATTAAAACTAATTTTTCACCTTTTGATTCAATACTCAAGAACACTCAATAAGTTAAGGGGCTGAAACTCGGGGAAATGATGTATCCATAGGGTATCTAGTCTACATACCCTGTAAGTATCGTTCCAAGATCGCTTCGGGGGCGATTTTCTATATAATGTAAACCCGCCAATGCCCTTTTCCTGTGAAAGTATCGCGAGTTGAATTTTCAGTATAGTGCGGGGAGGGGGGATAGGGGGTCGAAAATTCATGTGGAATGTTTTTAGGTCCCAAGTAATATTTAGAACCAATTTCGACCAAATCTGCGTCAAAGGCCGATTTCACCATCTTATAGGAGAAGGTCCTTTACAGTCTCTTCAAAAATGAATTGCTAAAACTCCAACCTCACAATTTTAAATATATTTTTTTACAAAAATCTACCACTTAGAATTACAATTTTATGCAATTTTTGAAAAAAAAAAACATTAAAAAACTTTCAGCAACAAAATTTCTTTAAAAATGAAGATAACCAAAACTTGAATTTCATAATTTTGAATAAAAATATTATTACTACCGACAAATTTCACTACTCAAAATAATAGTTTTGTTCAATTTTTGAAAAAAAATGATTCTTTGGAGCACTGGAGATGAAAAAAAATCTTGGATGTAAGATGCAATCACATAGGTCGATACAGATTTTCAGATATTTCACGTTTTTCGCTATTTTGAATGGGGTGGGGGGGAGAAGGGCTGTTAAAAGTCAAAAAAAAACTGTTTTCCCCTAAAATATTATTCCTACATTAGAAATTCATAGCTCTTTTTTCTCAATCGGATCCACCCCGGTTTGCAGGGTGTTCTGCAATTGAGGTATTTCCTTCAATTCAGTGAATAGGCAATTCATCATGAGTATGAACATGTATGTATGCAGCTTAAAAATTGCAGGAGCAAAAATATACTTCTTTAAAAAATTGAACTTCTATCATTCATCCCCTAACCTAACAATTTTGCAAAAAATACTCAAAAATCTGGAAGAGTGTCCAATTTATTGATATCTTCATGACGCCCTTACTAATTTTTGATTTGATTTTTGAAAACTCATTTTTGCAAACCTTGTACGACCCTCCCAAAATCAATAATTTTATGACAATTCTCCGAAAATAATAATTTTTCAAAAACACAATATCGGTAAATTTTTAAAATTCAAAATCATGTGCTCCTGCTTATGGTACTTTGACAGAAGAATTTCCCAAAAAAATAATTTTTTCCCTGTAAATTGGAAGAATAGGCAAAAATACAAAATGGGACTTCCAATAATTTTTTCCTTTCCTAAAAATTACTTTTTTGCACCAGCCAACAGCCAAACTAGGTCGTGTTAATAGATTTGCCTATCGAATCCGCCGTAAATACGCAAGTATCTGGTATTTACGGCGAATCGATTAGGCAATTTTATTGACGTGATTTTTCTTCGCTTAAAAATTTCCATCCAAAGCATGAGCACATCACTTGCAAGCTTGGAATTGGAGGCAAGAAGTTTGGAAGCAAATTTTTAGCTATTTTAGTTGATTTTCACACCTGGAGACATTTTTAAAAAAATGGAAAAACTTGTGCAGCCAAGACTGAATTTTTGATATCTTTGAAATTTTAATCTGCATTATACTGACCTGTCTATTACTCTTCCCTTCCTTTTTGTCCCTCGAGTAGAAAACTCTGCGACCAGACTTCGAATTTTCAAAAACATACTATTTTTAAATTTTCAAAAATTCTCGAAAAATTAAAAAATCAATTTGAATAGTTGAACTTTTGATTACTCACTGAGTTTTTCAAGCATGCTCATTCCAAAAATTCCACTTTTGCTCAAATTGGAGGTGGGCATCTGATTTTACAAAACATTTCAATTCAAACAGAACTTAAAGCTCAAATCAGGAGAAACCATTTTTTACACTCCTTGCCCGGTTATGCAGAAAAAATTGAAACGTTTGCACTGCACGATATTCAAAAATTGATGTGAAATTCAAATTTTTCGAGTCTAAAACCCATGATTTTGATACCCATGTTGAATTTTTATCATATTTTTGAAACAAACCACCCCTCCCCTAAGAGTTGCCTGTATTTAAAAATAGGGGATGAAATTTGAAAAATACTTAGCACCGCAAACTATCAACAAATTGATACAAAATTCTAATTCTACGAATCAAAAAACCAATATTTCAATACCCATATTGAATTTTTATCATTTTTCAAAACGAACCACCCCCTCTGGGAACCACCCCAATTTAAATGACCTTTTTTGAAGTGACCGATGCAAATTCCATAATTTTGTGAATTGAAAAAAAACTAACCAATTAATTGAATTTGAAACCACGTTCATTTGAAAATCACCCCAAAGAATATTTCGTCAAAACAACCTTCTTCTGATAAAAATAAGGGATGAAAATTTGAAAATGATCAAAATACGATATGGGTATCGAAATCTGGGGTTTCCAGGACGTAGAATTCAAATACGAGGTTAATTTTCTACATAAATTTCAATTTAACCGACCAAATGCCATTTCGAAATAAAACTACGACTTTAACATACACTTTCTACGACCACCACCAATTTCGTGTTCTCAAGCGAACTTTTCGAATTACTCATTACGATTTCGCCGTCATTCCCTACAGCTTAGAGTAATTTTAATAGATCAATCAAGTTTCATTTGTTTGTAAAGGACGAGACGAGCAAATGCGAGAAAAAAAAGTCAAATATCCATGGAGCTCATCTACCCCTTAACAGCATTACCGAGAGTAGAGTTTTAGCACTGGAAAAAGTTAATTTTAATCGAATTAACGGATACATTTAAAATTCAGTTTTAATCCGGAAATCCCTTTTTAAATACGGACGAAGCGTGGCGTACACAAAAAAATTGGTAGAAAAATTCGTAGCTGCAATCTAAAACGCGGAAGAACGGACAGAACTACTTTAATGGTTGGTTAATGCATTTCGCTTCGTTGAGCACGTCACATTGAAAAGTAACTTACATAAAGAGTTGCTTTTTAAAACAGTTTTCGCATAACGGCTATACGTTGGTTGTGTGCGGCGAAGGGAGGGGCAGGTCGGCGACGTTTTGTTATCTGGTATACTATATAGCTGGAGGATTTTTTTTTATATAAAAAGTTGCCGAGCTGACAAAGTCGTCAAACGAATACTTGATAAATTAAGCCGTTATCTTGAAGTTTTTGCGACGCTATTGCTGTTTTCTCAGCCAAGCCGAGCTCGAGTTTATTGTCACCGCGTTGCTGACCGCCAAATTGCCGGCTACATGGAAACATATTTTTTCCGCTGCGAAAATAATGAACTGGCGCGCGGTCGATTGTTTAGCTGAAAATATCGATAAATAATTCACGACCAGACACGTACAACGTTTTAAATTGCCTTTCTGCAGTATTTTAATTTAGATTGAATGCCGTTTTTCTGTTCGGCTTGAGAGTCGAGTCGTTTTCATAGACAACAGCTGCGAGAAATATTGCTGTTTTTTCCCCCCTCTTCCCTTCAGTAGCTTCTCCGGTTTCTACGTACGTACGTTTTTCTTTCTTGTCGTTTTCGACGTCGATATCGTATACTCGACGCTATGTCACCCGATTCCGCGACGAAATTCGTATTCGCGAAGATATTCTTAGACCGGATTCGCGAAGACGCGATTTGGTTAATTATTCGATACGTATTCGTCATCGAGAAAGAATAGTTCAGTGACAGATTGCATTTTGTTGAACAGATATGGCAAATTATGGTAAAGACGTGAAATTTGGTGACAGCTTAAGAAATTTTTTGAGCCTGGAGGGCCATTACCAAATTCCATAGGAGGGAGGGAGGGAATCCAAAGCGAGGCTCAGTCCCTCATTTTTAGAAATTGGCCGATCGGCCCTTTTTTGGTGTCATTTCCATATGATTGAATTCCGCTGAGTTCAAAAATGAAATTACTTTCGAAATCCAAGGGAGAGAAGTTCCTCAAATTTGAGATTCCTCAACTCGTGTTTTCGCATTTTCCCTCAAAATTGCCTAGAACAAATATTTTTTCAACTTATCACAACCTGCCGACCTTCCAGCCGAATTTTTATTATACGATTTTTGAACTCTACGAATAGATTACTATTTTTTGACCATTTATAACCTCCCATTTCCCTACTCTGAGTGAATAGATGAGTCTAAAGTTACTGAAATTGGATCAATTTTTCATATTTTCAACAAGTCAACATAGAAAATGCGGTCTGAAATTTAATGGGTAATTTTTATAGTATTTTTCGCGCTGATTACGAAAAAAAAAGAGTGAAAAAATTCCAGCACGTCAAACTTTGCAGAATTTAAATTTTTTGTAGAATTTTTTTTACACAATTTGATAACTTTTGACAATTGAATTCAATTTTTTGAGCAAAAGAAGGATCTTACAAAAAAAAAATGACAAGAATATAAATTATTCTAGAGCATAAAATTTCTTTTCTGTAGACTACAATTGGTTTTTTTTCTAGAAAGCTAAACTTGCGAGATATTTTAGTTGAAGGCTCAAAATTCAACTTCTAGCTCTCTTTGAAAATGTCTCAAAACTAAGCTTTCTAGAAAAAAACAAACTGTACTCTGTTGATAGGAAATTTCACGCTCTACAATTCATGTTCCATTCATTTTTTTTCGTAGGATCCTTCCTGTGCTCATAAAATCGATTTAGACGTGTAAAAAAATTTCAACGAGTTCAGATTGGAAGAAACCCTGACGAGATGGAGAATAGGATGTCCACTATATTTCAGAAATAATTTTACCTGACTTTTCCAAGTTTTCCAGACTAATTTTTCGAATTTTTCCAGACTTTTTAAATATGATATTCGTGAACCAGGGGGGGGGAGAGTAATTTTTTACGTGATGACTTACATCCCGAAATTTTGCATAATAATGATAAAAAATGCTTGGAGTTTACCAATTTTTTTCAAAATCACTAAATACTTTTTACGATATCTTCAGACGCTCCTCTTTGGGCCAAAAAATATTCAAATTCAATTCTGAAAATTTTTGAACCCTGAATTCATTACCCACAGAAAAAATTTCAAATAAAAAGGAAAAACTAAGTATTCTAGCGAAAAATTGAGTTTTGAGAAATGAAAAAATTATGACAGGGTGTCTACCAAATCAAGCGAATGAAAATTCGGATTTTTCTGGGCTGAAAATTCAAAAATTTCTTCACCCCCTCCCCCTTCCTCCAATGAAAAACACGCAATCCCCTGCAATTTTCTAGTTCATATCAATAAATAAAAAAGTCAATGGAAAGGTAAAATATAAATCATTTTATGTAAATATATAAACGAGTTGAACCCGAGCGAAGCAAGGGCGAACATTTTTGCGAAAAAATATCTTCAAAAGATTAAAATTCACCATTTTTCTCCCTCATTCATGTTTTCCAAAACATGGCCAATAATTTCGAATTCTGTTCCATTCCCTCCACTTTTTTTCAACATCATTTTTCCGAAAAAGATCTTCAAGAGATAAAAATTCACCACTTTTCCCTCATTCATGTTTTCCAATACATGGCCAATAGGTAATTTAGAATTCTGTTCCACTCCCTCCTCTTTGAGAATAGATATAATAAATAATAATTTGGCCTTAGCGGAGCGAGGACGAAATTTTATTTAAAATTTTATAATAAAATAAGCAAGAAAAATTTTTCTAAATGATTTATCCTTTTTTTGGATTTTCGAGAAATTCCAGAGCAAATTTCAAAATTTCCTGACTTTTCCCGGTTTTCCAGAGAATGGTCACCCTGGAGAAAAACTGAAATCATAGATGAACTCAGCACTAAAATATTGGTCAGAATCACAAATCAGAATTGATTACGCAGGAAAAAATTGTTTCTCCCGTAATTTTTTGAAATAAGATACAATATCGTGTTGATCACTAATACTTGGAGAGGGGACACGGGGGAAGGTCAGATTAAAAAGTAAGTCAATATTCGAATTCTACGCTCTTAAATGATTGAGAATCGATATGACAAACACTATTTTTATTCATTAACATACGTTTCCAAAAATTGTGGGGCTAGAGGGAACTGAAGGGTCAAATCCAAAAAATAAGCCATCACCACCAAAGTTCAACTTTGAGATTTTCAAAGTGTGATTATCTTTTTTGAACCTGCTATCATTCTCCAAGTACAACCTATCTCGAGATATGAGCCTTCAAAGTTGGGTGATTTGGCAAAAAAAAAGGTAATTGCATAAAAATTACGAGGCCCATCTCCCTAGGCCCTCATCTCCCTAGCCCCCCTCTGGTTGGCAGGGAAATAATCGTGATTCTGTGGACCATCAAGAGAAACTCGTAAAAAAATTGACCGAAATCGAAGACCAGACTTCAATTTTGGTTCGAATTAGTATGGAATATAGCCCTACTTTGAAACTGAAATTAGTTTTACAACTTTTTTCATCACGTAATGGAGGAGCGAATTCCAGCATAATATTTTCCTGTGTTACTGAATTCAGAAAAGTCAATAATTTTTCATTAAAGTCAAATGGGAAGGGTGAATTTTAGGGGGTAATTCAAATAATGTATGTGGAAATTGGTTAAAAATTTCAAAACACAAAAAGTCGGGACAGAGGTAGCGTATTTATAAATCCGAATTTTCAAAGACGCTGATTTCAAATACAATACCTATCGATGCCCTTTCAGACCTCCCTCCCCTCCTCTGGATTTTGGCGATGGCCTCCCGGACTCAAAAAATTCCTTCGGTGTCCTCGTTCACCACACCAAATTTCACGCCTCCATCATTCGCCGTTTACTTGCAGTTCGCCACCCGACTAAAAAAATCCTACACGACGAATACCCGAATGAGGCATTTTTCACACGCGACTCGCGCCACAGCGTGGAACGAGAACCGACGACGAACGAGGAAAAAACCGCAATCCGGGCCCGGGCAGCGAAAGGCTGGAAATATTTCATTTCGGCGCTATTGTTCTTTTTTCGGGGGGGCTTTGTGGACCATTTATTTTACACTCTTCATTAACCTATGTCCTTTCGTTGAATAGAATCTAAAATTTCAGCGCCGTTTCTGGGCCGCAACTTCGGAGAAACCAGACGAGCCCCGCTCCAGTTCATACAACAATTGATTATAGTAGATTCGAAAATTTGACAGCGTATTTAACAACGTCATTCGCCGCCGTTCAAGTTTACGTGATTTTTTTACCACTCCTCGCCTCGTTCTTTTCATTCCGCCGGAGTAAATTTCCGCCCTCGGAATTTGCATATATACGGAGACACGACGCCGTCGGGTGTACCCAGCCGAGGCATCTCGCCTATCGCGAAACTATATAATAAATTATACGTTAAAATAGAAACTTTCGAATATAAGTAACTAAGTTGAAATCTCGATGCTGAAACTCGGACGAGGCCACATTAACGCTCGGCACTATCTTTAAAATGTGATTCGCGTATCAACAGATTTATTTTTATACCTCGCTGATGGAAAAAAATTATCAAAGTTTTTCTATACTCGGCCTAAAACTACTTGTTAGAGAAGACTATTCGCGAAGAGGTACTATTTATTTAGCTCGAATCGCTCCGAACCGGAAATAATGTACCGAGGGTGTTGTAGGTCTCGTTCAACGTTCGAAATAAAAAATAAAAACGTTTTCGTTCCACTCGATACGATTTTCTCTCCCTCTAAGATCATTATACCCAAAAAACACGATAAAATGTTCCATTTTCGACAGAAGATGCAATACATCATGCATGGAAGTTGATCAAGTTGCCTATTCAGCACCCTATTTCAAACATCAACCAAAGATCGCAACCCTTTGGTGCACGAATAGGCAACTTTTCGTACAAAAATGCTGAAAATATTGCCTATTTGCCACAAAATGCCAAAGATCACTACCCCTTGATGCACGAATAGGCAACTTTTCGTACAAAAATGCTGAAAATATTGCCTATTTGCCACAAAATGCGCCCTACTTCAAATATCAACCAAAGATCACTACCCCTTGATGCACGAATAGGCAACTTTTCGTACAAAAATGCTGAAAATATTGCCTATTTGCCACAAAATGCGCCCTACTTCAAATATCAACCAAAGATCACTACCCCTTGATGCACGAATAGGCAACTTTTCGTACAAAAATGTTGAAAATATTGCCTATTTGCCACAAAATGCAACTTTCTGTGCACTTCGAAACAATATGTGGGGGAAAAGTATGCAACTCATTTGACTTGCCAATAAAACATGGAACCTTACCACGTCTCGATCAATCTCCGGTACACTTTGGACCTATCGTGAACGAAAGTTGAGACTGTAACACATAGCCGTGTTTGCAATAAACTTTATTGGTCAGCAAATCGGCCGAATGTGTTTCCTTCGGGCTAAAAACTTTTATATTAGAAGTATCCCTCGGTAAGAAAATTGAAAAGTTGAAAACAATAGCACCTGCTACTCCACTTAAGTTGCACATTAACTCGATTTATTTTTCTCCATCGATTAATCATAATGTCTAGTTTAAAATTCCAACTTTTCATCTCGCAAATCGAACTTTATACTGGTACTTTTGAGCGATAATCCCGTCACTGCGCGGCGAGTAGGTGTTGAATATTGACGGCTTGGCCGGGCGAACACGAGCCGAAAGAGCTGAAGCTCGATCAAGGGCGACGACGGGTGATATTGTTCAAAGCGAGCGTTAATTTCCAGCAAGACGAAAATTTCAAAACAACTCGTATACTTTTTCGCTTTTCAATAATATCAAAGCATTGTGCGAGTTCCAAAATGTCTTCTTAAAATACCATTACGAAAAAGCATGTTCAACAAAAATATCAAACAATCGAAATATTTCACCTTCCACAAACGCACGTTCAAAGTTCAACATTAAAGAATTCGAAATTTAACGTCGGATTCGAATTCGCTCGCGTTGGAATATTTTTCAAAAACATTATACCATTTGCTGATACATATTTAACAATCCGCTCACTCTGCACGGAGCGTCGCGTCGACGCGTCGCTCCCGACGATGTTTCTTTTATCATCGTTATCTTCGTATTTGAGCTTAGAATTTCGGTAACTATTTCAAACTGTAAATTTGGCAGCCTAAAGAACCTTGAAAATGATACACCTACTGCATTTCGCAGATTTTAATTTAGCTCCTTTTTTCCATCCTTTGACGGCGTAAAGAATTCGAAATTTGGAAGAAATTGAATTTAACCATTTCGAAAATCTATAAATTATTATCAGAATGTTGCATTTTCACCAGATTTGATCATTTCTCTCCCCCCTCCCCCTCTCTTCTCCCTTTCTTTATACTAAATTCTTCAAATAGAAAATCTGTCAAAGAAACGGATTCGTCATCTTAAGAAAACTAAAATTATAACCGATTACTTGATTTTTCCATTATTTTCACTCTTTCTTCATTTTTTTCTGTGATAAAAAATCAAAAAGAGATGATCGTTTGCTGTTTTGAATCCTAGGATAGCTTAAAAGTAAAATCTAGGCCCCAAAAAATTTAATAAAAATCCTCTCGCCCCTTCTTATCAGCCCTAAACAGACTATGTTCAAAAAACTTCAAAAATCTGGTAAAATTCAGAATTAAAAATTTGAAAAAAAAATTTTTAAATAGAATAAGAAAAAAATTCAAGTTCTCAAAGAATTGAAAAGTTAAGAAGAAAAAGGACTATATTTATCCGTACCCACAAAGACATTCTTTTTCTTATAGACACAGGGTGTCCACAATATTTCAGAAATGATTTTCCCTGACTTTTTCAAGTTTTCCAAATCAATTTTTCAAATTTTTTCAGATCTTTTACAAAATAGTATTCATCATGCATAGAGGAGAACGTAATTTTTCGCATGATGTCCAACGACTTTTTTTTATTCTAAAGTCACAACTTTTTACGAGATTTACAGATGCCTATTTTCCGGCCACAAAAACAACTCAAATTCAATTCTTAAAATTTTTGACCCCCCCCCCCCCCAACAAAAAACCTGAAAATTAAATTTATTACAAAAAAATCTCAAAAATCAGGTGAAGGTTTCAAAAATGAAACAAATCATATCAGAGTGTCCACGAAATCATGCGAATGAAAATTCGGATTTTTCCAGACTGGAAATTTAAAAAAAATTCACAAATCATTGCTCATCTCCCGTAATCAAAGATCTCCCGCCCACCCCCTCCTCCCACCATCAAAAAAATGTTAAAAATACGTAGGTACCTATAATTCGGAAATTCCACACAAACCCCTGCAATATTTCCGGCCTACCTTAGTAAATAAAAAATCGAGGAGGGGTAAAATATCTCTACATGATGATTCGCCCTTTACGGATTCTCATATTATTCATCAATAATTTTGTTGAGATATACCAATGTGTTGAACCTGAACGAAGCGAAAAAAAAACTCAAAAAATAACTCATCACTTTTTCTTCATTGAGGTTTTCCAAATTTCAAAACGTGACCAATAATTTCGAATTCGCTTTTATTTTCTTTCTTTTTTTTCAACATTATGGTGAAAGACATCATAGTATTCCTCTCTCATCACAGCTCATTAAAACATACGTCTCCAAAAAAAATCGATTTTAAATAAATTCTGAAAAAAAGTGTGTCAATTGACCTCGAACGTAGCGAGAATTTTTTTTTTTGAAAAATTCATAATTTAGTGGACAAATGCATTTAAATTTCTGGTTTTTTGTACATATCACGTAATTGATTTTGACGTTGATAATTTAACAATCGATTATACAAACAAAATCAATTTAAAACCTGGAGAGACCATGAGAAGGAAAAGGCGGTGCTTTAAACTAGGTTATATCGCTCATTTTCTAAAAATTTGGGGATGTAATAAAATAACCATCCCCCTCCCTCCAATGATTCCCACGATCGATCCCTCTGTTAAATTTGAAATTCTTTGACAATAAATTTTGTTCATTTTTTCAGATAAAGCTGAAGATTTCATATTTTATTCAAAATGAAATAGCGAAGGCCACCTGAGATAGGTATTCTATCAAATTTTTTGAAAATGAAAAATAATTTTTTCAAAAATTGGGATTTTGGTAGATCACCACTTATGATTTTTTTGAATGAGAATATCCTAATCAAAATCATTTCAATAAAATTTCTCAAAAATACGTTTTTAAAAATTTTTTCTTGACAAATAACATATCGCTGAGGCGATTTTTTGGAAAAAAAATGCCAGAAAGAAAACTGACAAAATGTCACAGAAATGTTGAAATTGTGCCCCAGACAAATACTTGGGGTCGGGCAAATTTTTAGAATGATCCCCAGCTCAAAGACATTTCTGCATCAAAATTTAAAAAATCTAACAAAAGATCAAAATTTTGAAAAACAAAAACGAGAAATTAAACTGAAAATGGTCCAAATAAAATGTTGTTATCCAGAAAAATCATTTTTATCCTTTTTTCACTATGACTCATTGTTCCAGGAGTACTTTCAATAAGAATTTTCACTCTTTTATTTAATTTATCCACCAAAAAATTAAAAAAAATTAATTCTGAAACAATTTTACAACTACATGGACTCGAGATGTAACTAATTTTACACAAAATAAGGGATAACTGTAGAAAATCGCCAACGATGTTAATTTTGGGTAAAAATAATTGCATTCAGACCATTATACTGAGAACTTCTTCAAATTTTTTTTTCATTTTCAGCAAATGCGAAAAAGCAACTTTTTAAAATCAAGATGAAAAACAGTCAAAAATTTTGTGTTTTAGGCAATTGGCAATTTTTTTTTGAAATAAATCAAATTTTAAAGAGACATGGCAAGGGATAGAAGTTGAGCAAAGAAGCCTCCTACAATAGATTCCAAGTTTCTAAATTAATGATTAGAAATTTTCAACATTTTCTCTACAAAAAATTCATTTAAAAGCAAAAATAAAAATATAAGGACTATACGATATCAAAATCTCTTCGAAATACCAAATCGCTCCAATCGAATATAAAAAATAACCAGACTCACCTTAATTGATATCGGAACCACATGCTCGAACCGTGTAGAAATCAAAGCCAATCCCGTTGATATTTTTGAGCTCGAGTCATTCCGATAGAAAATATTTCCAAAGGAGGTCACGTTTTGATATTCATGAATGTATCTGAAATACCAGCGCAGCAGCAGTTCTTGGCAAACAATTTTTCGGTACAGTGAATCTGGAAAATTTCAGAGATTTTAATCAATGATGGGTTTTTTTTCTCTTCAACATCAAAAGAGACAGTGAAAAGTTTAATATAATTTTGAAAAGAAATCCGAAAAATAAAAAAACGAAGAGAAAAAATGGTAGCAAAAATATATAGGTATATAGGGTGCCAGCTGAACCTGGCGTAGGGAGTTGGCAAGGTGCAGAATTAAAGATTGCTCTTTTTAGCGTAATAAATATATTTCATTGGGATACGAAGTGTTTATTTTTTTCTTGAAACTGTCACCGAGTAATCCTGTTAATACGATATTTAATAACGTTAAGTGACAAGTTCACCGGCAACTTAGGGATAAGCCATGATAAATGATGTTGATGGTATTTCAGTTGTTAAAGGTAATACATAAAACTAGCGAACTGATATGAAATATTACCTCGGGAAACAGTGTTAACTTGTTATTTTAAGTGATGTTAAATTCGCTCAAAGGTGTATATAATATACCCCCTCGAAGCTTTTAAAATTAATGAAATTTCTATCGAAAAATAATCGGAACCGGGGAAGCGAACGCGGAGTCACGAAAGGGAACCCGGCAGCGACGATGAAAACGCAAAAGATGGGGTGGAAAAAAAAAGAGGAAAGAAAGAAGGTCTTCGGTTCGTCCTAACCTATCTCAATACGATTTACCTTTCGTTATACGACGGTAAGCTATAAAAGCCATCTTTTGTTTGAAAAGTTTTCTTAAAGTCGGGCAATTATGCACAATAAGATATGAAGCTGCGAGTCGACTAAATAAAGGCGAATGCAGACCTGCTAGGTCGTTCTTCTTAGGAAAATATACATTAAAACGGGCCTAGCAAAGTAACCGCATAGTGGCAATAATCCGAAAGAGAAAGCAGACATATTGTTGGTTAAGTTTACCAAAGTAGGTATATTAGAAGACTGTGAATTTTACCTAGTGAACCTAGGTATAGTTTTATATCGCCAACAGGAAGAAGTAGAAACTTTCGCAACAAAGGGGTAGAGTTCTACGGCGCAATCAAATTAAGTTATTTTCATTGCAAAGACCTAACATCAATTCCTAACACGTTTCCTATTAGCGCCCTTACCCTTATAATTCTGCGGCATATAATATTATCGTATTATACTAAAAGGCCACAGCCGAGTTGTGGCCATATATTAAAGTAGTTCAGCTCTCCTCTGGCAGATAAATTCGTATGTTTGTGCAAATGAAAGCATTGTCGTCAATGGCGCCGACTAATTCCGTCTTCTCAATTACGCGCGCGCGCTCTCCCAGTCGAGTTTTATAAATTGAGTGCAAATTTTATAGAAAACTTTTGCCAGCCGTTATACGCGACTCGCGTTCCGTTTGCGGAATTTTAAACTGCGAGATACCGAAATAGGTATTTGTTCTTCGTAAACTCGAGACTTTGTTAATATTTGATATCGAGGGATTTCGCTATTCTTTGAAATGCGAATTAAGCTCGAGTCTTGGGCTTCGATTCGTAGTCAGTTCGATATTATCGCGACGCCGGGTTATTGTGCAAAAAATTTTCTCTAGATGAAACTGTAACGTAATTTGGACACGTGCCCAGATTTCGTATTTCTTGGTTCGTGGAATTCGAGAAAAAAAATTGATAGAAATTTTGTGGCGTTTTGAAGATCATCATTCACAATGTAAAAATTAGATCTGAAAGAGTGATTATTTTGAAAAAACATGGAACCCGAGGGAGATTCGAAATAACTGAGTCGATATTTCGATTCTACGTGTTAAAAAACCTAGATTTCGATACCCATATTGTACTTTTATCAATTTTCAATTTTCATCCCTTATATTTCACCCTTCTCTTTACTAGTAAAAAACCACTCTCCGAAAGAGATTCGTTATTATTGAGTAAATTTTTCGATTCTACGCCTTCAAAAATCCAGATTTCGATATCCATGTCGTAATTTTATCAATTTTTAATCATCATCCCTTATATTTCACCCCTCTCTTCCTCCACAGTGAAAACTGAACTTGAATAAGATTCGCAATTAATGAGCAGATATTTCGATATTACGTAACTGAAAACCTCGATTTCGATACCCATATTGTATTTTTATCAATTTTCATCCCTTATATTTCACCCCCCTCCTCCTACCACGGAAAATCGACCCTCCAGGTCAGATTTGTATCAACTAAACAAATTTTTTAATTATACGGCTTCAAAAACCTAGATTTGATACCCATATGGTACTTTTATCAATTTTCATCCCTTATACTTCACCCCTCTCCTCACCGGCAAAAAACACCCTTCAGGCCAGATACGTATTAAGTAAATAAATTTTTCGATTCTACACCTCAAAAATCCATATTTCAATACCCATCTCGTAATTTTATCAATTTCTAATCATCATCCCTTATATTTCATCCCTCTCTCCCTCCACAGTGAAAACTGAACTTGAATAAGATTCACAATTAATGAGCAGATATTTCGATATTACTTGGTTAAAAACCTCGATTTCGATATTCATTTTGTATTTCTATCAATTTTCATCCCTTATATTTCACCCCTCTCCTCCCTGCTAAAAAAAACATCCTACAGGATAGTTTCGTATCAACTAAACAGTTTTTTTGATTCTACGCTTTCAAAAACCTAGATTTGGTACCCATATGTTACTTTAATCAACTTTCATCCCTTATGTTTCACCCACCCTCTCCTCACCGGCAAAAAAACACCCTCCAGACCGGATACGTATTGAATAAACAAATCTTTTGATTCTAAGCTTTCAAAAACCTTCGATTTCGATACCCATATTGTACTTTTATCAATTTTTAATTTTCATCCCTTATATTTCACCCTTCTCTTCACTAGTAAAAAACCACCCTCCGAGAGAGATACGTAATAATTGAGTAAATTTTTCGATTCTACACCTTCAAAAATCCATATTTCGATACTCATGTCGTAATTTTATCAATTTCCAATCATCATCCCTTATATTTCACCCCTCTCTCCCCCCCACAGTGGAAACTGAACTTGGATAAGATTCGCAATAAATGAGCAAATATTTCGATATTACGTGATTAAAAACTCAATTTATATACCTACCCATTACTTTATTTTCTATCAATTTTCAATTTTCATCCCTTATATTTCACCCCTCTCCTCTCTGGTAAAAAAAACGCCCTCCAGGCCAGATTCGTATCAACTAAACACATTTTTCTATTCTACGCCTTCAAAAACCTAAATTTCGATACCCATATTGTACTTTTCTCAATTTTCAATTTTCATCCCTTATATTTTACCCCTCTCTTCCATGGTGAAAAATCACCCTTAAGGCCAGATTTTCAATAACTGAGAAAAATTTTTAATTCTACGCCTTTAAAAACACAGATTTTGATACCCATATCATAATTTTATCACTTCTCATCCCTTATTTTTCATCCCCTTTTCCCTTCATAGCAAAAGTCACCCTCCAAGCAAGATTTGCAAAAACTGAGAAAATTTGTCAATTCTACGCCTTAAAAAAAGAACAGATTTCAATACCGATATGGTAATTTTCACCATTTTTTTCGATTTTCATCCCTTTATATGTATTTCATCCCCTCCTTCTTGGCAAACAAAAAATCACCCTTCCGGCAAAATTCGGTATAATTAAGCAAATTTTTCCGTTCTACGCTTTTAAACGTCAGATTTCGATATTCACCTTAAAATTTCGCCATTTTAAATTTTCATCCCTCGTATTTTTCACCCCCCCCCACCCGTAAAACCCACCCTCAAGATTTTTTATCATCACCATCAGATAAAAGTTATCAAACCGTATCATCTACATCAAAATTCATCAATCCTCCTCAATCAACAACTTCCTCCCCTCACCCACCCACCAAGGGATGAAAAAAAGGGGTGCAACACGAAATATGATAAAAACCCATGATGGATATCGGTTTCAATGTTTTTTAATACGGCGAATCCGAATCCGGCATCCTTTTTATGATTCAACGCACACGAAACGTATTGCCTTTGGAAACTCGTTATTCTCAACTTTTTTCAAGGGCGAAACAACAATTGGGAAAAAGTTTTATTCTCTCCGGTGTATTGCGGATGGAAAAATACCCGTAATTAATTCATTCGCAGTGCTCGGTGGTTTTATTTCTTTACAAAACCGAGAGAAAATGTTGAATAAATAAGCTAAGGTTCTCGATCGACTTTATCTGGGGGTTTTTTGCACTCAACAACGTATAATTTTCTTTTCCACAACATTGAACGTAATAATTTTAAAATATATTGAAAATTATTTATGAAAACAAATATAAAAAAAGTTCAACAGTTCAAAGTTCTCTTCGGTAGAATATAAAGCGTCGTCAAGTAAGAACAACCACCTTCTATAATATTATTGCAATTAGATATAACGGTAATTAAATTTTCAGTCACATAACGACGAGAATTATGCTACTAAAACGTATCGTAACGAGACTAAATTCACCCCGGTATCATTCAAAGAGTTATGAATATTAACGTACTTCAACTATTTGATATGTAAATACAACCAACTCGAGTAAACTTGAAAATTACAAAGTTAAAAACACATTACACCTTATTCGTTTGTAAACCTTTACTCCTCATTGGTCCTTTCCCCACTCTTCGTGAATGTTTGAATAAATTCATAATCAGACTGACAAATCTAGAAAAAATTTCAAGGGAGATTGATTATTAAAACTCGCGTAGGAGTTTCCAAAAAAGAAATGACCGAAAATTCTCCTTCACTCTCGAAAATATTTTCGGCCAAATTGTTCCCAAACCCGAAAAAAATGAGGTTAATGCCACACTTGTAAAAATTTATCATCTTAGAACAATGAAAAACTACACTATCATCTCGAACATCGACACAATGCAACCCAAAATTCAGACCTTTGATAAATAGCCGGTCGGTATATAGAGAGGAAAAAAAAGAAACTCGATGTAAATAATTAGAAAAAGAAAAGGCCCATCGAACACATACGGAAGAAATGATCAGAAATACTAAGAGGAAAAAGGGTGCAAAAAGCAAGAAACTAGACTCGTAAGATAAATTGCTGCAAAGAAGCAATTATCGAAAAATAAGGCAGGCAGTTAAAAATGAACGAGCAAATTTTAACGATTTAAAGGTGATAAAGAATTTTGTTTTGGACAGTAGCAAATAAATAATGGCTGCGGATTAAGATAAAAACATAGGATTTTTCATACTTTAACGGGATGGCTTTTATTTGGTATTTATTCATTTTTAATGCTAATATCGACACGAATAAACGTAAATGTGAGGAATTTATTGTTCTAAGGGCAAATTATACGATGTGTTTTGATAAATCTTAACGTAACACCTTGGATGACTAATTTAGCACAAGTAATAATAAGTTGCATACTGGGTATAATTTCTAAAAGTAAAATACCCATCATGACTGGCGTTTTCTATAATAGTATGCATGTTAGGGTGGGCTGAAAAACCAAAAATCTTGATTTTTGAAAAGTTACCCCTACAAAAGTTGTTGGCTGCATAGACTAGAAAAATAAAATGAAACGATTCATATGTATCTTCTGATCGCGCAAGAGCCTTCAATTCTTAAAAAATTGCCAAAGTGTTCAAAATTTCAAAAACTTCGAAAAAATTTAAAACTGATTAAAATTAATTTTAGAACTTATTTAGTGACTATCTAGACCAAAAAGCGCATGTTTTTTCGAAAAAATCTGTGTTTTATAACTTTTTTAAAATTTTTCTTCAGAGGTGAAAAAATATGAAAAATTAAAAAAAAACTATGTAAATATGGATTTTTTTAAAAAGTTGTGCTTTTTGCTTTAAATAATCCCTAAATATGCTCTAAAATTAATTTCAATAAATTTTGATTTTTTTGAAATTTTTTGAAATTTCTGAAAAATAATATTGAATTTTTGGTAATTTTTGAAAAATTGAAGGCTCTTGCGCGATCGGAATCGATTTTGAAATTTTTCATTTTATTTTTCTAGTCTATTCAGCCAACTACTTTTGCAGGGGATAACTTTTCAAAATTCAAAATTTTTGGTTTTTCGACCCACCCTAATGCATGTGTTGCGATGCTACACATGAGGAAAATAGAAAAAAAAATTAATTTCAATCATTCACTTGCACAAAAATCATTTTTTTCAGAATGATAAAATTGTCAGCTAGTTTCCAATTTTACGAGTTACAGCATCTCAATACATATTTCATTTGTTCCCTTCCTTCAATACAAGGATAATATTCTCCAGGACCAAAAAATCAAAAATTTTCGACAGAAATGGAATTTTTCCCATTTTTTTTGACCTAAAGCACAATTTTCCTCAATTTTTTTACCTCGTTACAAAATTTAAGATTATCATTTTCGAAAAATTTCAAATGTGAACTCAATTTCTTGACTTTAAATGAAATTTTACCATACATAATTGAAGGGAGCCAAGTTGCCCTCTTCACCACCCCCCACCCCTAATCCTGGTTCCAAATACTCCATCAAAATTCTAAAAAATCGAGCAAAATTTTAAAAATTTCATTTTCATCGTCAATCAATTTTCTTTAAAATTTACTATTCATGCTGCGTTGACATTTGAACTGGACTAATGGACCTCGTAGTCCGAACCCCCCAAAAAAAAAAAAAAAATTCTAAAGTTTCTTCCAGTAAAAAAGATGGTATTCTCGTGGACAAACTAAAATCGCATTATTGAAAGGCCCACATAAGGGAAAAAATAAAAATTTCCAAACGAGATCGATTGTTTCGACTAAAAGCACGATTTTTCTCAATTTTCTCCAACTTAGAACAAAAATTTTCCAAAAAAGTCTCAACTTACAAAAAATTTCCAACTCAAATCTATTTTTTTTTTGCCTGAAAATTCAATTTGGCCTTCTATAAGAGGCAAACTACCCTCTTTTACCCTCTACCACTCAATCTGGCTCTAAATTTTTCATCAAAACCAACTAAACCCCTGAAAAAAACTCCATTTTTCAAGTATCATCTAAGGCCCATTAAAATATACATACTCAAAATTTCGAATAAGCTTTTCAATTTCTTTTTCGTCCCCTTACTTCAAGACAAAAAAATGAATATTCTTATGGAAGAACCGTATTTAGGTTATAGGAGGGAAGAGGGAAAAGTTGACAATTTCCGCCTGGAGTGGATTTTTTTCTGATGAATTTCGAATTTCGAATTTCGTTCCAAAAATGCAATTGATTTTTCCCAATTTTTTCAAGTCAAAATGTATATTTTCTACAAAAAGGTTGTCATTTTTTAAAAATTCAGATTCAACTCCAACTATTTCCACTAAAGATGCAATTTTTCCAGGCCAGGAGTGGACCCCCCTCCCCCTCAGAAACTTCATTTTTCATTATCAATCATGTCCCATTTTTTCATATAGAAAATTTCTGCACCCCCTCCAAATTCAAACAGAAGGAAACACTTTTCGAGATGAATCAAAATTGAGTTAGGGAAGGAAGGGGATTGAAAATTTTCGACTAAAATGGACTCTTTTTTCTGATTTTTTTCTATTCGAAAATTTTTTTCAATTGAATCATCAACTATCTGGTTTGTATATCCATCAAGATTAGATTGAAGTCGATATAGAAAAAATGTTGGATGAATTTATCTGAAAAAATAATTTAAGAATGTCCACGTTTAAATTAAATTCGCGAATAAATATTTTTTTTTTCTTCTTTTTGTCAATTAGATACTTCCGTATTTTACGAAGTAAAAATTAGTTTTGAAAAAATGTTGAAAAGGAACAGTTATCACGCATGAGGGGAGAGGGAGTATGTGAATTTCACTATTTCTGTACTTTTTCGTACGCTACACATGAGAAAAATCTACTCATCAGCTCTGATACCTATTTAGAGACTGATTTTCGGACACTGAAGTAAAATTATTCCGTCGAACAACGAAATCAAAGGTAAAAACGCCAAATACCCCAACGACGCGGCCGTTTTAAATAATAAATTAGCCAATTAAGCTGCGCGCCAAATTAACCACACTTACGACTCATTATCTTCCTCCCGAGACATACCGGAGAATTGAACAAAACGAGGGAAAAAAGCTCGCCATATTTTTCCACCAATTACCACCAACATTCGGAGCGTAAATTTTATAAATGTAAGGTTAATTAAGAGACCGCAAGTGCTTTATTCGGTATTTAACGGTGAAGCGAACTTAACCGGGCAGGGTATTTGATAATAACCCAACTTAAATCTCGGTTACTTGTGCAGCATGAAATACTGGCCACTACGTGTATTAGTACAATCTTGGCAGATGTTTAAATGAAATCTGAGAAATCCTCAAGGATTTCGAAAGTATATCTTTGCGGCCTTTAACACTACCATAAGCCTTTTAGAAAAATTTCTCATAAGTTGAAAGTTATCGTATCGTATAAAGGGGTGGTCGAGTAAATGAAAATATTGAAAAATATTTCCAATTAAGATTACCCGGCGATTTTTCCTTTTCTGGTGATGATGAAAGCACGTGCGGCCTACGTATCGAGAATATTGAACATGCGTTCGAGTTGTTTTTGGGATCGCGGATGTACTCCGGGGAAAAGGGCTTTGGATGTTCGGGTCGACGACAGAGGCGGCTCGCAGCGATGGTGTTTTATTAAAAACATGTAATTATTTAGTATCGTAGCGCAAAACTGACAACGGGTCCAAATAAAACGTCGTGTATTTTACGTTCGTAGTCAGATGCACGCGAATCTAGCGTACAATTTCATGGTTAAAAGTAATTTATTCTCTACATTTTAGCATTTTATTGCATAAAACGACGCAGTAAAGTTGAAACGTTACAAAGTGGACCGTGAATCTGAAGTCATATTACGTTTATTGTTATGGACAAATAACGTTTAAAAACCGGAAAGTTTTTTTCTGGTTTTTTACAACCGTGTTCCGAAGCCTTATTTTTATGGATGCATCCTGCATCGAGGTTCGAATTCGTCACCGTGGTTTTTGTACAGAAACGATTATTTTTAATGTTGATGATCGTATTATTTCCGGCTTTTTTTCAGCGATTACATTGTAGGTTGGTACTCGAATTGAGGCACCAAATTGAGTCCAATGCATGGCTTTTTGAAATAACAAGTTCGTGATAGTTTGGTATCGAAAGCAGTGTAATTAGAATTTAGTCGTAAGGGTAATATTTAATTTTCAAAATAATCTAAAATTCAAAAATCTAGCTGAAATTTACATTGAAATTTGAATTAATAAGAATTTCCAGAAAAAAATTAATGAAACCACTCTTTAGTTTTAAAACCGAAAAATCAGAATGTACGAGGAATTATACACAAACTATCTAAATAATGACCCGAATAAAATAAAAAAATGACCTAATCCGAGAACTTATGAAGTTTTAATTTGAAGAAGGCCATTTTTTTCATGCACATATATTTTCGATCGACTCCGTGATAGCTTTGAATGAAAAGATCCAAACTGAAACCAATTATTCATCACCTTGAAATTTAGTGAAATATTTGATAATTGCCAACCATTGAGTAAGAGTATGAAAAATGTTCAACCGAGATTGTTTCACTAAAAGTGTCTACTTGATCGGCTTTTTGAACTATCTTGACTTTTTTTGTTGTTTTCATGACCTTTATTTTTCAAAAAAAAAAAAACTATCAAAGTGAGAATCCAAAAAAATCAATGAAGTGAAACACAATTTAAATTTTTTTGAATTTTTCATTAAAAATCATGATTTTTTCTAATTTCATCATTTTTATAGCTTTTATGACCGGTGAACGCCTTGTTCAATTCAACCTCCAACCCATTCTTCTCCTTCAAAGCAATGATCATTTTGAATTTAATTTTAGAAAGAAGAATGCGGGAGGAGGGGGTAGCGCAAATGTTGTTTTGAAACTTTCAAACGATTTGATACAAATTTCAAAACTACCCTCCTCCCCCTTACTCAATCATTTTATTTCCCCAACTGCTCTTGAAATCTAATTGCATAATTATGTACTTATTGCATATTTAAAAATTATAAAAATTTTCACAAAGAAAAGTGAAAAACTACCGAAAATGGTTTCAAAGTTAAAGTATTTACTTAAATTATACAGTTGGTTCTCATTTTTCACCTTCCATTTTTCAGAGGCACTTGATGAAAAAATAAAAATTAGGTATTTAAATTTCCAACGAATGAATTGAAAAAAAAAAATTGATTTAGATTACATATACGCGTAAAACGGTTACCTGATTGGACCCCTGAAAAATTATGACTGGGTATTTTTTACTGATTCCCATATTTTTTAAAAAGTGCATAGGATAATTTCCTTTCCTGGGGGGGGGGATGGCCAAAACGAAGAATAATAGAGGAAAATCATTTCCAATAATCTATTCAAGTTGAAAATTAAGATCGCGTTTTATTTCACTTACCCTCTTCCTCGCAATTTTTTCAACTTCTTAAACTAAAATTAAAAGGTTAATAGAATTCAAATTGGGAAATTTTTAGGCGAGGAGAGGAAAAATTGGAAATGTCAACAAAAAGTTCTTAACAATAAAAGTTTTTAAAACAGCTTTCAACCTCCAAACTTCAATTTTCAACCTTCAACCTTGAAACTAGAAAAAGAAAAATGAACCCATTTTTTTCTTTAGGGTAAAAACCTTAGATCATGGATCTGTTCAAATGTACTTGAATTAGAAATGAGGCAATAGAGACAAAACTTCATAAACTTTTATCAAAATGTCAATTCATCTAAATATTTTTTTCACTTTTTAAAAATTTTTTTCAACATTTTAAAATGCTTTTTCAGTTTTTTCTTATTTTTAAACTTTTTTTTTCAAGTCTACCGCAAAATCGTTATGTCTTCATCTAAAAAGTTACCATTACACAAAAACGTTACACTTTTCAAATTTTTCCCCCCCCCCGATATATTCATGTCAAAATTTGGGGGAAATTCGTAGTTTTTGGTGATTTTTTGACTGATTTTGTAATTTTTTCACCACCTGGGAGACCAAAAATCAAAATGTGAATTTATTGATCTTTTTCCATTTTTTTAAACTTTACTTTTTCTCTCCCCGGAGCCCCTTTACCTTCTGCTTCCCAAAAAATTGAAAAAATTATGTTCAGACGTTTTAAAAAATGGTTTCCCTCAAATTTTTCAGATTTTTCAGACCATTTCTTCAAAAAAAAAAAATCAAACTTTATAGAATTCAACTAAGATATGATAGAATTCTTTTGAGAATTTCGTGTTTCAAACATTTCAAATTTTCAAAAAAATTAAAGACGAAGGAATATTCCGAACAACGTTTTTCGGAGACTAAAGAAATTTTGAATTTATATTACTTAAAATTTTCAAACGAACTGAGAGATAAAAATTGAAAACTTGTAATTTTCAGTTACGAAATACTTACTCAATTCATCTTTTTATATTTTAAGTAAAAAGGTGGCACTCGAGGAATTTTTTTACTAATTTTCTTCTGTTTGGGAATTAAAAAACAAAGTCGAAACGTTCTCAAAATTTCTCACCTTTTTTCACAAAATTTTTTTATACATTTACATGAATTTCTCGACTTTTTGCAAATTTTTAACCAAAAGCCTTGACTTTTTTTAGAATCTGGGCTTTTTCAACCGGATGAATAGTTGAATACCATAGTTGAAACAATTTCATTGAAAATTTTCTCAGAAAATAATTTTTCCAGACTTTTCAACTAAATATTATTCACAAAAGAGTATTTTTTAAAAATTTTAAAATCTTTTGAACATTGTTAAATGTGTACCTCCGTGTCGAAAGGGCACATTTGGTCGATCCAGGAAACGGAGATACAGCCGTTTTTGTGAAAAATGGTCAAAAATGTTTTAAAAAAAAATCTCGTTTTGTATACCTGAAGGCCTGCTCTATCAGCTGGTTTTGAAAAAATTTTCGATTTGGCGGTTTTTAGGCGAGATATCGCGAGAAACATCGCGGATGAGAAAGGGTCCACTTTGTCGATACAAAGTTTTCAACGCGTTTTCCTACGTACGACTGAAATCCGTGACAATTGAAAGGGCCCACTTTTTCGGTACTCCTATTTCACTGCATTAATAAAAATAAAAATCTTCGTTTCAATTTCGTGATAGCTCCCATAGATGCACTCAATGAATGCACTTTGGTGCATTTTTCAGCTGGACACCTTCTCTGGACCACTTTTGTGTACATAGTGATCAGTCAAAAAATTTCATTCACCCCCCCCCCCAAAAAAAAAAAAAAATATGGTTCTATCAGCAAAAAACATTTCTGAAACTTTAAAATGTGTTTTTCTCGAAATTTTGATTTTTCAACTTTTCAGTTAATCAATTTTCAAAAATTCATAAAAAATCGAGATTTCCACCAAAAAACCTCTGGTTTACACCATTGTGACCGGAATTTATCCTACTATTGCCCCCTGGTCTTAACTCCATACCGACAGAATGGGTCCTTTCGATGCGGAGGTACACATTGACGAGAGGTTGAGATTTTCCAAAGGGGTGAAATAGATTTTGAAGTCCACATAATTATAACTTTTATGCCATCCCTCCCTCCATTCAATTTTTCAAAACGAAATTATACTACAGTTTCCATCCAAGTCAATAAAAAAAAAGTTTATAAATCTATAATTTCAATGACTGTGATTAAAAACCATAATTATATTTCACTACCAGAAAAATCATAGATGACTTTCCAAGGGTAGAGAGATAAGGATGGACTAGAATTCAGTTCATTACGAAAATAATACGTTCACGTTAGACATGATTACAGGTGCTGAAGTTCATATGGACCATTTTTATAGGCTTATCTTCGGTGCCGGACTTCAAAACGTCTCAAAACCGCTTCCAGTCGATTCGGGGGGTCAAAAATAGGGTATATACCAAATTTCAGGGTTTTTTTGTTGATTAGATCAAACTTTAGTATTTTGTAGGGCGATGAGGTGATATTAAAATTTCAAGAATTCGCCAAAATTCGAAAAATGAACTTCAGCATCTGAAATATTGTATTTGGGGTTCTTTTATGATGCACTTTCGATTTATTTTTGTTTCAGCTCAAAATGTTACTTCAAGTAGGGATACTTCTCTCTAAGTAAAACATAGGCAAGTGAAAAAATTTCGAAACGTTTCCCCCAAAAATTCTACTTCCTCGTACCTACAACACCAAAATCCCAACTAAACTGAACCAACCTGCAACGTTTTACAGAATGCACCTCTGCACAGGTTTTCATGGTCACCGAATCCCATACACGAGTTATTTCTATTACTCATCCTGCCGGCTCCATTTTACCTAAAATTGCCAACCCAAAAATACATTCCATACGAACGCGAATCCGTTGAAAAAAAAAACACCGAACGGAAAACGGTTATTCGAACATTATTACGGGGGTATTCGAATTGAAAATTCGTTTATTCGGTATCTGTAACGTAATGGCGAATATACTGGTAGGATAAAAGCTGCACGCGGCGAATCCCAGTTATAAATAATTTCACAAATGAACGATACACGAGTTAATTTTCAAAGCGAGAGAAAAAGCTGATGGTAAAAATACCAGCAGTATACGTATGTATTATACCCATCCATACGATAGATTCTTTGATAAACCGTATACGTAATGTGCAGCAAAAAGACAAAAAAAAATAATACGATAGATGCGTTGCCTAACCTCTCGCCTCCGCGTATACTTATCGTTACAGTAGCATTTTCGCTTGTACAGCGCAAAGCAACAACGAAATATACAAATGGAGCGTATACAACGAGAAAGAACCCCTTTTTGCCAACGAGATCACCCCACAATACCGTGTATATCGTCGGCGTAAGAAAATCCTCAGCCGGAAGTAAGATAAGCTGTTTTGTTCATTTCACGTTTAGTAATAACATTAAGGTTTATAAACGAAAAAAAATTTCCTGTGGGAAAATAATTTTCCACACAGCGAAAAGCTTCGATCTTATTTCGAAAAGAAAATGTTATTAACCCTGACACAGATTTGTAATTCAATACATGTTAGCAGAAAAAATTCCATTACGTTGGGCGAATTTCGCATTCAAAACAGTGTTTCCAAAATACGACTACTAAATGCACCCTTAAAAACTCAACGACACGTTTTTAAACTATCCGATCGAGTATACCCTGCGGTTTTTTTCACCTCGTGTGTATTTTCACATCATCGCATTTTTTTTTTCCCCCTCACAATATTACATGTAAATTCAACACCAAAGTGCATACTTTGGTTTGAGAACGGAAAATTCGCCCGTAATTCGGTCGTTATTAACTTATCAATGGACAGTCTGTTTAAATCTACTTCAATTATCTCATTTGTGACGGACGTGGACAAAATTTCCTATCAATATATATGCTAATGAGTACGCAATTTAGTCGTCGCACAGTTTCTATGACGCAAAGGGGTTACGTCAAATGTGCTTCGGTGATCCCCTCGCCCTTTACAATGCTTCCTTTTACCATATGATTAAAACGACTGAGCATCAAGTTTGCTACTGCATATTATTTTCACACTTCATTCTACATAACTCGAAGCAAATGAAATTTTAATACTGTATTTTTCTCGCGAGGGTTTATTATATTCGAAGTCTTCTTTTCCTTTTCTTTTCTCAACCAACTTATCACCACTGGGAACTGAAAATTGGCAAAAGAAAAAAAAAGGACGTGACCATTTTGTAAAATATTTTCGCAAGTTGAGGTTTACCCGGTTTGAGAAGTATTATGGAATGTGAGGCGCCTTTTGCACTATTGGAATAAGGATGAAATTTCCAATGTACTGCAGGGTGCCATATTCGTTGTTGGTTGAATTTAAAGTCGCTCCAAAGACACACAAAAATAAATAGGGAGTTTGAAATTGTAGCATTCGATATTCCTTTGAGTCGAAAATCGTATTTTCAAAATTTTTCCAGAGGGGGGGGGGGGGGTAAAGTTGAATTGTGTTGCAAAACGCAATCAAAAATTAGGGAAAATTCAATTTACTCAAAAAATTACAAAAATTGCACCAAAATGATTTTTAAAACTTGGTCATAAAATTTTTTTAAAGCTGGGCATTTTCATTTTAAAATCATTACTAAAACTGCAACTCGACAAAAACTGTCTAGACATTTTTTCATTTTTTAGAAATATAATTCATTTTTGCTAAATTCTTCTCAACTTTTCAAAAAGTTTCTCTGTTTCAATTTTCATGTTCTTTTTCATTTTTAGGTAATTTTTTTAGTTTCAAGTTTATTTTAATTTATTAAAAAACTCTGGGCAATTTTTTTTTGAAATTCATGCTAATTTTTTTTAAATTCTGGGGTGCATTTTATTTTTCAGAACAATTTCAATTTTTAAAATTTCATGTATCTATTACTCATTTGTTGAAACTTTTTCGTTTTCACTTTTTTTAAAGAAGTGTCTCGTTCAAATTATGGAATACAACCGTTTCCAAGTTTTAGAAGGTTCTCCAATTTCTGAAAATTTTTCAATTCTTAAAAACTTATCCAATAATTTAGGATGTTTTACAATGTTTAAAAAATTATTCAAGTTTTGTAAATTCGACAATCGAAGTTTAGAAAATTATCCTTCAATTTTTGGAAAATATCCAATTTTAAAAAATTATTCAACTTTTTACAATTTTTCCAGTTTTTATAAAAAATATAAAATTTTGGTCAATTCTTTAGTTTTTGGAAAATTATCCAAATATCCTGCCATTAGAAAAATTAGCAAACCTTGAGCCTCCCCCCCCCCACCCCCAAGACTCGGAAAGGATATTTTCTTATCATAGAAATGTGAAAGAAGAATATGATTTTTCAAAAAAATTTCGACTTCGCTTCGTTCGGACAGTATTTTAATAACTGTTTCTCAAATAAACATACTATTCTTCAAATTTGAATCATGTCGAATTTGCAAAAATTCTGTCTTTTTTAATCAGTAAAATAATTTTCATTGAAAATGAGAGATTTTTCGGTCAAAAATTACTAATTTCTCAGTCAATGTCCCATTTATCAGAAAAAATTAGTAATTTTGACCAAAAAAATCATTAAATCTCACCATTTTTCAATTTTTTTTCGCTCAGATCTGTAGGGATATATTATTTGCCTACTGAAAATACACCAACTACTCCAGCCCCACTGAAATAACAGGTTACTTCATTTTTTCATTGAATTTTAACACCCCCCCCCCCCCCCATTTTTTCTCAAAATGTGAGCCCCACACAATTTCTGGGTGCGCCTATGGATCAACTTGTCTGGATCCGCTATCGCCACTGTTTTGAAGAACTAAAAAAGGAAGAACAATAAAACCTCAAAAATTTTCAACCAGTGTAATGAGATTTTTGTCTTATTTTCAAAGTACAAAGGATAAGAATGAGATCAATGAATGGGATCTTAGGGGAAGAACGAGAACGAACGAGAGATCATTCCATCTTTTTTCGTTTTGGTTTTGGGTACAATAGAATCAGGAACAAGAAATAAATTTCATCGAAAAGTTATCCCAAACCAAAAAGTTTAGCCTCTGAAGGAAAAGAAGAAAAGTCATTCAGTGTGTATTAGTAGAAATAAGCAAAACTTCAAATTAAATCGTCACTCTGGGATACTAATCACAAATCTATGTACACCAGTATCAACTCCATCTACCGCTAATTTACAACTATATGACGTTAAAAATCACCTAAAACAAAATATATATTCGAACATTGGAAAAAATCAAAACGAACTTCTCTTATGAATATTACAATTCAACAACGTTGAAAAGAATCAATATCACTCGATGAAGAATTGCCATTGGTCACACCGCTTTAACTCTCCAACACTGATGCAAAAAATACAATGACCTATCTGCCAATTTAATTGCAATAAATAAATTTGTACAGGGTGTTTAACAAAATTTGTAAAGCAAAAAGCTTGACTTATTTTGACCTTTTTTTGAAACGACTTTTTACACGAATTTGTAGAGGGCCACCCCACGAAACTTGGACAAAAATCTCGGGGGGGGGGGGGGTAAAAATGAAAAATTTGGTGACCAGTTATATTGAAACAATGGAAAACAAAAATTCTTGCTTTTTATGTGCTACTTTTATGACGTTGAAAAAAATATATGATTAATTCTTAATAACCTCCCCCCCCCCCATAAAAAAATTGAAAATTTCATTTGAGATCACCTTCAAGTCTTCTAATAAAATTAGAAGAATACTTTTTTTTTTTTCGTTTGAAAATATTCAATTGTCTGAGATGGAAGAGAAGAGATCATATCATAATTTTTAGGAAGAATTGTGTAAAATTACTCAGCCCGAGCGAATCGGGGGCGAAAATCTTTGAAAAAAGAGCACTCAAAATTTGAAATTCTTTTATTAAAATTCGTGCTTTTTTCGTGTTATGTTTGGACTTCCAAAAAAACTATATCTATGGACTCATCTCCATCGAAACATTTTTTTAAATTCACATCGAGATCGTTATCGAGTCTTTTTATAAATGAGAAAGACAATTTTTTTCATTTGAAAATATTAATTGTCTGGGCTGGAAAAGAAGAATGTTCATACCATGATTTTTAAAATAAAATTGTGTAAATCTATTAAGCTCGAGCGAAGCTAGGGCGAAAATTTTTGAAGAAAAAGGCATTTAAAAGCTAAAATTTCTTCAATGTTTTAGTATACAGGGTGTCTACCGATTTTTCAAAATTAAATTTCGCGACTTTTTCGCGACCTTTTTTTTAAGGTATCTACTATCTACCTCTCAATTTGACCCCCCCCCCCCCCAAAAAAAAAAATCAAAACGAGATCAAATTTATTATAGAAAAAAGTTCATGCACAGAAGAAAATACGTCTTTAATGTTGAAAAAAGACAATTTTTCACAAAAATTTTCCAAAAGTGAGCTATTTTATGGTAAAGAAGAGAAGTATATAGTTACTGCCCGAGCGAAGCGAGGGTGAAAATTTTTACGAAAAATCATGTAAGAACGGATAAAATTGTTAAATGATTACCTATTGAGAAATAAAATCTTGGAAAGTTTGAAATATTAGCAGATTACCAACATAATGATGCGATTATTTGGCCCGAGCGAAGCGAGGGCGAAATCTTTTTGAAGAATTTATTTAAAAAACAGCAAAAAAGACATGTTTCCAAAAAAATTGTCTCCTTTAAAACATCCCTTAGAAAATTCCAAAATTCTCCAATTTTTTTTAATTTTCCTGAGAATGAACACAATATTTCTTTGAAATTCCCAATCGTGATCGCTACTTAGTCTCCCACAAGAACATATTTTTCCGCTTCAAAATATTCAATTGTCTGAAATAGATGGAAGAGGTTTATATTTTAAGAATGGGGTTTTAAAAGTTATGAGCCCGAGCGGAGCGAGGGCGAAAATTTTTAGAAAAAAATGTTCAAATAGGTGAAATTTCTTTACTTCTTCTGATTTGTAAAAGGCGAAAAAAATTGAAGCAATTTCGGAAAAATTCGCGACTTTTGATGAACTTTGGGTCAATTTCGCGACTTTTTCGCGACTTCAGCGACCTAAATCGAAATTCGCGACTTTTTCGCGACTTTCGCGACTTTCGCGACCGGTAGACACCCTGGTATAGAAAGGGAGGCGAAATCTTCAACCCTTATCTCTTATAAGTATCAATTTTAGATCTTGAATAATTGGCGATTTTCCAAAAAAAAAAGCGCCCCAAAATGAATATTGACTGAAAAATTTGTATTTTTTTTCACTTCAAAAAAAAATGTTTCAAGAGTAAATGGAAGTTTTTTTTTTGATTTTTGAAAAAATACTTGACTTTTCAGTACCGGATGACTTTTTTGAAAAAATCTTTGACTTATCAGGACCGCTAGACACCCTGTTCTACTAACTGACTGGAGATCATTTCGTCAGAAAATCTTTAAGTTTTTTCATATCAATGGTCTTGAAATTTTGATCCCGAAAATTTGGTCTCAACCCCCCCCCCCCATTCACTCCTGAAAATTAAATTAGGAATTTGGAGTCTGGATAACCTCAAAAATACATTCAATTGGTCAAACAATACAGATTTTTAAACCTCACTCGATCAAAGTTGAAAATTTTCAAATTTTGGTCTCATGCCATCTCTCAATAGTCAACTTTCAGGGTTAGGGTCAAAATAATCCCAGAAATGGATTCAGAAGCTTCAAAACCCTCTTTGCAGCAATTTTTCAAATTCATTTCGAATAAATTTTAAATTTTTTTTCCTTTTTTGTTACACTTGACAATTTAATTGGCTCACCTCAGTGGTAAAAAAAATTTCATGACTCGAGAAACTCCAAGGAATTCAATTCCCCAAACCTAAAAGCTCTTTTCTGTGTTTTGGGCGTAACTTTAAAATTTGGATAACACTTAAGGCAGTAATTCTCTTACTTTTCTCCAGATTAAGTTGGCAATTTGATTCAACTCCCCCCCCACCACTCCCAGAGACTGGAAAAATTCTGAAAACTATCGTTACTGGTTCAAAAAACTCCACGAACTCGAGTCTTGCAAACTTCAAAGCTCTATCTCCATTTGATTTCCTATAGTGCGACATTTTCACATTGCGCATTGTATCATATCAATTTACCATAAATAATTCGCCTACCTTCTCCCCAGATACCGCATATTGCCTCAAAGACAAATAAGTTGCATACTCGATTCGCCGTAAATAAAAACCCAGACGTTAATAAAATTGCATAACCCTTGGTTACACGGCGCCTAGTCGATTGAGCTACGACACTTGATATAATTCGTAACCAGTAGGATAAAAATTATTTTGATGTGTTCATTGCTTGTTGGGTTCGTAGAGCAGGCCATCACCACACCCCCTCTCACCACCCCCCGATTCGATTATCTTTCTGTCAACGTTCCGGAGCGAAACACCGGGGGATTAAAAGCATACGCCGCTCCGCGTATATCCATCCATGTAAAACCTGCTTCATTGCGAGCGAAATTCGGACGACGAGAGAAGGGTGTAAAAAAAAAGGTAACGGAGATTTTAAAGCACGACCGTACAGTTTGGATTAAATTTAATGAAATTCTGATCACATCAAATCATAGCTAAAGGGATTATGTTGAAAAGTTTATTTTGTCAGAGATTTCGGGCCCGAAGAAATGAGAATTACAACTTCCTTTAAGAACCGTGTTCAAACATAAATTACTAAATCAAGTGCTAATAGCTAAAGGCTTTTATTTCCTTCATCTTTGTCTTAATCTGACAAAGTGCCGACGTTATTACAAGTTTTTAGGTACACTTGGGTGCGGCGAGGCGGCGCGATTGCGAATTGTGATTTTCCGCTATTCGTCGTCTCTGATGGAAAACACGGGAAATATCTATCGACAAATATCTACACGAAACGACGTCGACACACGTTAATGTTTACACCATTTTCCCGCGACAGCGTATTGTAATTGGGAAAAATTTCCGCGCCGAATTTCCACTGGTAGGTTAGCCCATCAACGCCATACGCATTTCGTTCTCGAATAAAGAAAAACTACCACAGATGAGGAGATTTCGTCGCTGTGTGTGTCGTCGTTACAGAAACAAAGAGCCAAGAGACCTTTGCAGGCATCTCGCGCTCGTGGCGACGCACGTGAATAGCAGTTATTTTTGTATCGCTGATAATAGCCTCTTTGTTTCTCTCTTTCAACTCTCAAAGTATCGATGATTTCTTCCGAGGAGAAAGTTTTGACAACGAGCCCGGCGGTGGCCGTGTAATTTGAATCGGTAAACATTGATGCTGAAAGTTTATCGGCGCGCCGCGCCGGTCGCACCGTGGCCGACACAATAAGCTCATTTAATGGTAGCGAATTTTGTTTTAGATTTTCGACGATTGTTTCAAATCTATTGTGTAATCATGGCCTCATTTGTAGCTCGGCTGCAGATAACGTGGCTGAATTTAAATTTTATACGACTAGGCCGCAGCGGTGGCCTCTAGACAACTTTCCTAATAAAACTTTTTGCCGTTTATCATTCGCGTATATGGGGCGATAATTCACCTATTAAAGTATCATCAACGGGACCTCGAATGTAATTTTTTTTCCTCCTCTGGATGTTCCCACCCCGATGCGAATAAATGAGAATTTCCAGATACATTTTCGCGATGTCGTCGGTGGCGTGTAAGGGAATCGGGGGCATGATGCACCACTCTGGATCAAATGGTCTGCCAAATTTATTTAAATTGGGAAAACTGTCTGATTTTTGCAAAAAATTAAAGTTCAAACGTTTATTTTCATTTCTCTAAAAAAATTTCCTTTTTGGTACATATTTCAACCCTACAGAATTTTTTTCAATTTTTTTGCATCTTTGTCTTCTGGATGCTTTTTTTACTAAAAATCTCATATGAAATTCTTTCAAAAATCTTGGTAAATGTTTTGAAGCAGAAGATTTTCAAAAAATTGTACATTATTTAATTTCTATACACAATATGAATTATGAATCTTGATTTTCAAAAATTCTTTCAAAAAAACACGTTATTTTCGATTCATTCATTGCTCAAACCATTGAAAAAATTCCAAAAAATTGACATGAATAATTTCACCACTTTTTTAAAATCTTTCTCATTTTTTTTGAGGGGGGAGGGGGTATACAATTTTTCTTGCTCCAAATTTGCCCAAAAAGACCATCCCTTTGCAGATACTCGTTTTACAGGAAATTTCTTCCACCTTTCTAGCACAGGGTGTCCACAATACTTCAGAAATAATTTTCCTTGACTTTTCCAGGTTTTCCAGACTAATTTTTCCAAGTTTTCCCGACCTTTTACATATGATATTGGTTAAACATAAGGGAGGATTTTAAATTCTGTCATGTGATTATGGTTAACGAAATCCGTACGTATTCCCCCCCTTCCCCCACCCCAAAAAATGAGAGATTTTTAAAAAGTGGCGAAATTACTCCTGTCAAATTTTTGGATTTTTTTCAGTGGTTTGAGCGATGAAAAATCGAAAATAACGTGTTTTTTTGAAAGAATTGTCTAAAATCAAGATTCATATTAAGTACAGAAATTAAATAATGTACAATTTTTTGAAAATCTTCTGCTTCCAAAAATTTACCAAGATTTTTGAAAAAATTTCATGAGATTTTTTAGCAAAAAAGCATCCAGAAAACGAGCATTTTTTAAATATATTTTACAAGTCATTTTCGAAATTGAGTGAACGAAAAAAAATGGAAAAAATTACTCATTTAAGTCAAAAGTATGACTATTTTTTACGACGTGTATGCCTCAAAATCGAAAATATCAAGTACTTTTGCATAACTATAGCACCCAAAGTAGCGAGGGTAAATTTTTTATGCAAAATTCATAATTCAATGGACGAAGACATGCATTCAAAATCCAATTCTTTTTATTCAATATGGTTAACAAATACCAAATAAAAAAAATTCACATTTCTAAAGGAATGAAAAAATTTGGCTCAAGTGGAGTGAGGGCAAAAAATTATGATAAAATGAGCCAGGAAAATACTTTGCAGATGATTTACCCTTCTTCTGGATTTTTTTCGAAATTCCAGCACAGATTTCAGAATTCCCTGACTTTTCCAGACTCTCAAAATTCCTTAACTTTTCCAGCTTTTCCAAAATGTTGATATCCTGTAGCAGTTTTATACTGATGAAATATTACTTATTTGGTAAAAATAATACAAATTTAGGAGCGAAATTTTAAAAAAACGATCAAGGTGTCTGACAAATTCTTCAAATCAACAGGCAGGATTTTAGGATGACTTTTTTTAAACAAATTCTGCAGAACTTTTTTCCTGAGCTTTGGAGAACAGGGTGTCTACCGATTTTTCAAAATCAAATTTCGCGACTTTTTCACGAAATTTTTCAAAGCTATTTAGTATCTACCTCCCAATTTGACACCTCCCCTTCCATCTCAAAAAATCAACAAGATCAAATTTATTACATAGGGGTTTAAATTTATGAGAACGAGTGAAGCGAGGACGAAAATTTTTAGAAAAAGTGTTCAAAAAGGTGAAATTCCTTTACTTTTTCTGTTTTATAAAAGGCGAAAAAATTGAAATAATTTCGGAAAAATTCGCGACTTTTGATGAATTTTGGGTCAATTTTGCGACTTTTTCGTGACTTTCGTGACCGGAAGACACCTTGGAGAAACATTTCCTCCTACTTACTCTCCAATATTTTTCAACCATGAAATTTATAAATTCAAAACTTTCTACCATTTTTCTTATTTCAAAAATAAAAATTCAAGATATTTCGGCTTAGAGAACAAACATTTACCTACATTTCAAAAAAATTTCAACCAGCTTCTTCAATTAGAAATTTTTTTATGCTGCAAAGCAGATTTTTCATTCATTATATTTTTATCCAGTGTAAAAAATTTTCTAATTGAAGTAGCTGAATGAATTTTTTTTTAAATGTAGCTGAATGTTTGTTCTCTAGGGCACAATATCTTGAATTTTTTACCTGTAGAATAAAAAAGTGGTAGGAAGCTTTGAATTTAGAAATTTCATAAATTGGGCAAGAGATTGCCTAATTCATGCATTAGGCAAAAATTTTGCCTATTTCATGCATTCGGCAATTACATGGATTAGGTGTAACACATACAAATTCATCAAAATACCGAACGTCAAAAGAAAAAATATTTTGGCCTGAGTGAAGCTAGAGCAAAAATGTTCGAAAACCAAAATTTCAAAAACACACAAAATAGAGCAATCTGGAAAAGTTTTAGGTAAAGACAAATTTTATCAATTCTTTAAAAAATTGAAGAATTTGACCTCGCCCAATCATGGGTAAGTCTAAATTTGTTATTCTCAAAATTATTAATATCCAATTCGGATACTTCAAAAATATTACTTCCAAAAATTTTTTAATGATTCAAAAATTTTTCCAAGTTTGCTTTTGAATAATTTTTTCTCGAATACTCAAATTGAGTTCAACTTTTTAAAAAGTTACCGATACATGATTTTTTCAAGTTTTTTTTCGTTCTAAAATTTTTTTCAATTCGACGAACTTGAGTTTCAACATGAAAACACGTTAACGTCAAAGAAAATTTAATACTCAAAATAAGAACCTGAAACGAGAATGATCGTCTTTCGTCTTTGTCTATAGTTGAAAACCACTTTAAAACTAAAAAAAATTGAAAAAATTTGCATAATTTTTCAAAAAATCGAACTCATAAAAATCTGGGAAAAATAAATTTGTACTTGGGAATATTTTTGATCGAATTGGGGAAATTTAAGAACTAGGAAATTTTTTTGAGAAATTCCATGTACCTAGTTAGGTATCTTTACTTTTTTACTTTCCACTTTTATCGTTAGCTTCTTCCGAAAAATCTTAAAATTTGTCAACATTATTACTTTTGTATTTTATTTAGCCTGAATAAGTGACAGCGTTTTAAAAAACGTCCAAGAGCATCACAGCCAATCAAAGTGCATAATTTATTGGCATGACCATTTTCCAAGTAAAGACTCCAAATGCGCCCTGGTGCATCATGCCTCAGGTTCCTTTACACCTTGATGGATGGAAAATCAGCGCAAAAAACAGGAGATAGACATCTCTCAATAATACATCTTCCAATAGTGGTCAACATCAGAGAATTCATCTTCGTCCTTCAATTTTTCATCTTCATCTCGGAGATTCACTCGAATAAAACTACTAGCCACTTTTTCTCCAAATCTTCCGCCCAATCTGGGGTCTGCGCCATTCACGTCATAACAAATACACGATGAAATCTTGCATATGATGCACCTGCCATGGCAGCCGATGATTAGGCAATTTATGCGCCGCGCCGCCGATCGCCAGCGAGGTTATTAACGAGGGCTGTCTGTTCGACGCTGTTCGGGAATTCGGAGCCGGCTATACGCAATTTATCATTCGCGTATACGCGTTCGAGAGAAATAGCATAACGCGCGTATACACGAGTAATTTTCATCGTTGCCCCTTTCAAACAGACAACTATGCAATTCTTCATACGCTCGTGCTCGGAAAACTATATGAATTCGGAGCCAACAACGTGCTCTTTTCATCGTACCGCCGCCGCACTGCCCGCGACGTCCTGGACGAGATGTATTACTGATTTTTCTTCTTATTCGAGCTGCTCCGACAATGCAGCCGCCAGTTTATTAGCCGAAGGCGCAGATTTTTTCAGCGGATTTTTCATACACCGTGTGATACGGGTCGCTGGTCTAGGTAGGTTATTTATACGCGTACGGATTGTAAGAATTGCATAAGGTGGGTTTGAAGGCGTAGATATTTTTGTACAGATGCAAGATCCGATGTTGCGTAGGGCATAGGATAGGAATAATACTGTGAAAGGATGAGAGGAGCAAAAGGAACGATTTTAGGGCTACTTGTGTAAATTTTTATGGACTAAATCAGCTATTTCTCTTGAATATAATTCTATAAAAATTATACAGGGTGTTCCATGAATCGTCTGCCAAACATATTTTATTGGATATAACCGGGTACCACTAAAAAAAACTTGAGATGAACATGTTGCCTATCTTAAGAATTTAAGGGGCAAATGCTGCTTCTAAAAAAATCACGTCAAAAAATTTTTTGACCATGGGAATGGATAGTATTTTGAAAACTGAACAAATTTTCACTATATGACTTTTTGCCTAACTCAAAAATTGAAGGGGCTACAAAATTTTTTTTTCGAAAACAATTTTTAAAAAATCAACTAATCAAGGGAATGGATAGTACGTTGAAAACTGAAGAAATTTTGTTCTACACACTTTATGCCTAACGTCGAAAATGAAGGGGCTACGGCTCGCGCAAAATACGTGGGCTTCAAAATTTTTTCGAATTTTCCCAATTTTAAATGACCCTTGGCCCCTTCATTTTTGATGTTAGGCAAAAAGTGTACAGAACAAAATTTTTTCTGTTTTAAACGTACTATCCATTCTCTTAATTAGTTTATCAGAAAAAAAATTGAAAAAAAATTGAAAAAAAATTTTTGTAGCCCCTTCAATTTTTAAGTTAGGCAACAAGTCATACAGTGAAAATTTGTTCAGTTTTTAAAGTACTATCCATTCCCATGGTTAAAAAAATTTTTTGCCGTAATTTTTTTAGAAGTAGCATTTGCCCCTTAAATCCTCAAGTTAGGCAACATGTTCATCTCAAGTTTTTTTTTAGTGGTACCCGGTTTTATCCAAAAAAAATATGTTTGGCAGACGATTCATGGAACACCCTGTATTTATACGAAAAATTTGATTATGCAATCGAGGCTGTCTCGAGTAATGCGATCGTTTCGTAATTTAATTGACTTGAAAATCAATGCTGTTTCAAAACCAATATTCGTAATCCTCTTATCGGGTCCTAAGGCATTCAAATTGAGAAAATTGTGACCAATTCTCTTTGATCTTTTTGTACTTTCTATTCAACATAATACACGTCAGCAGATGGCAAAATGTACAGTGCGTTCATGAAACAGAGCTGGTGAGAGCAAACGTAGGCTGTAGTGAAAAAATTAATTTGTGACCCATCTCAAAAATTTTGTGTAAATTTACAACACTTCTCCCCCTTCCCTCCCGTCCCTACCCATATTCAAAGAAACACAAATAGTTTAAATTTTCATTAAAAAATAAATTCCAAAATGATTGTGATTTTAGCAAAACAAAATTATGTTTTGAATATACAGGGTGTCCACTTTTTTCAAAAATTACTTCCTCAAATTTTTCCAGGTTTTTCAGATCATTTTTTTCAAGTTTTCCAAATTCTCTACAAAGATTTCTAACAAAATTTTAAATCCAGAACACAGGACTCTTGAAAGACATTCACACAAAATTTGCTGAGTTTTTCAACCAAATTTTTCAATATTTTACGAAGAAAAGGAAGAATTTGCTTTATGAGAAAATTTACAAAATAATTCAGTGTAAACTATTTTTTTCTTCCCAAATTTCTCGCATTATGATGGGTGGGGGGGAGAGAAGATTTTCGCTCTCGGTCGAATTCACAGAGAAAAATCTACATAATGTATTTTTATGATTTGACAAGAGAGAAATGCAATTTAGAAAACGATTTTTTATCAATATGGGAATTAGTGAGTTGATTCCCTGAATTCAGAAATATGTGAATTGATTTCCAATTTAGGGGGTAATATGGGTCAATTCCAAACCTTTTGGATTTTTTAAAAATTTCACGATATAGAATTTTTTTCCAGTTTTTAGTAGTTTAAAAAATTGCAAATCTTTATTAAAAAATCAAGTTTTCAGAAATTTATTCATTTATAAAAAATTTTGGTTATTCAATTTTTATTGTTTTTCAATTTCTTGCCATTTTCGAAAAATGTTTGAATAATGATTGAGAAAATGTTTCAATTTTTTCAAAAATTTTTCAATTATTTCTTCTCTTGGGTGTCTCAAAAAAATCATTTTCCAAGCTGTTGGGAGGCTTGCCTTCCAAAAATTAGAAATTGAACTTCTCGACTTTTTCGTGACTTCTTGAAAATTTATATTTTCAAAACATCGCTTGTCATTGAAAATGTGAGAAATTTCTTCGATTTGATTTCGTAAAGTAAGAAAACTTGAAATCGAACCCTTTGGGACCTGAAGATGAAAATGATAAAAAAAAATCAAAAAAATCAAGGAACATTAAAAATATTGATCGTTTTTCGATCTTCAAGTTTTCTATCTAGTTTGATCTTTCTTAACCAGCTATTGGCTAGTTTTCCAATACTATGTAAAACGGAGGCTGTGAATATAACTTGGCCCTTCACATAATCACAAAATTGCATTTTTAGTCTGAAAATTAGAATCGAATCAAAAATTTGGGGAGATATTATAGTGACTGTTTTTCAGAAAATTCACGGATTGAGTTGAAAAATTGTATTTCAGGTCGAAAAAAACAAAAAAAAAATCCATCTGAGAAATAATTTTCAATCCTCCCCCCCCCCCATAATGTCTTTTTCCGGTTTTTTCTTGCTCAGAATAAAATTAAATAATTTTTCGTAATGTCAATTTTTTGGGGGGTTTCTCAAAAAATTAGAAAGGAAGCTAATTTTTTCCTCTTCCCTCTCGCAGAAGCAAATTTCAGATTCTAGGGCAAATTGCATCGAAAATTAACATTTTTCATTTCAGAAACCAAAATTAACACATTCAGGTTGATAGGTATGTTTTAGAATATTTTTGATCTTCCTCACCCCATTTTTTTTGGACTTTTGCAGCCCTGAGCCGAAAAATAAAAATTTCAATCAATTAATCAACCTTTTCTGAGTCTCATTTTGGGTTTCAGAATTTATTCAACTGGAAAATAAAATTTACTTCATTTCAGAAAAAAATACTTGATTTTTTAAAAATTTGGAACTTATTTCATGACTCTCAACCAACCTCCCCTTTGTGAAGAGGATAACATCATTTAATCATCAGTTTTGTAAATTTTCATTCTGCAGATCTCATTCGGTAAGATGATTCTCTAGAAATCAATCATTTCAATCGAATTTTTCCACAAAATGAGGACATTGATGATCTATTTTCATTCACAATCACCTAAAAGTACATTTTTAGCTGTCTGAGATATCATGACATTTTGAAAATTGATAAAAATGTGAGCTTCCATCAATACGAGCTGTACGTTCCATATTTAAAAACAAACTGAAGAACTTGAAAAACCTTAAATTATCGCAATTTCGCCCTTTAAAAGATGATTTGAACGTTTGAACCAAATTTTCAAAACATTATAATTATATAACCATTCTCATTTCCACTGATTCAATAATTTTCAAAATCAGGGTGTCCACTATATTTCAGAAATGATTTTCCTCGACTTTTCCAGATTTCCCAGACCAATTTTTGAAACTTTTCCAGACCTTTTAAATATAAACTAGGGGGGGGGGGGTAATTTTTCACGTGATGACTTATATCCCGAAATTTTGCATAAAAATGATATAAAATCCATGGGGTCAACGATTTTTTTTTTCAAAATCATTACTTAGATACTTTTTAATAGATCTTTAGATGCTCCTTTTTGGGCCAAAAAAAGATTCAAATTCAATTCTGAATACTTTTAAACCCACCCAACTCCACCTCACCACATAAATTTGAAAATTTGAATTTATTACAGACAGAAAAAATTTCAAGTAAAAAAGAAAAACTAAGTATAGGGCTGTTGAAACTGACGTCATTTTGGAATTTTCCCACCAGTTCAACTTTTTCAAAGCATTTTTTTTATATAGCTACAAATTTACTTATTTTCAAAATTGTCACATAATTTCATTTTTTTAACAATAAAGTTTATAAATTTATGAAAATTCAGTATAAATACGTACAAAATGAATATTTTTTTCCCACCAGTTCCGTACTTTTTGATAAAATATGACCTTGGATGACGTAGTTTCAACAGCCCTATTCCAACGAAAAATTAGGTTTTGAAAAATGAAACAAATTATGTCAGAGTGTCTACCGAATCAAAGGAATGAAAATTCGGATTTTTCTGGACTGCAAATTCAAGAATTTCTTCACCCCCCCTCCCCCCATGAAAAACACATGCCTCAAATTTATAAATTCACGCAATTCCCTGCAATTTTTCAGTTCGTACCAATAAATAAAAAATTCAATGAAGAGGAAAAATATAAATCATTTTATGGAAATATATAAAACGTGTTGAATGCGAGCGAAGCGAGGGCGAAAATTTTTGCGAAAAAGATCTTCAAAACTTTTCCCTCATTCAGAATTCTGTTCCATTTCCTCTCCTTTTCTTTCAACATCGTGGTCAAGGGCATCATGGCATTTCTTTCTCATCACAGCTCATTAAAAAGTAAGTTTTCAAAAAACTCAAGATTTTAAATAAATTCTGTAGAAAGAAAGAGTGTAAATTACCCCGAGCATAGCGAGAGAATTTTTTTTTGAATAATTCATAATTTAATAGACAGAGACATGCATTTTGAATATCAATTTTACTGTACATTACGGTCAACAAAAAATGATGAATAAAAAATCAAACAAAAGATGAGCATTAATTTGGCCCGAGCGGAGCGAGGGCAGAATTTTTTGAAAAATTAATAATAAAATAAGCAAAGAAACATTTTTCTAAATAATTTATCCTTTTTTTGAATTTTTGAAAAATTCCAAAGAAAATTCCAAAATTCCATGACTTTTCCAGCCTACCAAAATTCTCTGACTTTTCCCAGTTTTCCAGAGAATGGAAACCCTGAAAATCACGGTAGCTACGAGTCAAGGCTTAACTGAATGTGAAAAGTTTGCCTCCCTCAATAAGAACAAATTGGATTTTTATTCAAAAAAATTAGATTTGAGATTCAAAATTTCCAAAAGTGATAATTTTTGATTTTAATGGCAAAGAAATCTAAAAAATCGTACTTTGAGCTGAAAAAAATCAAAAAATACTTCATTTCAGCCAAAAATTTTCAATTCTTCACCTCTCTCAGCCAACTTCATTCCCTCCCTGTTACCGATACCGCGAAAAATCTCATTCCACATAAGCCTTCTTCATACGTTAAACTCTATCTCGAACATACTCCGCTGTTGAACGACTCTTACAAAAAACCGACCAGATTCGAATACTAGGTTGGTCGTAAGAAACGAAAAGTTAAATGAGAATGGCACAATATTCGTATTATGCAGGTTAATTTCAAGACACCAGCAGCATCCGGCAGATTATCTAGGCACACACGTTCGGCAAAACTTGGTAAAAAGTCTCGATTATAATTTCGCAAGTTGCTGAGTCGAGCTGCTACACGTTGCACACGTAACATCTTACTAGCGTCGAATACTATACAAGATTAAACAAAGTATAAGCTATAAAATGTGATTAGGATCGTAAATTATCATACAAGAAAAATTAATTAAACTCGAAACTATCGCTTAATCCATTAAAGCGTCGAAACACAGCTCCTGAAGAACGAGAGAACGAGAATAAGGTAAAATAGCTTTAAAACTTTTCATATAACGAAGTATACGAGTAGGTCGGTACGAGGCGAAGAAGGAAGCAGGAGAAAAAAAGGCAAGGAGCACATGTATAGAAGAAATCAAATTAACAGACTAAATCAGCGTATAATTCGATAATTATTTCCGTAACCGTTGGAAAATCGACTGTGGATATCGCTCCATAAAGGGTGTGCGAGAAAAAAAGCTTTACACGCGTCGGATACGGTATAGATGGGATTCGAATTCGAAATACCAATAACACATTATACGGTCGCGAGCCGGAGCCCAAAGCCGGAGAAGTTTGATAAAGTTTTTTCCACTGCGAAGAAATTTCAACTAAGTTCATATTTTACTCCGGAATAATCTAATACTGTACACTATGTGGGCGTGTACACGATGTTTCTTTTTTTTCCTCCTGCTCCCGCTGTGTTTCTCAGTCATTCTGCGTGTTCGCCATCGCCGCAGCCGGCAACTGCAAAGAACCGAGTTTATAAAATTTCCAATTTGAAGTTACGGATAGGAAATATCATAAGACGTTTTTGGCGAGAAGAGTAAGAAAATCAGGCAACGCGAACTTTCCAACTCCCCGGAGGCTATTGCCCGGTCTGTTTTCAATCTCGCTTCGATACCTACACAAACCCTATTCTAATAAACAATCCCTTAGCACCGATGTTAGCTAACAAACTCGACTACAGAGCAGTTTTTATTTACCAATAAATTTATCCTCTTATCTGCGCCGGACTTATGATTTTGTATAAGATTGAAAAATGATTTTCTTTACAGATTGTGTGCTCGCCCGGTAAACATTACTGAATAGCGAAAAAACGAGAACGGTGAACACTCTGGGCGAGAATTTACCCCCCTTTTTTTCAACTTTATGGGCGAGTGTGCGCTTTTCTCCGCTACTCTGCCTGGCGAAAGTAAATTTTTACCCCGTTAACATTTTTTCGCTAAAGTTATCGTCGATAAATGTGTCAATTCGTAACGTGAACCGCAATCTTTTCTTATGGAAATTTGCCCGACGAAGGAAAATTCCAGTCGGAATGCCACAATCGATCAATACTCGGCGACAAATTGCCGATTATTTCAAGGCCAATCGAGTACGATTTACCGAATGGAATTTCAAATTATATCCTATTCACGTATCACGTAAAAAAAAGTCTGGCAGTTTTTAGGATAATTTTTCATACAGAGATGTCTGATGTGTTGCATTTTTCGTGATTCAATTTACTTTTCAAATGTATCGGTGTGAAAAAAGTTGCAGTCTTCACATTCAAAGATGAATTAGATTCCATATATTTACAACTTTCAATTCGTAAATGTGTCTCTATCGTTTTTACATATCGTCCTTATAACCCAGCTAATGTCATTATTTATATTGAAAACCAACAATTGGAACTAAGAGAATCAACAAGATATTTAGGAATGATTGTAGATAACCACTTAACATGGAAAGACCACATTAAACACCTATGCTCGTCAGTATCTAGAGACCTAAATTTGATTAAATGTTTAGCAAGTACATATTGGGGTGCTGACCCATACATATTGATAAGATTATATAAAGCTATAATAAGATCCAAACTAGATTATGGATCTATTATTTACAATAACGCTAGCAAGACCACTCTTAATATAATTGATCGCTTCCAATCAGCTTGCTTAAGAGTTGCATGTAGATTTATGAAGTCTACGCCTATTCCTGCTATCCTTGCTGAAAGTAAAACTCCTCCACTTTCAATCAGAAGATCGTATCTAGGCTATAAATTTCTTATTAAAAAGATGGATAATGAAAGCGATCTCAATTTTCAAGACTATTTATCTGTTTATAAAGAATGGCGATTCTGTAAAGCCAAAATTCCATTATTAGCTATAATAGCAAATCGGTATCGTAGAATTCATCCAAGGATCATTTCAGCACCTAGCTCACTTTATTTTAACCTACCATTTCAAAAAGCTCACAATAGTTTTCAAATAAGATTATTACAGGAGAATGACCACCCATCCAATGATACTTTTCTACGTCTCATTAATACAGACTTTTTAGAATGGGATTTGGTATTTACTGATGGATCCAAGTCTGAGGAGGGCTGTGGAGCAGCGTTCTATTTCCCCAAATATGAAATTAAAAAACAGTTTAAGCTCCCTATTATATCCTCTGTTCTTACTTTAGAACTTTTTGCTATATTACAGGTAGCTATTTTCATTAGAGTTAATAATAGGAGGTTGCAACAAATTCTAATAATATCTGATTCAAGGAGTGCTCTTTCATCCATCAGTAATATTAATCATAACTCAAATATAATAGCCTTGCAAATTCGAAACTTAATAACTTTAATCCAAGAAAGGTATCAGATTAAAATAGCTCTATTGTGGATACCTAGCCACTCAGATATTGTAGGTAATGAGGAGGTAGATAATTTAGCTAAACAAGCCATAACAATAGGAATCCAATCAACAGGTATAGTTGCTCAAGACCTTTTCCCCTCTATTCAGAAAGCTCACTCAAATATGTGGAATAAGTTGTATAAATCTACCTTCGCTAATAACCAATCAGCATACTTACTCATACAACCAGAAATCCCAAAGTTTCCTTGGTTCTTCCAAATAAAAGAGTTATCTAGATATGCTGCCACTTCTATAATGAGATTACGTACTGGACACACATCTCTTCCTAATCATCTTTTCAGAATAACAGTCTTAGATAATCCTTATTGCCCATTACATCCAGATACCAGATCAATTTGTGATATTAACCATATTCTATTTGAATGTCCTTCCATAGTCCAGTTTAGAAAAAAGCTTTACCATACCCTAATTGAGGAAGGAGCAATGGCCCCTCTCTCTGCTCTCTCACTACTAAGTCTACCTAACAAAATAATTTTCTCAGCTCTGGGCAATTTCTTTCAACAGGTCACATCATACTCCGGTGCTACAATCCGATTCTAATGTAAATAACTATTCTATTGTAAATGGGCTGATAGACCTTGATGTCTGAACCCAGGGAAGGGAAAACTTTAAAAAAAAAAAAAAAAAAAAAAGACGATAATTGGATCAATGCATCGATCATTTAAAGGTTTCAGGGAGGATGGATTGAATTTGACTGAATATGGTTTTCTGTTTTTCACATATTTTCAAATTAATCCAATAATTTCGAAGCGAACAAAATTGTGGGTCAAGATATTAAAATGGCGTGTGGCATATTGATTCTCACTAATTTGAGTGCGTAGTATTCGAATATCGACTTACTTTTTGATTTGACCCCATTCCTCGCGTCTTTAACCGACTACTTCCCCTCAAATTTTTAATTTTTCATTAGGTTAAAGCGCGAGGAATGGGGTCAAATCAAAAAGTAAGTCGATATTCGAATACTACGCACTCAAATTAGTGAGAATCAATATGCCACACGCCATTTTAATATCTTGACCCACTTTTCCCCAAAATTGGGGGCTAGGGGGGCACTCAGGGGTCGAATCCAAAAAATAATCAAATATTCGAACTCAGCGCCCTCAAAAACCTAACAAACGACTGGTCGCACGTTATTTTTCATTTTTTCAAATTTTGGCCCTATTGAGGGGGCTAATAGGGGGGTTCAGTGGGGTCGGATGAAAAAACTGAGTACATATTCGAACTCAGCGCCTTCGAATTAGTAGTCATCGATGTGTTACTCGACTTTATCGATTTTTTTAAATTTCGGTCAAAATTGTGGACCCCTGTACCCCCCCCCCCCCCGTCTGGAGATCCCATCTTGAAAATTTGTCGGTTGAAAAAAGGGTAAAAAGGGCTACTCACTGTAATTTTTTCAGATTTTTAAATGGTAGCTTTCATATTTTTTGCATATCATGAAAGTTGAGCTTTCGCCACCAAAGTTCAACTTTAAGCTTTCCAAAATGTGATTATCACTTTTGAATCTACTTTCAATTCTCTTTCAGGCCCCGCAAACGGTTTCCCCCAAAGTACAGCCTATTTCAAGATATAAGCCTTCAAAGTTGGGTAGTTTGGTGAAAAATCACAATTGCATGAAAATTACGAGGCCCACCCCCCAGTCACCTTGAGGGTTAGAAAAGAATAGTTGTGGTTTCGTGAATAGACCACCAAGGGGAACTCGTAAAAAAAATTGAGCGAAATCAGACTACCCGACTTCACTTTTGGTCTGCTTTAGCATGGAATAGCCCTACTTTTCATAATTTTTATGGGGGGGGGGGGGTCCACCAAAAATAATTGAAAAATATTTGAAAATTAGGTTCCGGGAGATATTCGAAGATCCTGAACCCATTAGCAAGGTCATTTCGACTCCGAACCCACCACAACCCAAAAGGGCTCTGGGGAGGAGATCGAGGTTAAAAATTCCAGAAATATCGAGTGCAGTATCGAAATTCATATTTATTGACCCCTCCGATCCATTTCCAGGGCTAGCTTTTCAAAAAATTCAAAAAGACTCAAAAGGTAAAAAACCAAAATTAATTTTTTTTTCAAATGCAGGGTTCGTATTGTTTTAAAAAAAATTAGTGCTTTTTCCTAGAGATGGGCATTATCGATAGTTTTTTTTTGTTTTTTCAAGGCGGTTATGAACGTAAGATATGTACATTATTCTTGGATTTACTTGATTGAATTGGTACAAAAAATCCTCTACACAAAGTTTCTACTCGAAATATTGAAAAAAAACTAGTGGTAGAGCTGATCATTCAAAACAGAAAAGCAATCCCCCTCTCCCCTCATAAACAAAATTGTGTACTAATTTGGGTAATTTGTTAAATTGATGACCTTTTTTTGGAAAATATATTTTATAAGTTGAGAAAACAAGAAAAAGTTGAATTTTGAGTTCAAAATTGGCTAAAAATGGAAGCATTTTAGAATTTTTAAACTATCGAAAACTATCGATAGTAGGAAAATTCACTATCGATAGTTTCGATAGTACTATCGATAGCGTCCATCTTTACCTTTTTCAGTATTTTTCGTACTACTTTTTTCACATTAAAAACAACCTCGTTTTACTGACACCCCCCCCCCCCCACACACACACACACACACACACACACACAAATCTAATATTTCACTTATTGACGCTAAAATAAAAAAGTTCACCTAACAAGTTGAATTTTTTTGAAAATCTTATTCGAAGTAGCCATTATTTTTGCTGACTTATCCAGATTTCCCTTACAATTTTTACAAGTTTTTCAGATCTTTTGACACAAAACACTCTCGAAGAGACGAATATACATTTCTATTTTGATTTTTTCAATTATCTGGAATAGAGGACGAGGATCGAGGACGAAAATTTTTAAGAGAAAGACGGTCAAAAGCTAAAATATTACAATTTTTCAACATTTTGCGTTTTCAAGGTGTCTATTTGGAACTAAAAAATAATTTTTTTTTATATTTTCTGAATTTTTCTTGCCATTTTCATGCAATTTTTCTTGCTCCAAATTCACTCAAAAAGACCCTATTTTTTATCCTTCGATAAAAAAAATTCAAGAGAAGAGGGAAATGTTGAAAATTCCTGCTTTTTGTAGTAAAATTATTAAAATTGTTACTGTTTTCTGGTTTTCTTGCTACTGAAGTGATTTTCTTGCTATTTTCTGGTTTTTCTTGTTTTTTTTAAATCATGCATTTTTCAATTTGTTTGAAAAAAATTCCACAACTATGGAATAAAAATGTTAAAACAAAGGAAGGTCGGGTTCGTTTAAAGAAACGACCAAAAACGAAAATTTTAGAATATTGTAAAATTGTCGTTTTTGGTCGGTTTTATTAGAATATTGTCGTTTTTATTAGAATCTTGAAACATTGTCGTTTTTTTTCGTTTTCATAAAAAAAAATGAAAATTTGTCGTTTTTTAGGAAACGACCATTTTAGAACATTGAAAAATTGTCGTTTCTCTTTGTTTTTGAAGATTTTAGAAATTGGAAAACTGTCGTTTTTAAAGAAACGACTGAAAACGACAATTTTCCAATATTCTAAAATTTTCGTTTTTGGTCGGCTTTATTAGAATACTGTCGTTTTTATTAGAATGTTGGAAAATTGTTGTTTTTTGTCGTTTTTGAGGAAACTACCGGAAACAACAATTTTAGAATATTGAAAAATTGTCGTTTTTGTTGTTTTTGAAGAAACGACCAGAAACGTCAAATTTAGAATATTGAAAAATTGTCGTTTTTTGTCGTTTTCATAAAAAAAAAATTGTCGTTTTTCTTCGTTTTTGAAGAAACGACCAGAAACGTCAATTTTAGAAATTGGAAAACTGTCGTTTTTAAAGAAACGACTGAAAACGACAATTTTCCAATATTCTAAAATTGTCGTTTTTGGTCGGTTTCATTCAAATATTGTCGTTTTTATTAGAATCTTGGAAAATTGTTGTTTTTTGTCATGAAAGTTTTTCGTTTTTGAGGAAACGACCGGAAACAACAATTTTAGAATATTGAAAAATTGTCGTTTTTGTCGTTTTTGAAGGAACGACCGAAAACGTCAATGTTAGAATATTAGAAAATTGTCGATTTTGTCGTTTTCTAGGAAACGACCAGAAGCGACCATTTTGGAATATTGATGAACTGCCGTTTTCGTCGTTTTTGAGGAAACGACCGGAAGCAACAATTTTAGAATATTGAATAATTGTCGTTTTTTGTCGTTTCTGAAGGAACGACCGGAAACGACAATTTTAGAAAATTGGAAGTGTCGTTTTTTGTCGTTTCCAAAAAAACGACCGGTATCTGTTGTGAATCATTTTTTTACACATAACTAAAAAAAAATCAAAAATTTTCAAAAATCGAGTAAGAAATTCTGAAAATTTGCCCCCGAAATATTCGAACTTCGGTACATCACTGCATTTTTGGGGCATATTTTTGGGACAAATCAATACAGAAAATCGATCAACAATTTCTAATACTGAATCGAATAAAAAACTGAAACCTATCGAGCCAGAATTGATAACAGGTCTCCAGGAACCTCAACCAGCTGAGCTCATTTTTTCAGAACAATAAACAGAATAATTTCTGAAGCTCGTCTTCAAAACATAAAAACACTTATTACCAATCGTTAAACCAGTCATCAGAGCAGACGCGGAGACCACGAACGAAACAAAAATCGAGCCATTACGTAAATACCGAACCATAGAAATAAACCTAGGCCATAAATTAGATCACCGGCTTCGTTTGATAAGCGACTTTTAAAAACACGTATTACGAGTTGTTTTCACACTCGAGACGAAGTTTATTAGTTTTGTAAAATTATGAAATAAAGAATAGTGGGAAAAATATCCCCTATAAAAGAATTTTAAAGCTTTTTAAATTGTCTATAAGTTAGACATTTATTTGTCGGGGTGCAAAATGTGTTAATGAATTAGAAGTTTGTGGAAAAACGTTCGCGAATGATTCAGACCGATGTTCTGGAATCGCTACGAATTCAGGGATCGTCTCAAAAGAACGATAAAATCCAATCCTGGAAAAGGAATGTTTCTCACAACAATGATATGGTTGTTCGATGTTCATTTTAAAACAATATTTCGTCAAATTTTGCCCTTTTCTCGGAGACTCCCTTTGTACCGGAACGTTTAATTGATTTCTTCGTTCGTTGTACAGTAATTTTCCATTCTGTAGTCTTTGCCAGCTACTGTGTCCTTTTTGGCCATTGAATAACGAGTCTTTTGATATGGAGTGTAATGAAAGTCTTTTTTCTTTGCCTTACGCAGTCTCTCGAGTTCATTGTAAAGCTTGATACAAACTTTTACCGTTTTATTAACGCACATCGCTTTATTAACAAATCCATTTATGATTTTTTGGGCTAAGAACGTTACTAAATTGAAAACGAACTCGGTGTAAATATTTCTGCGAAAATGAAACTTTCCAAAGCACTCACTTAAAAACTTCCAACTTTTAGTTCATAACATTTTCATTTTTTCTTTGGCTTTTAACCCTTGCTCAAAAGCTAAGGATATTTTTTCGTTGATAATTTGACCGTACCGACGGAACGGTGACGCGGAAAACAAGAGGCAAAAAATGTACCCGTCTAACGTCGCAGCAAGACGAAAGAATAAAGAACGAGGAGAAAAAACAACAAAGAAAATTACACTTGGAAAAGAAAACTCGTTAAAGTATTGGTTAAAGTTAATAATTCAATCTGCGAGAAGTTGTACAAGTAAAACGATTAAGTTTTAAATAAGGTGAATGAAAATGTATACCCCAGCTGGACCGCAACGGAAGAGTAACGAACTGTGAATTAATAGGAAAGTGCTTGTAACTCTCCCGAGAAATATTCGCCTCAATGTTGGAACAATTTTCTTCAACTTTGGAGAACTTCCAGCCGTTTGAGCTTTATTGTTTTCCAATAACACGCGTACACATTTCCTATTTACCCCAATTTTTATGCGTTTCCTTCCGAATGTTGTAGTTTTTCATTTCATCGCGTCCTCCCCCGCCCCCCTACTGCGTCCCGATACTTTATCGAGTTCTCGTTCTCCGCTCGTTTTTGCTCCCGGCCCCTCGCGGGTCCTGGAACGTCGCAGCTTTTACCCTTTTTCATTATTTCGCCACCGTCGCGCCTTCTTGCGGATTTTTATTCTTTATTGTATTTATTTTTTTATTGCTTATTAAAGGGTTTTTTTATTTTTTTTTATTTTCGCGACGTGCTTTTACCGTATCGAGCTGCTGTTTCGTTGTTTAATTTTTTTTTCTCGTTTTTTAATGAGAACGTAAATAATATTTTCACCATCGAATAGCCGAGTGCATTCGAATTTGCGAGAATTCCCGTAACCTTGGTATCAGGTATGAATATAATTTTTCGAAATAAATTTCGTCGAATAATTTAAATTACTTCGTCGAAATTCGTAAAAATGTTTGAAAAGAAATTTTTACAAAGAATACCGAAGTTGATTAAATAAAATTCGGGAAAAGAAACGCTATCTCTGGCGAGCGAATTTGATCGGTAGGCTTTAGTTTGAAAAGTTTTCACGCAGATAGGTACCTACTACCTACGTCAATGAAGTTGAGACGTAAAATAACAAAATAGTTGAAAATTTTAAGAAAATTTCGATTTTTGATATTGCAAAGAAGAAATTCTGTGTACGAAGATGAATTTGATGGTTAAAATTGTAATAAAAATTGTTATGTTGAAAAAAAAAATTCAAGTATTATTTCCAGTCATTTGCAAAACTCCATAAGTTCATGTGAGCCTGCATATAAAAACCAACCTGAAGGGGTCAAAAATTGGACCCCCAAGGGTAGTTTTTATATGCAGGCTCACATGGACTTATGGGGTTTTGCAAATGGCTGGTTCAGTACCAAAGAAAATATTCAATTATTCAAGATAAAAAAAGCACAAAAATTGAACAAGTGTTGCAAAATTCATTGAAATATCGCACGAAATGCGGATTTTTGAAACTGGTTTGACAGCTTCTACAGAGAAAAACTAAAATTGACATTATTGAAGGCGAAAAACTAGAACTTTTCAAAATGGAATTTTTCCTACTTTTTCGACTCAAGATGCAAAAATTTTCAAAAATCATCATTATTGCAAATTTTTCAAACAACCCAAATTTTTTTGGCTGAAAATCCTATTTTTTCATAATTGGAAGAGAATCTGCCTCCTTTTCTGTTCGGCCTGATCCTAAGCTCCAAACGATATTTTCATATTTTCAACAGCTTCAAAAAAAATATCTTAATAAATTTCTGAATTATACTCATTTTACTGGATATCTAAAGCAAAGGAAAACCGTCTTCTAAACCAAGGGTTGGGAACGGAACGAAAGGAACGGAACGGAACGAACAGAACAAAACGATTTTGATAAGATTTGAACAGAACAGAACGAATCAACAATGAATCAAACGAAAAGATGCGAACGGATGAGAACGTAAACACAGAAAAAAAATTTTCTTTCCTCTAATGCTCTGTGATCTGCATCGGATGTGCCATACTTTTCCCAGATTTTTCAATTTTTTTGGTAAAATTCGCTAGTGTGTCCTTGTGACAGTATCCTTTTTTCAAGAAAATTTTCAGTACCCACTGAAAACTATTTTGAGAAAAATTTCAGAAAAGTACATTTTTTAAACATGGAAAAATCTGAGAAAATTTTAGGTTGAAAAAAATTCTGGTGTTGGAAAGACTTGAAAAAAAATTAAGAGTTGAGTAAAGGTAATTTTTAAAAAAATGGGAGTTAGAATTTTAATAAAAATCAGAGTTGAAAGAAATTTTTGAGAAAAAGTGAGATTCAACTCGTACCTACTCTGAAAAAAATGGGAATCTATTCGTCCATTCTTTCACATGGGTATTTCGTCGGGAATAAACTCATCTACAGCCCAATTTCTTGAGAATTTTTTTTTTTGGGAAACCTTAAAATTTTTATGATGTTATGGAAATTTAATAAAATTTTCTGGTTTGCAAAGAATCTCTCTTTTTAAGAAAATTGTCCAAGTTTTAGGAGATTCTTCAATTTTTGGAAAATCGTTCAGGCTGTGAAAAAAAGTCGCTCTACTTTTGGAAAATTATGCGAAGTTTTGAATAATTTCCCAGTTTTTGCAAAGTCATCGCAAGTTATGGAAAAATCATTCAAACTCGAGTACACAATCTCGGAAAATTTAAATAACGCTGAATCCACTAATTTACCTTCATTCTTCTAATGGGATATTTTTTATCACGTTGTAAAAAGGTCCTCAAATCATATTTTTCGATGAAGAGTCACTTGCGCTGAATTTTTATTTCAAAAATTCGCCAAAATTTGAAAAAATGAGCTTCACCATCTGAAATTTTGCATATGATGTTCTTTCATGATGTACTTTCGATTTATTTTTGTTTGGGCTCAAAATTTTACTTTAAGTTGGAATAGGTATCTATAAAATTTCTGGAGCTAAAGTTCATTTCTCGAGTTTTGGATAATTTTTAAAATTTCAAAATTACCTCACCGCCCATCAAAAGATGAAAATTTTATTCATTCAATGAAAAAAAATTAATTTTAATTCCGATTTTGATTCAATATTATTTATAATTTTGATTTTAATATAAAATTTTTTGGACATAGGTATAGACATTTTTTTTTTATTTCGTTGGAGGACTTCAAAGTTTTGGCACACCTCACTCAGAAAGTCCAGTCACGCTTATGGTGCTCTGTAACACGTGACATTTTTATTTTATTTTATTCGCATGGTTGGTCCATTCGTGTTCGCGCTTTTCATAGTTATGTAAATAAAATAATACAGAAGATGGGAACGGAACAGAACAAAACAGAACAGATGGGAACGATACCGAATTTGATTTGAAGATAGGAACAGAGAGAGAAACATCGGTTCTATAAAACTAAGGATCGGATTGGAACGGAACAAAACAATCGTTTTGCTCCCCATCCTTGTTCTAAACTGATTTCAGACCTGAGACCCACAACACAGGTCGACATTTTTAAACTTTTGAAATGCTGTTTCAGGTTTGATGGGTGGTTTTTATAGAATTTTTCGCGCTGATAACGAAAAAAGCAGTGAAAAACTTCCATCACCCAAGGATTTTTCACAATTGTTTGAATTTTTCGTTTAATCGTTTTTCTACTTTTTTTGATGACTTTTGACACTTCAAGTCGATTTTCTGAGAAAAGGAAGGGTTCTACGAAAAAAATGAATAGAACATGAATTGTAGAGTGGCAAATTGCCCATCTGTAAAGTTCAAGTAGTTTTTTCTTAGGAGGCTTAGCTTTTGAGATATTATTTTTACTAGAAAAAAAATGCTGTTTTAAATTTAATGGATAATTATTATATTATTTTTAACGCTGATCACGAGAAAAATGTTGAAAAAATTCCAAGACGTCAGGATTTTTCATAATTGAAAGATTTTTCGTTGAAAATTGGTTTCACACTGTTTGATGTAATTTTTGACCCTTAAAGTCGATTTTTTGGAGGGAAAAAGTGTCCTACGAAAAAAATGAATAGAACATAAATTGTAGAGCGTCAAATTTCCTATCTGTGGAATTCATTTAGTTTTTTTTAAGAGGCTTAGTTTTTGAGATATTTTCAATTTAAAAAAAAGTTGAACTTTGAGCTAAAATATCTCGAAAACTAAACCTCCTAAGAAAAAACTAATTGAATTCTACAGATAGGAAATTTGACGCTCTATAATTTATGTTCGAGTCATTTTTTTCGTAGAACCTTTCCTTTTCTCCGAAAATGAACTTGAAGTGTCAAAAGTTATCAAAAAAAGTAGAAAACCCGTTGAACGAAAAATTCAAATTGTGAAAAATCCTTGAGTGATGAATTTTTTCACTATTTTTCTCGCGATCAGCGCGAAAAATACTATGAAAATCACCCATCAAACCTCGAACAGCATTTTCCATGTCGACCTGTGTAATTTAAATGCATCGCAGAAGCTCTTTGGGGGCGTAATGAGCTCTCAAATTGGAAAACACTGAAAAATTTTGAAACAATTATTATGAATTTTTTTCAACTTTTGAGGAAATTTTTTCAGTCAATATCCCTAATTTGGAATTTATGCTATGCCTGTTATTACAGAACACTAATTTTTTAGGAATTTGAAACTCTCTTTTTTTCTCCCCCCCCCCCCAATAATGTCAATGTTGTGGACGGTTTTTTTAGGCTAAGTTTGTCACTTTCTTTTTTTTTCAATTATTTTGAAATATTTTTGTATTTAATCAAAAATGTAATATTGAAAACAAAAAATATCAATCATGAAGGGTGATTTATAAATTGAGATTTTATAATGTCGACTCCACATTATGTATTTTCAAATTTTTCATTTTTTTCAATTTCACTCTCTACTCTAAATTTTTTTTTTCTAGAGTTTTCTTAAAATTTTTCAACATTTTTACTTTTTTTCTGTTTATTTTTTCAACTCCCACCATTTTTATTTTGAAATTTGTTTCAACTAAATACCTAATACTTTTTTCTAAATATAATTCAGTTCCAAAATTTTACCTTAAATTTTTATCAAATTATAATTTTTTCCCAAAATTTTTTCCAGTTTTAAATTTTTTATCGAACTTTTTTCAAATTTTAAATTCTAACTTTCAGATTTTCCTCAAAATATCTTGAATTCGATTATTGGTACATATTAAAATTAAGAATTTTGCTGTTCGTCTATTTCCAAGTTTGAAAAGTGAAAAATTTGTGAATTTGTATTTTTTAATTTTATAATAATGTTCAAAACGTAGGTTACGAATGTTCGGGAACGTTAACTAATTCCTATAATCTGTTCGAATTTTGGAATATGTATTAGTGATACGATCCGTAGAAACCAGGTTATCGCGTAAAATTTTATTTTTTTTATTTTTGGTCTCAAAATACGATTTGAGGTATTCTAAAGCCAAAATCGTAAAAATAATGTGACCCAACGTGAGTATTTTTGATCATCTTTATTGCCCCCTCTCCCACACACACCTGGATTAATTTTTTTTTATCCACCTAAATTTTTTTGGGGCTTTATTTGACCCACCTATTCATTATTTTCTAGTTACGCCTTTGCTCTCATTATCCTCAATGGAGTTAAACAATCACATCTAAAAAATTGAAAAAATTTCAGTGATTCCAAAAATTTTATACTTTAACCAAGGCCCACAATACGTTCTCCGACGAAGTTTTTAGAAGGAACCAATGCTCGATATGAATCGAGTGAATCACATACAATTTAGGGCATTCAGGTTTCGTATTGGTCACTAGTCCAAAATTGGTCCCAATAGAAACCCCTCCTTATTTTTACCAATTTTTACATTAGGTTTAATTTCATTTCAAATAATTCAATAATTTTTTGAGGAATTCAAACGATTTTCTAAACTATTATTGCCTAAATATACGATGCTTTTATTTACCATTTTTAATGTCTATCCAATAGTAATTTTGTGGAAGACTTTAAGAAGAAAAATAATCAAAATATACTCAAATTTGTAAATATTAATGCAAAAAATTTGATTCTTTGTTTCAGGATTTGAAACGAACCCCCAGCGGAATTTCGAACCAGATTCCAGATCTTTCGACGCAGTACAGTTTCAAGCTCTGATTGTCCAAACGCAATTCTTGTGAATTGGCTAAGAATTGAGTGAGGACATCAACGCTTGTTACAGAATTCTTCGTAATTTTAATTTAAATTAGGGTAATTTTAATATCGATACAATTTTTTTTACTATAGAGTAGATAGATACCTGTAAATAAAACATTATCAAACTTGTAACAATTCGATTTCATTTTTCCATCCGCAAATCGAAGGATTTAAAAGCAGCACCCACGTTTGGGAGAAAATAAAACGTGAAAAAGCTACATACACGTCGCAAGGGTGGCATCGTTTGTTGCACCCCACAACATCACGGTTAATCCGGGTATTAGAAATATTTCTAGGTTAAAAATGGGGGCGATCAAGGGACAATAAATCTACGTACACTTTCACTAGTGACCCATAACGGGCCAGCATAACCAACCCTAGTAGTAATTTTTCAAACGTATACGGAAAGAAGCAGAATGATAGAGGAAAAAAAGAAAGCATACCGATCATTGGCCCACAGCAATGTGGTCTCTATTAAAAACGCATGCAAAACGAGAATATTTGAAATAATTCCGAAATTTACAACCGATTGATTCCGGAGCTGCGACCGGGGCGAAAACAACGCCGCATAACGTATAAATCTCAGCATCGTGAGCCCGGTCCGGCAAGAATTCTGGGCCGAAAACATGGCGGGATTTAACAAATGATAAAAACGTTGTAACGATCCCCGAGTTAGCGAAGAAACACCGGTCAAGTTTAAACAACTTAAAAAAGTTAACTTTTTTGCCGTTTGAAAAGCTCAAGGGATGTATTTGATTAATGGTGCAGAAAACTCAAAGGGCAAAATTTTCACGCATTTCTTTTCATTCGGCAGCCGCCGCCGCAGCCGTCGGCTCGGCTAACAAGATCGCCACGCGGTGATATATCTTTTAGTTGTCTAAATCGCGCAGGACCACTTACAAATAAATTGCGTTAAGTAAATTCACCCTCTCGCTCTCTCTCGCAGATAAAGAGGGCAGGGTACCAATTCTGCTACAAATACCTGGGGATTTGGTACAATTTTTTTCCTCCTTCAGACTTCAGTTACCGAACATACTCGTGGTGCTCATAAGAGCTATAAATGTGGCACGTGTTCGGCAACCCGAACAAAATTTAACGCATGTATCGAAAATGTCGCCGAGCTGTGGCTCCCGGTTACCCCCATCGCTCATATTTACATGTACGAAACCGTAATTGACCGTAACTTCGTGCGAAACTGTCACAATAGTTTACGGTAGTGCGGTTTCGCCGTTTTGGCGACCTTTTCCACCAGATATGGGAAGGTCTGGGGTCTGGGTAGCTCTGAATTGTATTGTAGCAAAGGTTCGTCTCGGTGTTGGTTTATAATATGGAAGAAAAAAGCCACGGTGACCCGTATTACATAAGAATGCTTGGTTTAAAAATTGTCTCAGCTTGGTGCCTCGAATAATTTAATGGGCTTAATTTGGAATCAAGATGCAGGAATATTTCAATTGATTTTTCGACGCGTTCATTTAAGGGAGGAGGGGGTTGTTATTGAGGTCGAAAAAATCGTTTTTTCAAAAAATGCATACAGTAATTCTACATAGTCATAAAAATGAAAAAAATTGAAAACCAAGTCAATATAAGCACATCATCGAGAAAATAAATGAGAAACCGTCAGAGGAAAAATTCAACAATCAAACCAAATGTTCCTACTTTGAAGCCTTTTTTTGAAAAGTTCTTTTTTTCACGTTTGCCCCATTTTCTCCGGAACTGCTTGACCGATTTTCTTCCGGTTTGTTTTATTATGTTCAAAAATGCTTCCTTTTCAATTTAACACGGGGATTTTTTCAGATTTAAATTTTCTGGATTTTTATGTGCCATTTACTTCTGTGATTGAGCACTGATTTTAGTAATTTTATGAAATTTTTGTGATAAAGTTGGAAATTCCGCAAACTGGGATACCCCTGAATAACTGGTAAAAAAATGAACGGGGGGGGGATGTCAAGCCGTTTCTGAGAAAATGGGTCTTTAAGAGAAAAATGTTTTTTCCATGGAAAAAATGTTACTGTTTTTTTATTTTCTCATTTTATTTCAATGCAATTCCAAAAGATTTCCACAAAATTTAAAATTTCATGATATTTTTTATCATTTATGAACTGTATGCATTTTTCAGTCAAAAATATTAAATTGCCCATTTCTTGAAAATAAAAGTGAATTCAATCAAATTTCTTAAAATTTTTCGGATTTCGCGGGGGCCCAAAATTTTTTTTCATGTATAAAAACGACTTGTTTACTACTGTATGCATCCAACTCAAAAACTTTGAAACGACCCCCCCCCCCCCTTAAAGCCTTCGGTAGTAAGGTAAGACGCAAAAAACAGCTCAAAATTTGAAATGCCTGGGTGCGGATTGCGGAAAGTGCCCACTGGTAGAAGGAAACCCGTGGAAAAAATTTCAAATTGATTGAAAAAATTTTTAAGGTTCCATCAGAACTTCAAATTTTTTATGCCTAGTGATGTAGACTTAGGAGCTGTTGACAGCTCTGAGCTAATGCTAAATTCAAGCAATCTGATCCATGTTGTCATTGCCAACGAAACAGCATCTCTCTTCAGGTGTGGCAGCTATTGTATTGCCCGAAGGCTTGAGCAAGACATGAGCTGTATTGGGCAAGACATGAAGAGCCCCTCTTAAGCTCGGACAGGTGATTTTTTTATTACAAAAATGTGAAAAAAGTGAATTTTTTTGCTTTTGAAACATGATTTTTAAAAAAAATTTCGCCCTCACTTCGCTCGGCCAGTATTTTAATCCTTCTATTTTAAAAATTGATTATTTTTTACTGATCTTTCGGTCAAAAATCACTGATTTCTCAATCAATTCCCGGTTTATCAGAATAAACTCATAAATCAATAATTTTGACTGAAAAATCGGTGAAAAATAACAGAAATTCTGTAATTTTTTAATTTTACTTTGCACAAATCCGTTTATGAATTATCAAACCCTGACTATGCCAGAGCTACTGAAATAACAAGTTACTGAATTTTTTTATTGAAATTTCACCCCTCCCTATTTTTTCAGAATTCTGAGCCCCTCTCTTGAATAATTTCTGGGTAACATCATTACATGACCCTCCCCTCCCCTTCAGCAACTTATAAATTTTTTATGCAAGTGGATTTCGAAAAAAAATTTGGGCAAGACATGAAAAAATTCCAAGTTGCCACCTCTGTCTCTCTTCCTCTTTCCTCTAAAACTGGAATGACTCCATATCCTTTAAAATTGGAATAACTCAGTGTTATGAAATGACCCCCAAAATCGAAATGACCTCCCCATATAAAATCCCCTCCCCCCCAAAAGGTATAACCCCACAAAATGAACCTGTTGGGATGTACAAAGTGTTCCATGAATCGCCTGCCAAACATTTTTTTTTATTTGGATATAACCGGGTACCACTACAAAAACTTGAGATGAACATGTTGCCTATTTTCAAAATTGAAGGGGCAAATGCTGCTTCTAAAAAAATCACGTCTAAAACTTTTTTCAACAATGAGAACAGATAGTACTTTGAAAATTTAGCAAATTTTCATTTTTTGACTTTTTGTCTATATTTAAAATGGAGGGGGCTACGAAAAAAATTGTTCAAGAAAAATTCTCAAAAAATTAACTGGTCAAGAGAATGGATAGTATGTTGAAAACTGAAGAAATTTTGTTCTTTAGGCTTTTTGCCTAACATCGAAAATGAAGGTGCTAAGGGTAATTAAAAATTGAGAAAATTTGAAAATTTTTTGAAGCCCATTTATTTTGAGTGACCCGTAGCCCCTTCATTTTCGATGTTAGGCAAAAAGTCTACAAAACAAAATTTGTTCAGTTTTCAACGTACTATCCGTTCCCTTGGTCAGTTAATTTTTTGAGAATTTTTCTTGAACAATTTTTTTTGTAGCCCTTCCATTTTAAAGATAGGTAAAAAGTCAAAAAGTGAAAATTTGCTCAGTTTTCAACGTACTATCCATTCCCATGATTGAAAAAAATTTTGACATGATTTTTTTAGAAGCAGCTTTTGTCCCTTCAATTTTCAAAATAGGCCACATGTTAATCTTAGGTTTTCTTTTAGTTGTGCCCGATTATATCCAAAAAAATATGTTTGGCAGTTGATTCATGGAACACCCTGTGGAAGAGCCTTTTGGGAAGATTAAGGGGCCATAAAGCTTAGCGGAATCAGTACATCTCTGACGGGTCCAATCATGTATGAATTTTTTAATTTTGGACCATTTTTGTCTAAGTTACAAAAGTTATTTTTTAGAGGCACCAAATGTTTTTTTTTTTTCAACTTTTGCTAGAAAAGGTCAAAATTCAGAAAACACATCTAATCAGTTCAACTCAAAGCTCATCTTGGTACACAATTGAAGACGAGCCCAACTGCAAATGACTTTGAATTTTGGGTCATTTTTCCCCAAGTTATAAAAACTTTTCTCCAGCGGCATCAAAATATAGTCTTTCTGAACATGAAATGCTTCAAAAAGTTTTTAGCATCTCAAAATAAGAGATAATAGAAATTCAACATCAAAATTTTCTGTAAGTAATTTAAAAATAAAAAATTCGTTAAAAGTTGAACAGAGGATTTTTTGGACTTGCCTATGAACTAGCAAAGAAATAAATCTGCAGACGAGGAAAAGTGGTTTCAAATTTCCTATAATTTCCAAAAAAAAAAAAGTTGAAAATTGTACAGAACTTGTTTGCTTCACCTAATGCTGTAGAAAAACAGTTGAAGGGGATACCTAAAAAAATTCAAGATTTCCACAAAATAAAAAAAAAATGTTGAAAATTAAACCAATATTTTTTTAACCTCACCAGATGAAAAACATTTTGAGGATTTTTAGTGGTTCAAAATTTATAAAAAAGTGAAAAAAATTTATAAAAATGAAAATTTTAAAATTAAATTTTAGCAGGCAACTTTCATCGAAATTTTTTTCTTTCCTAGATAAAAAGTAATGAGAAAATCTGGTTTGTTGAGAAATATTGAAAATTTAACTGAACATGAGGGATAACAAAATTTACCATCATGACTCATGAGTAAATTTATAATGTGACATCTCTGAATAGGAAATAATTATGAAAACATTAGTCTCTCTTCCTTTGCAGAAATGATCAAATTTTGTTAGGGAAGCCAGGGGATCCAGACCTCCATCAACAGGGCAAAATTTAAAAAAAAAAATCATTCGTTACAAAAAATGTCTGTTTTGGGCATTAAAAATCCAATTTTTTCAACGCTTTGCTCGGGCATAAACAAAATCTTAATTATTTGAACTATTTGAGGCGACTCTGCGAAAAAGGGTCTTTTTTACTCTCCCCCCCCCCCACTTATAGTATTCTAAATCTCCATATCCATTTTGCACCCTCCCAAAAAAAGCTTCCAACGCATTGTTCGGATTGTTACTATCTGCTGGTTTCGAAGATCAAAATAATTGACATGGAAGTTGTTTGTTCCAAAACTAAATTTTCATCATACAATGTCAATAAACTTTTTTTCCTAGTTTTTTCAAACATTTTTAATACTTTTTTCAGCTTTTTTTCTTATTTTTAAAAATATTTTGTTTTTTTTCAACATTTTGAAATACTTTTTTCAGTTTTTTTCTCTTTTTAAAAATACCTATTTTCATTTCTCTGAACTTTTTTTTATTTTTTCCTTATTTTTTAAAACATTTTTAATACTTTTTTGCTTTTTTTCTCTCATTTTAGAAAATATTTTGTTTTTTCCTCAACGCAACATTTTTAAGTAGTTTTTTCAGTTCTTTTTCTGATTGTAGAAAATATTTTGTTTTTTCCTCAACATTTTCAAATAGTTTTTTCAGGTTTTTTCTGATTTGAGAAAATATTTTGTTTTTTCCTTAACATTTTTAAATAGTTTTTTCAGTTTTTTCCCCCGATTTTAGAAAATATTTTGTTTTTTCCTCAACATTTTTAAATACTTTTTTCATATTTTTTCACAAAATATACTTTACGGAAATATCGATTTTTTTCAATTCTGACAGCGCGTAATTGCCATTGATCGATCATGCAATTTCTTTCTTTTTCAAGTCTAACACAATGTCATTAAATCATTATGCCTTGATCTAAAAACGTTACGTTACACTTTTCAAATTCAACTCCCTCCCCACCCCCAGACATATCCATGTCAAACGATTTTCTTCGTGGGAAAGGGAAAAGTGATTACATAACAACTTTTGAATGTTAAAATATCCCAACATTTCTGGCAAAAAATGCAAGTAGGTACCTAGCTACCTACTGTGACATTCCGATAATATGTAAATCACATAAAATCTGACAATTTATGATTATAATAATTTGTATCGAGGATTTGAGGTTCTCATTCTGTTATTCTGTGATTCAGAATAAGTGTCAGCGAGATCTACAAGAAAATGAGTATTCGAGCAATTATAAAGATGAACGGAGTAAGATAGAACTCACGAAATCACCCCTCATACTAAAGATTAATCTGGGTTAGATCTCGTTAGATCTTGAAAATTTCATTCAATTTCCAGATTTTATCGAGTTTTTATTTCTATGACATTTTCGAGCGGTTAACCGACACGTGAAACGCGTAACCGAAGCAGCGAGTGCTTGTGTTGACGAAATGACACAAGGTTTCATTAGAAAATTAAATAAATTAAAATCGTCTAAGCTTATACCAAAATTCAATACTGAAAACCAAAGTTTTTTTGTTTAATAAAATATTAACACAAAAAATTTTGAACAATATAAATTTTTCAGTAAGTATTTTAATTTTTCTTGGCTGCGGTGGAACCTCTGAATATTTACCCCGAGAGCTGAAATAATTTTGGAGGCCATTTATACTCCTATCAATGCCACTTCTCTGTATCCAGACTTTTCATTCAAAAGGAAAAAAGGACGACTTCATTCCACCCTATTCAGTAGCAAGATAGGCTTTCCACATCTGTTTAGAGTTGGTTTCAACAAAAATGACCAATCGTCTTTCCCAAGGCAGACCATCATGAATATTTTTTTTGAAATATCGACTCAGACCCTCGATTCCTTTCTCTTTACTTTTTCATCCAATCTGAGACATGCAAACCTAAGATTAGACCCTAATTGCTTCTCAGCTCTCAATCGACCACGAAAGCCCAGCGATATTTAACAAGATATCTCCTAAAACAATAATAATTCCAAAAACACGAACGCAGGTAGGACAACGCGAAGAACGCCACAAAAGGACATCACGTTCAAGTATTTACTCGTTGACAGCGAATTTAACAGCTTAAGCGATGCATATGACACATTTCAATGATGAATGACAACACCGTTTTCCAAAAGTACGGCCTCCTTTTATGGGGGAAAATTGTCGTTTTTCGTACGCTTTCCACGGCGCGCTGTTTTCTTCGCCGGCTATAATGCAATTTTCGTACTCTAGTGTATGGCTCTGGCTCTCTTTTTGGATAATTTTTTTCCAAACTGGGAATCCTCTTCTCCATTCTGTCTCTCTCTTTCGTTATTAAAAAGCCAAAGGTTTCGTTGTCATTAATCATTTTACGCGGGCGTATTTTTTTTTTCAACTGGAGACCATACCGTCGTATAGAACACGGCGTATTTTAATAGCTTGTTTTTTTCATTTTTAGTATTTTTTTTTTATTCGTTCTTTTTTTCATTTTCGACAAGTCGAAAAATGGGATTATTTTAAAATTAAGGATGGAAATTTGCGGAGAATTTCGGGTTATTGAACAGAATGAATTCTTTGATTGGGTAAGGATATGACGGATTCAAGATATGAGTATGAATGTGATGTCGTTTCAGGAGCAGATAGGCAATTCATTCGACAATAGAGCTAATACAGTTGTATTTCAATTCCGAGCGGATGCAGGAGGGAAACTTCGATTAACTTCTAATTTATTTTCATTATTCTGGTAACCCCTTGATTTTTAGATTGGACCATATGAACACATGATCAATAAAATGGGTTGAAAAATTTTTTAGCTTAGATTCTGACAAAAATTGATGGGATGGGTAGTTTACTTCGAGTGGAAGTTCTCAAAAATTTTGAGCTCTCCAACTAAATTGGGATTGTTTTTTATAAAAACACACTTTTTTGCCACTTTTGGGTAATATTGCTTGGTGGAAACTTAGGGTCACTTCCACAAAAAGGTGCGATTTGAGTTTTTACACTTTTCTGAACCATTGACCTCGAAATTGGATACCACGTATTGCCTTCCACGAAAGGATAAAAAGTGGTCCTCGAATTTGAAGAATTTTTAATTTTTACATAATTAAAGTGTCTACTAAGTAGATCTAAAATGAAAATTATTGTAATTTTCTGGATTTTTCTTGCCATTTTCATACCACTTTTCTTGCTTCATTGCCCAAAAAAACTCTCCTTTCTCTTCCTTGACTAAAATACAGGGTGTTCCATGAATCGCCTGCCAAACATATTTTTTTGGATATAACCGGGTACCACTAAAAAAAACCTTGAGATGAACATGTTGCCTATCTTAAGAATTTAAGGGGCAAATGCAGCTTCTAAAAAAATCACGTCAAAAAATTGTTTTGACCATGGGAATGGATAGTATTTTGAAAACTGAACAAATTTTCACTATATGACTTTTTGCCTAACTCAAAAATTGAAGGGGCTACAAAAAAATTTTTTCAAAAACAATTTTTAAAAAATCAACTAATCAAGGGAATGGATAGTACATTGAAAACTGAAGAAATTTTGCTCTGAGAACTTTATGCCTAACGTCGAAAATGAAGGGGCTACGGCTCGCACAAAATACGTGGGCTTCAAAAATTTTTCGAATTTTTCCAATTTTAAATGACCCTTGGTCCCGTCATTTTTGATGTTAGGCAAAAAGTGTACGGAACAAAATTTTTTCTGTTTTCAACGTACTATCCATTCCCTTAATTAGTTTATCAGAAAAAAAAAATTGAAAAAAATTTTTTGTAGCCCCTTCAATTTTTAAATTAGGCAACAAGTCATATAGTGAAAATTTGTTCAGTTTTTAAAGTACTATCCATTCCCACGGTTAAAAAAAATTTTTGACGTATTTTTTTTAGAAGTAGCATTTGCTCCTTAAATCCTCAAGTTAGGCAACATGTTCATCTCAAGTTTTTTTTTAGTGGTACCCGGTTATATCCAAAAAAATATGTTTGACAGACGATTTATGGAACACCCTGTATAATCCAAAAAAGAGCAAAATATTAAAAATTCAGGCTTTTCACAGCGAAATTATCAAAATTCTAGCAATTTTCTGGGTTTCTTGCTACTAAGGCAAAATTCTTGCTAATTTCTGGTTTTTCTCTTTTCTCTTGCTGGTAGACACCTTAAGACCGCTCACTCAAACATCTCAAAATCGAGTCAAAAATTTTTTGTTAAGTACTTATAATAATTTTTAATGAAATTTTTCAAAATCAAAATCAAAAAACTCATTTGAACGTTTCAAAATAGAGCTAAAATTATTATGCATTAATTTTTTTAATTTTATGGTAATACTGCCAATTACATGTTTATATTCGCCATTTTTTATGAAATTTCAGTATGCAGCACTGCTACGAAAATCTTCAAAAAAACTAATTCAAAATTCATCTTAATAATCAAAAAAAATTCGCTCAATTTTCAAGTCAGTGAATGAGCAACATGAATTTTATGAAAGCTATGAAAATCGAAATGCAATCGACAGTTTTGCCACAAAAAATTTTCAACTCGATTTTGAGGTGTTTGGGTGAACGATTTGAACTTGGTGAAAATAGAAAACAACCCAAATCTGCGATCTTCAACTGACAACCTCCTTGTAGAGAGCAAAGAGTGAGATCCAAATTTGACACTAACCAAAAGTGGCAAAATCGTGTTTTTATTGATTTTTAATTAACTTTCGATTTTTTTTTGGGAGGGGGACTTTAGCCCGGTAGCTCCCTCTTGATTGCGCCCTTACCTAATACGTACATACAAACATTGGCGAATCCAAAAATTTTGATCAAAAGTGCGCGTTTTCAAACATATCCCTTTTTAAAAAAAATATATATATATTTCTGAAATTCCAAAATAATACAAAAAATAGGTACCTAATGACTCTTGTTTCACGTAGTCTTACTATCAAATAAATAAAATTGTTTCTCGTGCAATGAACATTTTTTTGGAAAGGAAGAAATTTAAATTATATGAAAAATTAAAAATTTGTAAAACATTTCAAGAATGTAGAAAAATGTTTGCAAAGAAAACTTTCAGAGCTGATGAGAATAATTCAAGTATCAGAAAAAAATTGCAGAATTGGGAATAATTTCATGATTGAAAAGAAATTGAGAAAAAATTTCACAATTCGTAAAATTTTTGAGAAAAGGTTTACAATTTTAAAAAATTGAGAGAATATTTCAGTTTGAAAAAATTTCAAGGCTGGAAAAATTTCAAGAATTTTTTTTAAATTTTAGTTTGGAAATTTTTTAAGATTGTAGTGGTAAATTTCTATGATTTTTCCCAATATTTTTTTTTTTTTGGGGGGGGGGGTGAACAGGTGCACCTGCGCATACTGCGTACACCACCTAGATTCACCATTGCACACAAAATAAAATTTTAATAGCTCTCATCGAGTTCCTCCAACAACTATCAGTTTTCCCATCAAATCTGGGATACTCTGTATTTTGAAACCATTCAGCTTCATTTTTATTCATGGGTTGCCAAAAATTAACCTCGAGATTGAGTAGACTTTAAATCTCTATCAAATAACAAAACACTCTTTAGAGTCGCCCAGACTCCAATTTTCATTTATTTTCAAAAAAATATAGAAAAATGTTCACTTACCTTGATTTATCATTTTCGACGTCGAACTCCAAAATTTCATGCTGCGATGCGCGAATACGAAAAAATACGCGATTCAGTCGACTACAATCCTATAAAAAGCAAACACAGATTCACAATTTGCACCCTACCCCTACTCAAATCACGACCAACATCCATACTTACCTCAGCTTCCTTGTTTTTTAATCGGTCACGAAGAATAAAGCGCTCGAATCGACTAAAATCCTAGAAAAAAGCAAGCACAATTCACAATCTGCAACCTACCTCCATTCCAACCACAACCATACTTACCTGAATCATCTTCATCTTGATTTTGAATCCGGCCGAGGCGAAAAACTATACTCCATCTGACTAAACTCCTAAAAAAAGGAAAGATTTCTATATTTTCCATCCTACCGAATTCCAAATACGACCATACTTACCAAAAATCCGCCATCTAACTCCACCCAAACCTAAACCTACTGGCTCGCACTCCTCACACATCGACGACTCCACTCACACAGTGGGCTCATATAAAAGGGCGGCACAGAGTGCCTCGCACAAAACCCGAAGGTTTGGCTACCCTTAATGTAATCATCGCCCTGTAAAATTCTGGCATCATATCGACCTTCCACCTCATCTCACCCATCTACGGTTTTCAAAACACCACATCTTCGGAGAAAATGAACCTGATTTTGACGTTTTCAACACGCTACTCAATCACCACATCCGGATTAACTCAGCTTAGTAACGGTTTATTAAAAAATCTTGTCAACAAAATCATTAAAGTGTAATAACTATACACCTAAGTTCTTATAAACACGTTAAATTATGAATTTTATGGCAAGAATGTATGTGTACCATGATAATGAGAAAACTTATACAATACCGAATCAATGAACTGTTTAACATAATATTGTACATTAACCGATACAATTGTCCACAACGGTAACAACAATTACTATATAGAGCAAAATAACAACGAAAATTCACAGCATTACAGGAGTATTATCTATGTAAAAAATTTGTGCGTTCCCTGGTCACCTACAATAAATTTCAGTAAGTATTGAGCAACAAAGGCGAGAGAAATATGGCACACCTCGACTAGAGCACAACTTAATTCCAATGAAAATCTCACCTTATTAAACATAAACGATTCATAAATCACAAAATATTTCTAAAAGAAAATTCAATTTGGTATACGACAGCAAAAAATGTTACCAATTAAATTTCAATTTGTAAATGTAACTTTTCAGCAAATATTATGATAATTAGAAAAATATATACAATTGGGGAGTAAAAAAATAATGCAATTAGAAATACATTTTAAAAAAATTGAAAGTTCAGTTTACCTTGATTTTGTGCGATCTAGATTGACTTTAGTTAGATTATTGGTTCACACGAGGCACGATTAGCTTACAAGTGAAGACTAGTTATGTAGACCTAGTATTTATAGTATCCGATGGTACTATTAAGACTAGAAATTAGAAATTAAAAGAGTGAAAATTTTAGTCTCTAGGAACATTAGTTACGCGAATATTAGGTTCATATATTACCTAACACCTAAAATCTAAGCAATTGCCAATTGTTACTTCATAGATTGTTCTTCTCAAGAAAAGAAAAAAAAAAGAACGAAAAACTTACCATTAAGTGGTAACATATACATACATATTTAAGTATAAAAAAATTCTGTACTCATTGAGACAAAAAAAAATGAATAACTAATGTTTTGAAGGGAAAAAATGACTAAATACTTACTCTATCGAAAAACTACACAGCTATCCAAAGTCAGACTTTACGATTCGCTCAGCTTATTGTAATAATGTTCACAATACAAGTAAATATCAAAGAGAAAACTAGACGAAGGGGAGAGAATTATTATCAATAAATTATTATCGCGGTAATAAATTATTTGTTTAACGAGTATCTTTTGTAGGCAGCCAACTGTACGCTATTGTCTTGAGGCTTAGACCGCGAGTGTTTCTTCACATGTTCGGCGAATTTGGCCAACGTATTGTGTTCTTGAATTTTGAGCTTTTCCAAAGCCGTCAAGCAGGAGCATTCGAGTTTGTTCTGCACAGAAAGGGGGGAAAATGGAATTAGTTTTTAAGACGCGATGGTTGAAAAATGGGGCAATAATACAGAATTTTTTTCTAACATAAATGAGGTAATAAAATATGAAAATTGAGCCAAAGGTAGATTTTTTCTGTAAATTAATCGAAAGGTAGTAAGAACTGGATTTTTAGCTGCCCTGTTTGATTTTAATGTTTATTGGAAAAAATCAAAATTATGCTGGAAGGTTCAGAATGGGTGAAACTGATCAAATTTAGTTTTAGGGAGTTGATATTTGGCCTGTAAGGTTTGTGGTATTCATTTCATTTCGAAGTAAAAATTTTGGAGGGAAGGGGAAAGAAACGCAAATAATATTAAATTTTTTAGATGGTGAAAATGTGACAAAAAATAATCAAACACTACTCGTATTAGGTACATTAAAGATACACGAAGTTGTTTCAAGTTGAAGTAAAATTGCTTTTCAGTTTCAAAATATCGTAAAATTGATAATCACAAACTTTATTGGAAACAAAATAAAAGAGGCTATAATTTCAAAAATTTTCTCTACAACTTCAACTTATTTATAGCCCCAAAGTCGAAAGAAATTCCATAAAACTATCGCAAAACTTTTAAAATATTACAAAATGTTCCAAAAACACAAAAAATAGATGAAAATCATTACAAAAGTAATTCAGAAGTACGATTATCCCCCGATGTCTACGAAGAAAGATCCTCTTTCACTCAGGTCTTTCCCTTCCAAAAAAAAAATGTTTTCCAGCTCATTGAAATTTTGGGGAAGAATCATTCTAATATTGGGAGCGAGGTTCATATCTTCAAAATCCAACAGAAATCGTTAAAAAAAAGCTGGTAAAAGCATTATACTTAATCTAGGGAAAGTTATAATGACTAATTTTTAGAAAGAGGGAGAGGAGTTGACATGATACTCTCTAATATGAATCAGTCAAATTTATCAAAAATCACTGAAAACAGTCAGAATTGCAGCACAGTAATAAATTGGTGAAAAAATTACACTTAAAGCAAGTCAATAAAAGAAAACCACTGGAAATCGGTGAAAAATCACTGAAAACTCAGTACCTAATACATATTTTAAAAAATTTACTGAAAAATCAGTGACATTCTTGAAAAAGCCTGTTAAATTCTTTGAAAAATTTCTGTGGTTTTCACTGATTTTTCCTGTTCTACCATTCTAACTGCTTATCTGCAGTGACTTCTCACTGATAAATAGTCAGAATTGCAGCACAGAAAAAATCAGCGAAATTCACTGATTTTTAGCGAATTTTTGCTAATTTTTCAAAGATTTTCACTGATTATTCAGAAAGTTTCATAAATTTCACTGACTTTTCAGTGAATTTTCACTGATTTTCCAGTGATTTTCTCACTGATTTGTTTTCAGCAAAAAAAATACACTGATTTTCTCGTGTGCTGCAATTCTGACTGTTTCTCAGTGTTTTTCGATAATTTTCACTGATCTATAATTGATAGAGTAAATACAGCCAGAGAAGGAGTGAAAGAAATATTTTCGAGGATCATAATATTTTTACTCATTTTTTTGTACTACTGATCGATCCCATCGATCATTTTTGAAATCCTCGATTCGTGAAGATAGAAATTTATTCATTTGACTCCCCCCCCCCCCCAAAAAAAAAAATCAATGAGAAATCATTCTTTCAACAATATGCCTTCACCGGACCTTTGAAGTAACTATAAATTCATAAAAATTGTAGAGAATGTGGTTAAACTTTGAAATTTCATTTAAAAAGTACCTAATTACTTAATTGAGTGAAAAAATCACAAATTGCATAAAAATTTTTTTTAAATCTTCAAAAATTACAAAAAAAACACAGGAAATTTATAAAAAGTTGATGAAATAGCAGGAATGAAGCTGAAGCCGTTAATATATCAAAAAATATTGCCAAAAATCGCAAAAATTGAACTGAATAAATATCAAACTCGTTGAAAGGCTTTTAAATATACGAGTACCAAGAAATCGAAATTTAATTTAAAGATTAATTGTGTGCTATTTTGAACTATTTTCACACTGTTTTAAAAACATTTTCCATTTTCTGACCATTTTTTGCGATATTTTACAAAAATTTCGAGCTATTTCAATGATTTTCAAGCTTTTTTTGACAACTTTAAAAGCCAAAAGAAAATGATTTTTACTCGTATTGAAAAAAAAATTACGAACATTTTATTCAATATTAAGATTTTATGGGTCTGAATAAAAAATTCATGAAATTAATGTCAACAAACGACTTTTGCAATAATTCCAACAATTTTTTATTTTTGAGCAACTTAAGCAAAGTTTTTGAACTATTTTCCCTTTTTTCCTTCATTTTTACATTGTTTTGACATTTTCTATCATCTTTTCAACAATTAATAAGGGATGAAACATTTTTTGGAGTAATTTTTGACTAATTTTTAATTGTGGTAAACGTCCCTTTCCTCATAATCTATGAGCTCTCTCCAACAGAAAAAAATCAAGGCGTGTTTTTTTATGATTCTAAATTTATCTAACGTGGCCCAAAGTCAATAAACCTCACCAATGCATTTTAATCAACTTTTGGTGCTTTTGTCATGCATTGTCACATGACTTCATAACTGAACGTCGAATTCATTGCAAAATTTCTTTTAAAATAATTATTATTTTGCAATTTCGAGTCAAGCAGCGAAAAGTATTAACATTCAGCTTCTTATTCCACCATCTACATTTTTGATAGTGATTTTTTCATTTAAAAAAAAATTCAAAAATTTATGATGTTGACGTTCACATGTTCCTAATATAGGGTACTCCATTTTTTCACTTGATTTTTGAGTGTTTTGACTCAAAAATGGCTCCAATAAGACGTAAATAGACCGATGGCGAAGACAGTCTGAACTTCAATGAATATCAATTAATTGGTAATTTTTCTGATTTTTCCTAGGCTGCAATTCCAACTAGGTATCAGCGATTTTTTTACAGATTCAGAATTCAGAATAAAAGAGCAGATATGATAGCAACTTTTTTTTGTTTTCTATTAGCAAGTTATGAAATTCTAGGTATCAAAAAAGTAACCGAAACTTCCACTGCTTTTAAATTGTCTTTCAATTTCAATTAAATTTTGAAAACGTTACTGATGCATAAAAAAAAATGAAATTCCCAAAAATAAGAACTCCTATTCATCACAGAAAAATTAACAATTGAAAAAAATAAAATCCATGTGTCTAAAAGCAGAAAATTGATAAATTTTTCCAATATAATAAGCCGAATAACTGGCAAAAAAAACTTGTGGAGGAGGGGGGGATGAAAAAGTTGTCGACTTATATTATCAAAAAAGGAGAAATTTGCCGGCTCGTATTTTAAAAAAAAAGAAATTTGACGACCAATTGTACCGAAATCAGAAAACAAAAATTCATGCTATTTTTTGATTTCCAAAACAACTATTTTTTTTCATCACCTCCTCCCCTTTCAAAAAATTGCCCCTCCCCCTCACACAGTTTAGTTCTTGATTTTGAGATTTTCATTTACTTCAATTCTTAAAAAAAATATAACTGGAGCATAAAATTCAATTACGAGGAGGGTAGAGATTTAAAAAATTATTTTAAAAAAATGACACCTATAATTCAGTATCTTGCAAGATATCGAGCAAAAAATTTACACCAAGTATTGCACTCGATACTTCTCGGATAAATTTCACGTGCCAAGCCCTCAAGAATTTCATTAGTCAAGATAAAATGTACCTACTGATAATTTATACATCCTAATGATGAAATTTTCAACGCCTCGCTAGTCCACAGATAACAAATTTTACTGCGAGTAGTAGGTACATCTGTACTATGATGTAACCTCGTGCATTACACTTTACGTTATCGCCAAAAAAACGAAACCATTAAAATTTTTCCGTAAAAACAGATACGATTTCGATAAAAGTTACGTATTTCAGATAACTCGCCGATGATAAAAAATTGTAATCAGTTATTACATTATTTCACAAAGATGAATTTTTCTTCGGTCTACCTCAGAGAGAGTTGCAAGCACAGAAGAAAAATATTTCCTTAGATCATTTCGTAGGGTGCCTCGATGCATAACATTAAATAAGAAAGTCAGTCCTGGCGAGTGCGTCGATAGCACAACGCACTCATACTCGGTAGCCAGACACGGAAAGGGAAAAGTGGCTTGGCGTATATGAAAACAATTTCCATAAGTCATTATCAGGCGAATTATGCAAATTAACTCGGGCCAGAGTAGCGTTCGCGAGTTTTCTACACACCGGGTATAATATGTATTAATTATGACATCATGCGGATACGGTTTATTACGAATGCTTAAATCTAATCAAATTCGAGGACTCCGCCAAATTGTTTTTAAAGTGGTAAACGCCCCGAGCGACGGTGCGGCGACGATACGATGAGGGCGAGACTCGACATAACTGAACAATCCTTTCTGTTAATTGTCAGACAGACTGTATGCTCTACAAGTAAAACGCTCTTTGTCGAGCATCGATGATTTTATAGAATGCACTTTCGCAGATCATTGTCTTCAAAAATACCCGCCCAAATTATACGTCTACAGTCCAAGAGGCAAAAAGTGTTCATTGAACGTTCATTTTCGCTGGATAAAAAAATCAGTTGATTTGTTGTAGGTATGGGTCCCGTAGTTCCAAAAAACCGAATTTTGGATTTTTACCCCGGCACAATAGAGAGCTACGGCCTGAAACCCCCCTTTTTTCCCAATTTTTAAATTTGACTTTGGACAAAAAAATTTTTCACATTCTGGTAGCAGACACTCCCCTGACTCTAAATATATGTCACATCCCTTGAGTCATGGGCACAATGGAGTGCTGGGCCCCCCAATGAGCGATTTTTTGCCAAATTCGATCATTTTTGGCACAATACTGCTTCTGTAGGCGTTATGCGGTAAGCTGGACAAAAAAAAATCAAACGCAATGTATTCTTGGGTTCATTCCGCGTCCAATGAGCCAAAGTTTGAGAAAACCCGTTGGCACAATAGGCCGTGGTGGAATTTCAAAGTTTTGAAAACACGCGATTTTCTCCCCCTTTCATTAAAAAATAAGTCATGAAAAAATCTGAAATTTGGGTTGCGACCTATCAAAATGGGTTAAAATTTCACGAGCAGAACGAAATTATTGATGAAAATTAAATTTGAGCAATTTTAAACCCATTTTGAGCCCCAAATTGGGTCAATTTTTGAGTATTTTCAAAGAATTGACATGTGACCTGTGAAAGTGAAGTAGAATTTTTCCAGAAATTCAACAAAACCATCCTAATTTTTTTGAGCAACTTTTGAGAATTTTGAGCCTCAAATTAAGTCGATTATTGAGTATTTTCAAAGAATTGACCTGTGACCTATGAAAGTGGGGCAAAATTTCTCCAGAAATTCAACAAAACCATTCAATTTTTTTTAGCAACTTTTGAGAATTTTGAGCCACGAATTGAGTCAATTTTCGATTAATTTCAAACAATTGGTATGTGACTTATGAAAGTGGGGTAGAATTTTTAGAGAATTTTGAGCCATGAATTGAGTCAATTTTTGAGTATTTTCAAAGAATTGACCTGTGATCTATGAAAGTAGGGTAGAATTTCGCCGGAAATTCAACAAAACCATCCAAAACTTTTTTTGAGCAACTTTTGGGAATTTTGAGTCTTAAGTAGAATTAACTTTTGAATAATTTCAAAAAATTAACAGGTGATCTACGAAAAAGGGATAGAATTTTGCCAACGATTTTAAAATGTAATCCCAAACTTTTTAAAACAACTTTCAAGTTTGAGTAATTTTAAGCGCAAAATGTTTTATTGGAATGCGGAAAAATGAACGATCTAATTTTTCTATGAAATTCTAATCCACACTGATAAGTCTATCTAAAAATCTACAAAATCAAAGGCTCAAAATTCTCAAAAGTTGCTCAAAAAATTTCTGGATGGTATTTTTGAATTTCTAGCAAAATTCTACCCCACTTTCATAGGTTACATGCCAATTTTTTGAAATTAATCGAAAATTGACTCAATTCGAGGCTCAAAATTCTCAAAAGTTGCTCAAAAAAATTTTGGATGACATTTTTGAATTTCTAGCAATATTTTACCCCACTTTCATAAGTCACATGCCAATTTTTTGAAATTAATCGAAAATTGACTCAATTCAAAGCTCAAAATTTTCAAAAGTTGCTCAAAAAAATTTTGGATGACATTTTTGAATTTCTGGCAATATTCTACCCCACTTTCATAAGTCAAATGCCAATTTTTTAAAATACTCAAAAATTGACTCAATTTGAGGCTTAAAAATTCTCAAAAGTTGCTCAAATTTAATTTTCATCAATAATTTTGTTCTGCTCGTGAAATTTCAACCCATTTTCTGATTTTTTTCATGATTTATTTTTTAATCAAAAGGGAAGAAAATCGCGTGTTTTCAAAACTTTGAAATTCCTTTTTGTCCGAAGTCAAATTTAAAAATTGGGAAGGGGAGGTTTAGGCCTCAGCTCTCTATTGTGCTGGGGCAAAAATCCAAAATTCGGTTTTTTGGGACTACGGGACCCATACCTAGACCTACAACAAACCAACCAATTTTTTTGTTCAGCGAAAATGCACACTAATTTCGATTTCTAGAGCACTTTTTGCCACTTGGACTGTGGACTAACTGGTGAGGATTCTACTTACATATCGATGAGCCGAAGTGTCTTCGTATCTGTGACCGCAGACGTCGACCGATTTGGAATGTTGCAGACTTGGAGAGGTCTCTTCGGAATAAACGTGAGCGCTGCGACACTTCATTAGCACATTGGTGCCACACGTAGACGCGGCCACTTTACTGGAGTCGTCCAATTTGCGATACTTATTCTTGTGCGATTTACCACCGCAATGTTTACGTTCGCTGCATGAATGCTCGTAGCTGGTCGATACGTTATCGATCAATCGTTTATTGCGGCTGGGTTGATGATCTCGGTGGATATTGGAGGCCGACTTGGCTTTCTTGATTTCGCTCCACTTGGGTGGCGATCTCCGGCGTTCGTATTTTTCCAGCATCTTGCGCTGTTTATAGTCTTTGTAGCTTTCGTGCTTCGGCACGAATATGGCGGCTGTGGTGGACGAATCGGACGAGCTGTCTTCTTCCTCGTACATACTGCTGGTGATGGACTCGTTGTCGTAGCTGTTGGCAAACGAGACCGATCGGAATAGTTTCTTTTTCACGGGATGTGGTACGATTTTCTTCTCTTCTTTGACTTTTTTTATATATTTGTCGCATTTACACCCAACAGGGTAGGATTTCCTGTAACTCTTCTTATCGGCGTCTTTATTCTTTAGGTAACGTCTGCCGCTGGTCCCATTTACACATTTGGACGATAAAGGCGTCTCTTTATCGGTGGCGATCATCGCCGCGTCTGCATCTTCGTCGTGAATGCAGCATCTTCGGTGGCCACTGTCGTAACATGGCAAGTCAGTCGTCGCTGCGGGATAACAGATCTCCATACCGTGGTCTTCGCTGGGCTGGTTCAAGTTCACTAACGATCTTTGCCATTGTTGGACCTGTAACGAGAAATGGAGTTTTGTTTGAAATCGTGATGGGTTTATTTAGACGATATCGTCGTATCGATTAAATTATTGCACGTGGTAAATAAAAATGCCACGTGCGGATTGTCGACGTGACGCCGACGTGCTATTATGAATCTATCAAATAACCGTTATTGCTCATTACGTGGTTTTACGATGCCGCGAATAAATCGTGTAAGAGTATTTTTGATGTTGGCAGCATTTCTAGACGTCGCTGTACCGAGATATGCTCATTTTAATAAGACATCATTAGCGTGATGCTTACTGACCCGGGCCAACTTTATATAATAGGTTTTCTTTTTTTGAGAGAGAAAACAAGAAGAGGGGAAGGGGGATAGAGGACAATAATCGTACGTGTACGAACGAAGGATGAAGAGTATTTTGAGATGACGGTTTGAATAAATAAATGCTTAAGACAGATACAAATTTGGCAAAATTTTGGAGATTTTTGTTATGATGAACTTTTGTCCATTTTTAGTAAACTTCGAGGTTTTATTTTTCAAAAATGATGAATTTTTCAAAAAATTGTGATAACCATAAGCGCACCCAGAAATTGTGTAAGGGAGGGGCTCAGATTTCTATAAAAATGGGGGTGTCAAAATTCAATGAAAAAATGAAGTAACCTGTTATTTCAGTGGGACTGGAGTAATTAAAGCATTTCCAGTAGACAAAATTTGGACAAAAAAAAATTTGAAAAATGACTAGATTTTCTGATTTTATTTAGTCAAAATTACTGATTTTTTCTGATAAATGGGGCATTGATTGAGAGATTAGTAATTTTTAATCGAAAAATCACTAATTTTCAAAAAGGCAGAATTTCTGCAAATTCAACTGATTCAAATTTAGAGAGTGGTATGTTTATTCAAGAAAAAATAATTACTAAAATACTACCCCAGCGAAGCGAGAGCGAAATTTTTTTGGAAAATCATAATCTTTTTTGACATTTTTATGATAAAAAAATCTCCTTGCCGAGCTCAGAGGGGGGCTCGAGCCCCCTGAGCCACCCCTTGGGTGCGCTTATGGTGATAACCAATCGAAAATTTGATTCAAAGGGATTTCTACAGTATGACACAGAAGTCTTGGTCACTTGAAACACTTCTCAATATCTCAGAACTGAAAAGAGATACCAAGCCAGTTCAAACGACAATGTGTTCCTGGCGTCGAAATCATTGAAAGTCGATAATCAAGCTTTCAGCCCGACGTATAGGGTGTCCACAAATTGAGAAACCGGTTTGGGTAAAAAAATGGGGGTCCGGTTTTTTTACTGAAATGAAGTCTACACACTGGCGCAATTAAAATGTGATATGTTTTTTTGAAACCGGTTCAGAAGAGGGTAATTTTTTCGCATGATGTCCCATGAATTTAAAAAAAAAATCAATACCTAGGTATTTTTTACGAGATTTTCAGATACCCCTTTTCCGGCCACAAAAACGACTCAAATTCAGTTATGTAAATTTTTGAGCCTCCCTCAGCTTGCATAAAAACTTGATAACTTTGTTTAATTTACTACAGAAAAAATTTCAAATAAAATGGGAAAAACTGTTTAAAATCAAAATTTATTATATCTGAAGCTTTGAAAAATAAAACAAATTATATTGAAAGTTTTTACCAAATCATGCGAATGAAAATTTGGATTTTTCCGGGCTGAAAATTTAAAAATTTCTTCTCAATTCATTGATCCTCCCCCCCCCCCCCTCAAAAAAACATATACCTCAAATTCATAAATTCCACGCAAGCCCCTGCAATATTTTCGACTTGTCCCAGTGAATGAAAAATCCGTTGAGTCTCATCACAGCTTCCTAAAAAATTTGTTTCCAAAAAAAAAGAGTGTAAATTACCCCGAGTGTAGAAAGTGTTTTTTTTTTTTGAAAAATCCATAATTTAATGGACAAAAACCATGCAATTATGAATTAAAAAATTCAGACAAGGGACGTAACAATTGAGCCCAAGCGCGCAGAGCGAGTTATCCTTCTTCGGGGTTTTTAAAAAACTTCAGACCAAATTCCAAAATTCCCTGACTTTTGCAGGGTTTCAAGAAAGTGGACACTCTGACTTTAAAATCAAGCGAAATTTTTTTTCGATATCAAGAATAAATTTATGGTGCGATTTTTATAAAATTCGACTAGTTCAACGACCAGAAAAGTAAATCAAAAAATTTTCAACCTAGAAGATGAATTTTAATAACTTATTTTGAATTTTGATTTTTTTTGCAACAGTGTTGTCAATCGAAATTTGATAAATATTGCGCATGTCATAATCATAACTCAGTTGGCAGCACTGTTATGAAATTTTTTTGAAAAATCACATCAAGTTTTATCTTTGGCGGCCAAAAAATTTTGGACTGATCTCGAAGGGTTTGTATTTCGAGTAAATGATTTGAACTTGACAAAAACCAAAAAAAAATTATTTTGGAATTCTCAACTTTTCAACCACTGAAAATGGAATCGAATGGAGATGACTCAGGTTTAGAGGGATGCATAAATTCAAATTGCACCTTTTGAGTGTCGTTTAAAAAATTGTACGTTGTGTTTTATGCGTGTTCAGGTAAAACAAATTTAATTTTCTGAAAATAACCCTACTTTGAGGACCCCCTAATTCCACCCACTCAAGATCAGGTGGCTCAATTTTTTTCTGGGGGTTTTCCCACTTGAAGTAAATTACCTCACCAATATTCATCAAAATTTGAGGCGTGTTATTTTTATCCATCCTAATAAACAGAAATCTATTTTACCTTCCTTCTTCCCAGAAATCTCTTAATTAAAATTATATAATTCATTTCCAAATAAATTTACTTCATTAAAATTATTCAACAGTCATTTATCCTCCCACCCCTTTCAATCAAGAAATTAAAATTCTTTCTATCATCGCCCTTCCAAGAAATATTTGACGTTTTTCAACGAAATTATTTCACAGAAGTTCTCAAAAAATATTCAATTTTTAATTCTTTAAAAAGAAACACAATTACTTCCCCTTCAATCTCATCTACGCTATTAAAATTCTCTCAACCGTTTCACTCTCTGTTTCTCTGTCTCGAAAAATTCCTTCATTAAAATTACATTCAATTGCCAAATAAAATCACGTGATGAGAGTTCGCAAAAAAAAATAGTATTAGATTTTGAAAAAAAGAATAACAAAATATATTTTCCCCTTCCCCTCACCATATCCATAAAGTCAGCTATTAAAGTTATGCTGCTTACCAATTCCTTTCCAAGAAATTATTTCATTACTAGGTACTTGATTGAAGTTCTCAATCTAAAAAAAAAAGATTTCGAATTTTTAAAAACTACTTCGTAGCGTCTGACTGAATTTTTGTTCGTAAAAATCACTACCTTCCAAAAAAAATTCAAAAGGCTGTTTGCTCTTTCCACAAAAGGGATTTCATTACAATTCTGAAACATTTTGAGGTTTTGAGGTATAAGAACAGAGAATGAAACACGATGTCTCCTTGAAAAAAAAGAATTCAAATTTTTTACAAACAGAAAAAAATTGTCAATTCCTTTGTACTGTACAATGAACCAAAGTTTTTACTTTTTCCATGATTTTTCGTTAATTTTTGATGACATTTTGGAGTATCTATTTCTCAAATCGTTACCATCACAACTTGTAACACAATATGTATTTACATATAGGTGAAATACAAATTATCTGTATGATTGGAAAGTACTTATTTTCACAATTTTTTTCAATTTTCACTTTTACCAGAGAGGACACACTTATTCTTTCTGTTTTTGACATTTTTGAACTAATATTGTCAATTGACTAATATTCTTAAATTTTTCGCTAGAAAATGCTGATTCTTTTGAAAACTCTTGAAAATAAATGAGGCAATCTTTATCATTGCTCAATTATTTCAGTTAGAACGAATTTATATGAGAACGATTTTCCACTTCATACATTTTTTGAAAATTTCTCCGCCAAATTCGAAATCTGACATTTTTTCATTTTTCTCAATTTACCTAATTCATGTTGAATTTGCATCGCTTTAACAATTTTTAACATTTGTTTCTGACTTTCGGAAAAAATTTCAAGTACAAGGTGTCCACGGAATCTGAAAAATGGAAATTCTTGCTCTCTCCAGAATTTTTCTTACCATTTTCATAACATTTTTCTAGTTTAAAATTTACCCAAAAAATAACCCTTCCTTTTTATTTTTCGATTAAAAAATTCAAAGAAATAACGAAATGTTGAAAAATTTTGATTTTAATAGAAAAATTATCAAAATTCTTGCTACATTTTTTTTTTAGTTTTCTTGTAACAGAAATAAAATTCTTGCTAATTTCTTGTTTTTCTTGGTTTTTTTTTGCCAGTAGACAGTGTGAAATAAATATTTCTTTCTCCAATTTGATTTAACATTCTCTCCTATTGGATAACTTTCATCTTTAATTAATTTTTAAAAACTTTCGGATTATTTTTTAAATTTTTGTGTAATTAACGAGCAATAAAATGAAGATTCTTCTTCAACACGTCAAAAAATTTCCTTTGAAAAAATGGAACTGAATGTGAAGGATAGATTCGCTCAATTCTGCCAAATTTTTCAATTTTCAAAATGAAATCTCAATCCACTGGAGTAAAAATTCAAATTTTGAATTATTTTTACGATATTTACTCTTTTTTGAATCAAATCTCATCATATCGTCTTACAACTTCCAAATCTTTAGAACCTACTATTATGATGCTTTCCTGTTAACAACACAGAAGAAAGAAAAGAATATCCAGCACTTGGAAATCTATCGTCACATCTCATGCTAGAAACCACCACCCCACATGTACTCGATCCTTCTACGAATCTTACACCCACGGCAGATGAAATCTCCTTTACAAAGGTAGGTCCTAGGTACCATTTTTCTACAATCTTTTAATCTATTTCGAATAATAAAAACACGAACGAGGACGGCACGCTTCTATTAATAAATCAACGCAACGGTGAGAGCGTCAAAGAGCGAACCACCCTTACGTAAGTCGTCGCGGTCGCAGCGTGTGCCGGAAACGCAACCGACACATATGTTCCTCTGGTACACCATAATCTCGACTCAGTTCGCAGTAATAAACTTCCCTTCGTGGGTATTTTTGGGGCAACGCGACGCAGTGCGGCGACGACCATCGAAACATATCGTTTATTGTAGAAATGTGATCCCATATATACTTTTGTATTTAGGTACATATCTATACGAATCCTGGCTATGCGAGGTAAACTAAAATATAAACAGATTTCAATGTCGTAAACAGCTGCTTCCTCCACATCTGCTAACGCTGACCTACAAAATATCGGACAAGGCCCACAACAAAGGTTGAAAAAAATTCCGTTATATGCTCATTTCGTTAAAACGTTTTAATTGATATCTTCATTCTTCACCATACCAGCTCGTATTTAATATACAGATACACATACTCATTCATTATAATCCCACACATGACGTATCCAATAATGGTCATCTCGTCCCATATCGTCGCGACTCTCTACACAATTCGAATTTCATCGCGATTTCACAAATCCGCAGCTCAAGTCAGGTCACCTCACCATCGTCCAGATTTCATTGTCCCCTTTTAAGGTGCCGAGGATTTAACAGCTGCGAAAATATTCGCGAATTCTCGCAATGCACCGAACGTGTGTCGGGATTTGTTTTCTTATCACGAGTGTCGCGTCATTAAGCAATATTTAGCTCGAAATCTCGTCGTCGATGTAAATGGTAAAATCTTAATCAAAAATAAACCGCTGCTCTTTAACATATGTACCGACGTATAAAATATACGCCGTTTGTATGTATGGTTAGATTACAAACGCGGATGTGTTTACTACGCTTGAAATGGGCGAATTAATGTGTAAATACGTGAACTTCCAACATCGCCGTACATATTGTCGCTATAATTACCCATATTGTAAGTGTTCATTGTCATTTTAATGCACGTTCTAGTTCACTATATTATCTTGCCTTCTCTTCGTCTTTTTCTTGTCTTTATAATACCGAGACCAGCCCTCGCCCTCCACTTCAGTTCGCCTGTTTCGTACAGATACTGCGTGTTTGGCATAAGTACAGCGACGAACGTTTTGTTTAAATTACAAATAAATAACGCGAAATGTCAATACAATATACCCTCTTTGCTCCGTTATCGCCAGAATTTTACGAAATTCTATGGTTCTACGTGTACCGTTATTGTACGATATGCATCGCTTAACAGAGAGCTTTCTAGGTAGGATTTTTGCATCTCCAACTTATTGCTCTTCGACCTTTCTCGTTTTGCTCATTTTTAAATATTTATGACAGGTGGACGTGACTTCGTGAATGATTTTTAGGGGGTTTGCTGTGGAGCAGTGAAAAACCAATGCAATTAATTTTTTTCTTTCAATTTGTAGCCAATCAGCGAATAGTATTTCGAGAAGGCCATTCAGTGAATTGGATTTATTTGGAGCTGGATGCGGGATTAAAATGTGAACCTGATTTTTTTATGTATTCATTTTTGTCGATGCGGGGGAAAATTGAAATATATTTTGATAATTTTGTAATATTCAAATATTTTTGAATTCTGATTTCGAAATTGTGAAGTTTTAGGGGAAGAGGGGGTGGTTATAGGGGATAAAAAATCAATTTGTTAAAAAATTCACACCGTATTCCCTTTAATTTCAGCCAACTTATTCTCTCATTTTGAATCAGTGAAAAATCACTGATAGCAGGCATCATAGCGAAATTTTTAAAGAAAAAAGTAACTTTCAGTAACTTTTTTTGAGCAAAAAGTGACAAAAGTGACCAAAAAATGTCCGAAAATGACCGAAAAGTAACCAAAAGTAACCAAAACTTCAATTTTTTTCGAGGGAAATTTTTTTTACAGTTTTCTGGGGGGGAGGACAATTTTATTTGTAGTTTTCTGCAAACATTTCAAAGATAAATAAACTGAAAAGACGTGAATAATTTCATTTATTAAATTCCTTCGTCAAAACAACAAACAAACTAGCAAAAATCAATTTTTTTCTTGAAGAATTTTGAAAAATAGCAATTTCTATGTGGAAATTTGAATTTTTGCCTGGAAGTGCGAAGAAAGAGTGACTTTTGAGGAGAAAAAAGTAACATAAGTGACCTTTTAGACGTGAAAAGTAACCAAAAGTGACTGAAGTCGAAAAAAGTGATAAACGCCCTAAAAAAAGTGACCCGCTATGATGCCTGTGATAGATAGAGTTGCAGCACGCAAAAAGTCAGCAAAATTCTTGGATTTTCAGCTGATTTTCGCTGATTTTTCAAAAAATTTCACTGGTTTTTCAGCAAATTTCAGAAATTTTACTGACTTTTCAGTGAATTTTCACTGATTTTCCAGCAATTATTTTCACTGTTTGCTTTCAATGAATTTTTTTACTGATTTATTATTGTGCTGCAGTTCGGTTTTCCAGCGATTTTTGAAAATTTTCACTGATTTATAAATGAGAGAGTATCGCTCAAAAAATGAAAAAATTTCAGAAAACGAGTGTTTTCTCGACAAAACGAATCCTGAAAAGTTACTATGGAGGTGAAATTCATTTTTTTACAGATATTGCTTCGACTTTGGCTCACAATTCTACCCAACGATGGAAAAACGTCGAACTTTGACTTCACTGAGTACTCTCTTATTTTTTGAATCAGTGAAATTTATCAAAAAAACACTGAAAAACTGTCAGAATTGCAGCAGAGTAATAAATCAGTGAAAATTGTTTCACTAAAAGCAAGTCAGTGAAAATTCACTAAAAGCAAGTCAGTGAAAATTCAGTAAAAACTCAGTAATATGAAATTCACTGAAAAATCTGTGAAATTCTTTGAATAATCAGCGAAAAATCACTTTTTCCTGTGCTGCAACTCTGAGTGTTTATCAGTGACTTTTCACTGATTCGAAATGAGAGAGTACAGCATAATCGGAGACTGCCCACGTTCTCTGAATCTATACACTTATCTTTGGTAAAATTTAGAAAAAGTGATGAAAAAGGTACTTTTTAACCTTTGAAAAGTTCCAGGCGCGTAAACTTGGAATTTTTCCATGCAGTGCTCGAAATTTTTTGTAAAAATAGTAACACAAAAAATTAAAAATACCCCCACCCTCCAAAAAATAAAGTTTTTGTACGGCAGCTTTGAAACAAAAGTTTGAATTAATTACCTACTTAAATTATATTCAAAAATTAAACACCAAGTCAAATTATTTTCCGAGAACAAGATATTGAAAAAAAAAGAAATCAATATCCAAGGGAAATAGGTAAAATGTTAAAATGCAAACTTTAAATGAAAGTTGCAAAAAAAAATCGAAAAATCAGGTTGGAAAAACAAAAAATGGCTTTAACAATATGTACTTATATGTGTTGCATTTTATTATGAATTAAGTACATACGTGCAATTGCGTTTTTTTTTTTTTCAAATACTTCATAATAGTGCTGAGCACTACTACGTGAAGAAAATTTCATGTAGTGTTTGAGCATATCGGCACTAAGCTACTTTTTCAGGACATCGGTTTGTTGAAAAATTATTTATTTTCTGGAATTTCACATTTTTTTGGACGACAGGTTGACTGAAATTGTTTTTTTCGTTCTCTATAACCTACTTACTCCCTTTTTCCCTTCATTATTTCGTAATATTCAATTATTTCTGAATTCTGATTTCGAAATCGTGAAATTTAAACAATATGCTTTATGATTCTAAGAAAAATGTGATTAGCATTTAGCAATAAAGAGATAAACGTCAAACAAGTGAAAGGCGAAACAGCTAAAAGTATAGAGCAAAAAGCAAAACCCCTCTGACAATCAGCGATTACCTGATAGTTTGTTACAATACATAAATTGAATGTCGTTCCAAAGGTTGTCGAGGGTATAAATTGACTAGATTTCATATCCTACAATAACAGCAAGTACTGTTTAAACACCTGAACAGAGAAAATTTTGTACTAAAAGTCATATTTTTCACACGTCAGATACAATGGCTGAAATTATACCAAATCACAACGTAGCATCATATCAGTAGAATTTCTAAAGGTTGTGATTATTAACAGGAAGAGCCATATCCTGGAGATAAACATTTATGGCAAAGCCCAGTAATGATTTTTTCGAGAAAATATCTTATTGGTGGAGGGTTTCAAAACCCACAACAAAGGTATCGAATTTAGAAAGAAACTGCCAAAATCGTGAAAAATATTTCTGAGATTACGAATTCATCTCCTGTTAAAATGTATATTTACTAAAGACTACCTATTCTAAATTTTTTTCGTGCGACTTTGGCTCATAAACAGTTCAGAGTGCAGCTTTCTACAGCTTTTTTCATATTTTGATGGACCAACGCGAAAATTGATCGTGAAACCATAATACCTCAAAAAAACGTGGTAAAAATTTGAAATTTTTCGATCAGTATATCCCCCCCCCCCTCCAGGACAAACATGATACATTGAGAATCCTTCAAAGAATTAATTAAATGGTACTGAGGGCCTTGTTTTACGTAATTTATTTTAAAATTTAATTTCGAAATATCTTCAAAAATAACGTTTTTAGCCATACACAAAATTCATGTTTTTGAACACAACAAAAAAAATCAAAAAAATGTAAATGTGGAAACCGAGCTTCTGCCTGGATGGGAGAGAGGGAAGGAAGGGAAGACTGGCTACAAAAATTTTTTAATTTTTATCGCGTGTATTTGAGGCCAATTCACAACAATATATTTCGCCTTTTTTGCTCAGATACACCAAAATTCAAAAAAGATGTGAAGCGTTACATCCTTATAAGCACTCTAAAAAAATTATGATATCAATTTCGAACTGATATCACTATTTTTTTATGACTTCATTTCCTTTTACAGTCATACGCTCTCTTTGTAGTTTGCGTGTGTTTGCGTTAAAATAAAATTGTTTGATTTTTTACACTGAAAAAATATAAGTGTTTGTATGAAATTTTTTAAACAGAATCACACCGCGTACAAATCATCTAAACGTAATCTAATTGAGTGCAACTTTTTTTTTTGTCTCAAGTTTACTTTTTGGAAAAATACTCACGCTAATAATTTTAAATTATTATTAGACCATTTCTAGTCTGTTTTTGTACTTCTGTACTTTTTTTTTAGCTATTGAACAACCGGTTTTCAGATTTTCACTCCCTCGTCTTTCTATAATCGTAAAAAACTGATGATCTGTGTCTTCACTTTATTTTGCACCAAATAAAAAAATTCTGGGGGCACGAAACTGTGATTTATAGGGCTGTTGAAACTACGTCATCCAAGGTCATATTTTATCGAAAAGTAATGAACTGGTGGGGAAAAAACATACATTTTGTTCGTATTTATACGGAATTTTCATGAATTTACCAACTTTATTGCTAAAAAATGAAGTTTTGTGACAATCGTGAAACAAATATAATTTGTAGCTATAAAAAAATACTTTGAAAATTCAAAATTTTTCCACCAGTTCAACTGTGACGTCAGTTTCAACAGCCCTATTAGACACCTTGTCACAGGATTTTTTAAAATCAAGAGTGAACTCGTAAAGGCAGTTTTTTTTATTAATAATTAAAATCACTCAGATTTAAAAGAGGTAGAAATGGGTTGAAAAAACGAATGGTGGGACTTTGTTCATTTTAGAAAATCACTTTTTCATTTTTTCATTGATTTTGAAATAAAATTTCATTGTATGGAAAAAATTTTTTGGTTCATTGAGCTTCTAACTTAAATTTTTCACTCTATCATCGAAAAAAAATTCTTTGGGTATTTTATTGAAATCATCACAAAAAGAGTGTTGAACAGGATGTTTTGGCCCCATAAACACGAATCCGGTCTGAGTTTTTCTTATGACCGATTTCTTCTCTCATGAAATAGGCAAATTTTTAAAAATCCAACGTAAAATAAAGTGTTTCAGCGAATAATTTGACCTATTGAACACAAATGATTGTTTTTTCAATACATTAGGTTTTTTTTTTGAAAATTTGTCGTCGTTTTCAATTTTGATTCGACCTCCCTGAACAAAGAAATCATATGAGATCGAAATTAATGGCAAATTCGTGTTCTACGATCAAAAATTAGTCAGATTTCACCAAGTTTCGCAAATAAGCGGGAAGTATCCTATTCTGAGCTACAAATGTTCATTTTTATTCAATCAGATTACACAAGATTTAGCACATCATCTAGATTATAAGATTCTGAAAACCTAATTTTTGAAAAAAAAAACTGCAACTCATACTAAATAAGGTAAAACGATGCCCAAAGTATTCAATAAAGTTGAACCAAGTTGAATTGCACCCAATTTAATTGTACTTTTTAAATTCGAAAAATAAAATCACAATTCTACTGAAATTATTCAAAAAATTACACATTCTGAGAAAAACTATATAAAGTAATGAGAAAACCACGAATTTAAATTTTAACTGGCCAAAATGATTACATTGCATAATTTTTTGAATACTTTCTTAAAATTTCCCCCATTTTTCCATTGAACAAGAAATCAGCTGAGTGCCAAAGCATCCAACTAATGGGGGAGCCCATGTGTTAGTTCAGTATCCTAAACAGTCTGTATAATCAGAATTGGTAAAAATCGTACGTAGAAAATCTCTGACTCCACACTTTCTATGATAAACTTCCATTTTAAATTTTATCGAATGATTTATGTAAAATTGCAGACTCAGTAATTATAATAAATCTCGCGATGGAAAATTTGGAATACCTGCTTCAAGCTAATTACCATCATTCAAAATCGAAAAAAAAATTCTCTCATAAACATAACGTAAAAAAATCACAAAATTGGTCAATTTTTTTTCGACAAAAACGTTTTCTCAAACCATAATTTTCGGATTAGCATACAAATTAGCCTTCTGACGATAATTACTTCAACTTTACAACAATTGCCAGTTATTTTTAGCAAATCCATTCCTTCAAGAAGTCAATTACCATTAAGGAAACATCAATTACCATCAATTTGAACCGAATTACCATCAATTAATTTCATTTACCGAAAACTGACGGTAAATACCAGTTTTAAAAAAAAATTCCATTGAAAAATTGGTTAAAATTTATACAATTAGGAAACATCTAAACTTAAGATGGATCATAATCGACACGTGTCTCCCTCAATTACCCTTAATTTACAATAATTACCGAAAATTTACAGTTATTACCATTTATTTACGGTAATTACCACTCACTGATTATTTTTACTGTTTCTTTGAATTTTATTCGAATTTTTCACTCGGTGTTTCAAAAAATCATTTTTCGAGATTAATATTATAATTCGGAACGATGATGGGGTGGGGGGGAGGGTGTCCAGGGAGTGAAATCATAATCGCAAGAAGAAACTGAAAAGCGATCGCAGGTTTTCGAATTTTGGGATATTTTCGAGTAAAGTTGAAATTATTAACCAATAAATCTGCCCAGTGACAAACTAACATAGTCGTTTTTTTTGCTCGACTAAATCACTTCGAACGTTTTGGAATCTTTTGAAATGATTTTTTTTCTGCCCTGCGGAATAGAAAAGTAACAGAATCGATAATTCACGGGTACGGTAAGATAGAGCCTAGAAAAGGTGGCATTTCGTGTTCTACTCTGGCCAACGTTCACTTCCTGGGTTATCTTTTTTCATTGAGAACATGCTTTAAATCGATATGGTATGCTGCCAACTGGCTTAGGGTGTTTTTCCTGCTATTCTTCGCAGGTCGAGACTCGGAGAACTCGACGGTTACCGTTAATCTATATAGTCGTAATAAATCTGCTCGAGCTGCGTGCTTTCCTCGATGGATTAACAATTAAGAAAGCGACGGGAATTTTTCATTTTCGCAACAAAATGAAGAGGAAAAAATTTACGTAAACAGGGAAGAGAGCTTTCGTTTCGACTCCGGCGTTAGTTCTAGGCACATTTATTTACATTTTCATTGGATTTCATTCAAGATAAACGAGTCTCTCGAGCGTCGACGAAACACACACAACACATTAAATCAACAAATCGTATGTATTTTGTTTACCGTTCGGCTTTAATGATCTCGAAATTTCCTACTAGTAATATGTTTACGTGGGATGGAAGGGTGAGGAGGGACGAAACAGCCAGGTGTGTAAGTGTGTCGGCTGCGATTGCCGCCGGGCCTCGGTTTCGATACATCATTCGACACCCCCTCAGTGCTGGCGAGGAGGGTGTAATCAAAAAAAGCGGCAGCGACGGCGTCCGATATCTTTTCGAACCGAAAGACGAATACGAACTTTCGTTTTTTTCCTTAAAGCTCGGTTTGGTCGTCATTTGAGCGTGCGAATTCCTGTAATCGTGCCAAATGAAGTTTGGCATCTGATATTGTGCTTTACGATTGGATGTTGTTGTCGCGATAATTATAGAAATGTTGAAGCGTGTGCGCGAGTATCCAGCTTTGCCTCCCCCTCCTTCGCGGAGGAAACCCTTCGTAGGATTCTTTTTGACGGCTTGTCTGTCTTGTCTGCTTCGAAAGAGTTTTCCAATTGTTCGTAACCCTTCGTTGCCTATCTCTTTCCGCGTATTCGGCGCTTAGCTTTGATATACGATTTTGCAACGTATAAGGATGACGTCTGCTTTTTTATTAAGTGGGTGAACAAATTACATACGTGGGGCAGACGAGAAGGTGAATCGACATCGACTCGTATCGTTAGAATTGTTTTTACCAATTTTCGACGTTATTTTAAGAATTTCGAAATTCGAAATTCGCCTTCTCACCTTTTTTCTCTCTCTTCGAAAAATCTCGCCAAGAAAATTAATTTCTCTTTCTGGGGTAGAGAGGGTGTGACGTAGAACGTCGTAATTTCTTTCATAGACTGTATCGATCATAACATCGTGTTTACGATTAAACACTCTGTTGGTTTGTTTACGAGTTTTAAAAGCTCGACCGGGCGTATTCATTGGAATAATTTTCATCTTAAAATTTTTTTGCGTCATAAAAAAATAACGAATCGTGGACTAAAAATTTGAGTACTTGGACGACCTTGATTATGGCGAAAAATATAAAGACGCCTTGATTCCATTAACAATGAATCGAAGGCGGTGAAAAAGTTCGAGCGTTGAACCGATCTTCGAAGCGATGACGATTTACATTTGCCAAATACTTGGAGAGCTGGGCGCCGAGATAGATCAGGTGAATTGACAGTAATCCAAGAATCACAAGGTATTCGAAATGGAGATTCATCACCGGAGGCTGAGAGCATGAATGTGATTTCTATTTATAAGCTAGTGTGATATAGGCTGTCGTGCAGTTTTTTCTAACATTGTTATCTCGAAAGTGGACTCGATAATGTTCCAAGAGACTGCACATGGCACGGAAGCTAAATAAATAGAATCGAGCTGGAGATGAAATTAGAGTTGGAATTTTCTTCAGGATGTTTAATAGGTCGAGAGAATAAAATTTGGGATTTTTTTCGGACTTGAAATTTCAATTTTTTGCAACATTTATTGCTTCCTTTCCTCCCTCTCTCCCCTCCCTTTCCCCCTCTGAAAATGAATAAAAAACACGTGCGTCAAATCGATAAATTCTACGCAGAGAGGAGAATTTCGCAAAGAAAAAAATGTATACCTAAAGTTTTTGAAAATTTCAATTTTTTATGAGCAAAGACGAAACAGGAGGGAGGTCAAGGGGTGGTTCATCCCTCCCCCACTTTGAATTTTCCTTCAAAAATCTACAAATTTTGTTGATGGAAATCTGAAAATTTTCTTTAATAGAATGCAAATTTTGATGTGAATCGGTAAATTTTCTCCGATTCGACAAATTTGGTTAAAAATTGAAAATTTTTCAAAAATGTGGCATTTTGAGCAAGATTTGTTGACTTTTTAAGAAAATTTGCCATTTTATAACAAAAATTGTCGAATTTAAACGAAATTAGCCGATTTTTTTGGAAATTTTCTCATGAAATCGGCGAATTTTGATGCAAACATGCACAAAAAAGCACGAAATGAGAAAAAAACACAAATTTTCACCATGTAGCAAAAAAAACACGAAATTTCGTTTAAAAAACTGAAGAGCACGAAATTTTTATTCCAAAGTGATAAAATTTTTAGAGACAATAATCCATTAAAAAACGAACTATTTTTTTTTTTTTTTTTAAATCATCAATTTTTCTCATCTCAGCCCGAAATGTATATCAGATAGGGGTTGAGGATTTCGCTTCCCTTTCAATACTAAATAAATAAATAATATTGATTTAAAAATGAATAAATTTTACCGTTTGGATGCATTTTTCTTGAAAAATGTTTGCCCTTGCTTCGCTCGGGCTCGATAAATGTATACACCATTCATTATCAAAATGGTGGTATGGACTATTTCCCATTTCCATTTCAGCCAATGAATATTTTGAAATGGAAAATATTTGTTCTTCTCCTTTATCAAGAAACTTACAGTGTGTCTAACAAAATTTGTTGAGCAAAAAGCTTGACTTAGCTTGACCTTTTGGAATGACTTTTTTGACCTCCCTCTCAACAAAAATTCTATGCGTCCGTGTGCCTGCCCCCCCCCCCCCCACCATACATTGGAGATCGCCTTCAAGTCTTCTAAGAAATTAGAACGAGAATTTTTTTCCGTTTCAAAATATTCAATTGTCTGAGATGGAAGAGAAGAGTTTATATCATAATTTTGAAGAAGAATTGTATAAAATCACTGAGCCCGAGCGAAGCGAGGGCGAAAATTTTTGAAAAAAGAGCACCCAGAATCTGAAATTCTTTTATTAAAATTCGTGCTTTTTTTCGTGTTATGTTTTGACTTCCAAAAAAAACTATATCTATGGACTCATCTACAGATCTCCTTCCAAAAAATCGAAACATTTTTGAAATATTCCAATCGAGATCGTTACTGAGTCTTTTTATAAATGAGAAGCACAATTTTTTTCACACGAAAATATCAATTGTCTGGGCTGGAAAGGAGGAAGGTTCATACCATCATTTTGAAAAAAAATTGTGTAAATTCACTGAGCCCGAGCGAAGCGAGGGCGAAAATTTTTGAAGAAAAAGGCATTCAAAAGCTAAAATTTCTTTATTGTTTTAATCAATCTTTTAGTATTAAAAGGGAGGCGAAATCTTCAACCCCTATGTCTTGGATAGATGTTAGACCTTATATGCCCGAGCAAAGCCAGGGCTAAGATTTAGACAAATTGGTGATTTTCAAAAAAATAAATAAATAAAGCCTTAAAGCAAATACATATTAACTAAAAATTTTCTATTTTAAAACTTTTTTTAAAAACTATTTATCAAGGGTAAAAGGAAGTTTTTTTTGATTTTTGAAAAAAAGCTTGAGCTTTGAGTTAAATTGATTGAATTAGTCAAAAAGCTTGATTTTTCAGTACCCACATGACTTTTTTGATAAAATCTTGACTTATCAGGACAGTTAGACACCCTGAACTTAGTGGTGATTTAGAATGGAATTATCAATTTTTTTTCGATTTTTTATAGAAGGGAGGAGGGTGTTGAGTAGTTTTTTTAGAAGTTAAAAAACTGGCACGAAAAATGCTCGAATTTTTGTTTCTTATTTTCAATACGACTATTCGGCAAAATTTCCTCTTTTTTTGAAATGAGTCAGCAAATTTCTCTTTTTTCAATAATATTAGTCGGCAAATTCTTCATCCCCCCCCCGAGATTTTTGTCCAAGTTTCATCTCTGATTATGAGAATTTATTGACCCCAAACGAATCGACGATGAAAATTTTTGCAAAAAAAGCAACCAAAAGCTAAAATTTCGCCTTTTTTTCCAACATTTCAATTATCAAAGAGAATGAGAAAACTGAGTAAGAAAATTTCGAACTCATTTAACAAAATTCGGACTTTTTTGACCTAATAGACGCACCTCGTTCATAAATACTTTTGAATTGATGCTTGAAATTTTTTTTACAATTTTTTCATTTTTTTAGAGAATTTGATTCGATGGGAATTTAAATTTAATCTATTCGTTGCATCATAACCCTTCTACTTTACCTCTCATTTTATAAATGAACTCTCAAAACAATCCAAAACTGCCCACCCACGCTCATAATTAATTGCCATTCTATCCACGTGCCCCCTTTTCAGGATTAATTCAACAGTAATAAACAAATTTGAGAACCACTCATTCCATATGCGAGTAATTACAGCTAAAATTACGTCCAACGCTCATATTCATCAAGTAACTATGCACACACATAACCCTCTTCGTCCCTTCATTCGCGGCCCCAGACGAGTAATCAATTTGATTAAATTGAAGAAATTTGAGAACCATTGACATCACATGCGAATCACCCACGTTCTTTCGTAGAACTAGTGTACTCGACCAATATTTGCAATAGCATTCGATGGTATCGGTCTAAATTAATGATTCATTTGAACTCGATTAAAAAAATTAAAAATCGATTGTTATCAATTACTCGAATACTCGAACGATATTGGTTCAAACACTCGCAATAATTCTATAAAGAAGAAATAAAAATAACGTCGACATAAAACATAAAACCTAATTTAACGGTACTATGGATCATAAAAAAGAATTACCTTAGCGCGTGAATAATTGAGGACGTCATTTTCGGCGAATCCGGCGCAAGCTTTGTCTAAACTCGACGCTGACTTGGATAATTCGTAATTGGATTCTTTGACGTACTTGCACGAAGACGATTTCAAAATATTCGATTTCAGCACCGGATAAGTTTCGTTTAATCGGTTCGAAGAGCTGTTGAATTTCTTTATGGGCTGCAGCTGGCGTACGCTGAAGGGTCTAGCGAAAGCTGCCTCGTAAGATGTGACGTCCGGCTCTTTTTTGATACTAGAATTCGTAACGATTGGTTTGGTAACATAACCGGAGTTTTTGACGCTGCTGGAGAGCAATTCGGCGACTTTTTCGTCGCTGATGTAGCTATTGACTGGGTCTTCGTTTTGACATACTCGAATCCGTAGATCATCGATGCGTGTTTCGGCTGCTGCGTATCTGAGCCTCAATTCGGAATGATTCTTTTCTAGTTGTTCGATAACGCAATCTTTTTCTTTGATTTCTTCTTCTAGTTCTTTTACTTTGTTGAGCAGGTCTATTTTCGAGACAGGAAGAGTTTCGCTGGGTGGACTAGTTTCTGGCGAGCTTAGGGTGTCCATGCTTTCTCTGGATTGTTTGTCTAAACGCTTTTGCATCTTGCGTAATGCTTCGGATTGTTTTATGGTATAAATATACTGTTTAACTTTACTTTGTACGTGATCGTATTTCTTAGAAGCGTTGGTAGTTAAACTACTGCAGCTCGTTGATCTTTGAAAGCCAGAATCTTTGGATTTAGTAGTAGCTATCGAATTACTTTGTAGTGTTTCCGTTGAGTACATGCAAGATGAGTCACGCCGTAGTGGTGAAAATGACGCTATGGACGATACATCGTGCATCGAATTCGATTTGTTGATAGAATACACGCAGGGGGTATCTTGAGGCGTTAACGAGAATCGTTTACCGTGCCTGAGTGACGGAAATGATGGCATTTTGAAATCGTATTCTTCACTGGATTCTTTTATAGGTGTCGATCCGACTATATTGTAATTAATAGGGCTATAATCGTCGGGTATGTTTTTCTCGTCGTCGGAGCCAGCGTGAGAATCTTCGGATGTTATACTAATCAACGACGGACGTTTTATATCTGTTATGAGTTCTTCGTCCATCGACGAGAACATAATATCACTTTCGGTCATCCTTTCAGCATCCATGGAACTAGAAAATGAACAACACATTAACACCTTGGTGCAGTGTTTTACTTACTAGGTTAGTTGCAACGCGAAGATGTACCTGATATAGAATCCAATCTTGTCCTTCGTTAATTAACCAACACTGCACAAGAACAATTAATACGCGAGACAAAGTACACGACCGAAGTAACGTGAATTACATGGTAATCGCGATACGCCACTCGAAACTGCAGGAAACGCGCGAACCACCGTTCATCCTTTAGTGGCACGAGTACTATCGAAGTTCGCGATCATTTCTGTACCACTCGCGAGTTTATGAGATGTCACAAAAACGCAATTACCACTACTACTTGACCTCTAATCACCACATTTTCTATTATTTTTGTTTATTTATCGCAACAACTCGCAACAACCAAAAGGAGAATGACGACATCGTCATAAAAATAGTGGGGAATGGACGTGAATTGGAGGGAAAACGCGTGGGTTAGTGAAAAGTAGCTAAAATTTACGCGCCAAAGTTGAAGTTTCAGTTGATTCGTTGTATTTCTAGGTTTTTGATCAAAAAATTATGATTATTATATTTTTCAGAGTAACGATAATTTTTTACGACATTTTTTCGTTGAAAAAATCGAAAATAATTGGATATTTCGTAAATTTATTCACAAAATAAGTGGTTTTAAATTTTTTAAAAAAGCAACACTGTATAAATTTTTTGGTTTTGTTATTTTTGCCGTTTTCGATAGCATTATTTTGAAGTCATTGACTTTTAAAATTAATTTTGCATTTTTTAATATAAATTGATAAAATAACTCAATTTATATAAACTTTTTGAATATTTTATTACATTTTACAATTTATAAAACTAAATTTAGCTCAATCAATGATATTTTAATTTCCACAACAAACACAATTGAAAATCCAATCTGGGGCAACATTGATTGATAAGCCAATTACGTGAAAATAAAAACCAACCACTCTTCGAACTTTTCACGTAATTCCGCTTTTCACTACACTATTTTCATTTTCCTTTTCCAGCTGTTAGTTCAAGTTTAACGGTCCGTTTCATAATTTAATAGTAATTTGAACAAATTTGCATCGTCTTTGAAAATTACACTACCGTAGTGAACAGTTCAAATAGTCTAGTGATCTTTGTTCGTTGGTATAGTTCGTCGATTCTCAGGTCGATTTGGAGCACCTAGCTCATACTCTGGAATCATTTAAACCATTCTAAATTTATTCTACACGATGTCTGGATCAAATTCGCTGTTCGGTAATGTCTGGAGATGTTTCTTTTCACCGAAATTATATCGTATATATAATTTAAGAAATTCAAATGTAAGTAAACATTGCATTATCGTTATCATGTCTACGAGTGATAAGCGTTTATGTTTTTGATTCACGATGATAATTTTGATATTTTATTTATATTTTTAGGGGTATTACGAACCAAACGCTTTAGAGAAATGGGGAGACACAATAATTCAAGCAGTAAGTATACGTCGTGGAAATTTTTCACCTATTTCCCAGTTCACATTTTTTCCCATAATCCACTTCCTATTCGTCTCAATTCTCAGTCTGGTTCCAAAAGTGGTTTTTTTTCATAATTTACGACCTTGCTCACATTATTGTAACCTGAATGATCGAATATGTTGTTTTTTAAAGTTTTTTTTTTCAAAGTTTCAAGGTCTGCGGGTATTTTTTAATAATCATCTCAAATATCCGCAAAAATTCACTCTTTGTCTGTATAATTACGCCTATATATGTGATAGATTAGCGATCGCCGAGGTTGCTGACCTTTTAATTGATATTATTGGCGTATTGTGGGTTGATGATACTGTACTCGTGTATGGAATTTTTTCGAATGAAAATTAATACCTTGATGTTATTTGCATATTACTAACCCTTTTTTGCGTATATTTCATTGAATTGGAAGTACGTCTACGCAAAATCGTAATACGCTGCTTGGGTGTTTAATGTGATATTTCAAGTTCAAGCCTTGGAAAATTCTTTTACACATGTTTAACATTAATTTTGAAACTAATGAAGGGATATGAAAAAAATTCCACATTCTGGACATTTGAAATATTAAATTTTAAGTACATATTTGCGAATTATAACATAACGACGTAGTCAAATAATTTGTTGCTGTCTTTGACATCATGCACTTGACATTATTTCGATTGATACCCTTTTTATGCTGATTGTATGTAAAACTTTCGTAACCCAGCCGACCCTTCATACAATGTTTCCATCATTTTTTAATACTAATGGCGCAACTATGTAGTATCCACATTACGTTGAAGTATGTGTGTTAGTGTGAATTGAAAAAAAATACACTTATTACGCGAAAGCGTGCGAATTGTAATAATTTTATATCCCTTGCATGACTAGGGTTTATAATGAAAGGAAAAAAAACCTCGATATCGAACTGATTGCTATTAATGGCTGACACTATTATAGGTTAAAAAGTGCCTGTCGCCGATGGCTCAAATTCCGTCAATTTTCCCGTATTGTCAGTTCCTCTTCTTCGAAACTCCATTCTGGTTTAATTACTCGTATTAACGGCGTTAAAAATACACCGATTTATTATCGCTTATCGTGTAATTAACTGGTTTATTTATTTTTGCAGTCGATCGTGCTGTGGCACGTGACATGTTATGCTTTCCCAGTCATGGCGTATACAGCCTATAAACGAAATTATTTCACAACCGAAGGACAAATTTTCCTGCTGAAATTGGGCGCCGTCGGAGCCATTACGATATGCTCGGCTTTCGTGCTGAGGGCTCTTGGAAGAGCCACCAATGCAACGTATTTAGAATTTAATGAAAAATATCGTAATATTATTCGCAATTATAACGACGAAACAAAGGTAAAGTTGGAGTTGTTGAACTCGTGAACGGTCGTCTGACATGAGTATGTTGCCGGATATCCTCAAGGTGTTTTGTTTGGTTTGTTATAGAAACAATTACAGGATTATGAATTCGATTATGGAGCTTGGCCTGTGGACTTCGACTTGAAAAGCGATAAGTAAGTGTGAAATGATGCGGAGGTAATGACGAGTTGAAAGTTCAGATGGCATTTGACCCATATCATATTTTTATGACTTCGGAGTCGCAAATATAATCGTGTAGTTCATAAATTTAGCAGCATGTCTGATGCAATCACCCTCCATTTCAAAGGGAGCTAAAGAAATAATTCATGTCTGTTGTAAATTTCAGATACAAAGGCAAGGTTTCAATTTCCTGCTCTGAAGGCACTTTCTCCAAAGCACTCACCAGTCCGAGTAGTTTAGTGGGATATGCAGCTCTTCACTCGTTTGCTATTAAAATGATATATCCAGGCAGTATTGCTACTATTAATTATCTCATAAGTGAGTATAGGATCTTTTGAGATGATTTTTTTGAGTCGTATTTCCTTCGCGTGGATGAATTGAAATTTCTGTCGAGGCAATTGTTTCAAATTGTGAAGCAATTCAGATTTTTTTAAGATTAAGTAATTGTTTTTCTTATCGAAGATCAAATTTGACCCATTATCTCATTTTTAATTCCAAACGACGTTCTTAAAATGGTGACGAAAAAAATTTGAGAGTATCAATCTATTCATTTATAAAAAAAAAAAAAATGGGAGAAAGAACTTAATTGTAATGCAAACACTCGATTTCTGAGATCTTTACCCAAATATTGAAGTTTTATTGCAAAATTTACTGCCCCAAATCATTGAAATGTAACAAATCGTAATACTTTTTCCTCGAAGTAGGTGAAATTGATTTCACAAACATAGTATTGTTAATAAATTAGCATTTAAAATTACTGCCGATTCCAAATCGACGTGAAATATTCAAAATCTTACTGTCTATTAAAACACAAGTCAAGGTCATCAACGATTTTAAAAACAGCTCTTAGTGCTCATTAAACGAATTACCTACATTTGTGAATTTTTTATTCGCAGGAAATAATTTAAGCATCGGTAGAAAAAAGTTGATCGAAGAAAAACGCGCCGAAAGGTTCAAGTTGGCAACACCGGATGCGAATGAATTAGACGTTATGTTCGTCGATCAACGGAATAAAACGTACTGGACTGGAATTTTTGTATTATTCGTGAAAAATAATTTCGTACGATTTGAATTACTGAATGGAGATTTTCTTACAGGGCTTTAGGTTCGACGTTGGTCATCTGCACCGAAGGTAACGCCGGATTTTACGAAATTGGTATTATGGTAACGCCTCTAGATCTCGGATATTCCGTATTAGGCTGGAATCATCCGGGTTTCGGATGGAGTACGGTGAGTTAGACTTGACCGTAGCTCAAGAGAGGGATATAAAATTGAAATTGATAATTGAATGTGTTTCAGGGTACACCTTATATTTATGCTGAGAAATGCGCCATCGAAACCGTATTACAATTTGCCTTCCAAAGATTGAACTTTATTCCGGAAAATATCATATTATTCGGATGGAGTATCGGAGGATTCGCATCATCGTATGCTGCCACCGTCTATCCAGATATTAGAGCTGTGGTAAGTGAGCTCTGAGAAAAAAATGTATTTGAATGCTCGGGGCTTTAAGACCTGGCCCTGTTTTACGGATTTGCAGTGGGTGGTGAGCGATTTTTTTTCCAGTCCACTTTTTTCTCTCAAAATTTTTCAAACTTCGTTTTTTTTCTACGTCAATTTTTTGAGACTGAAATTTTTTATCTAAATTTTTCAAACTTCGTCTACATCAATTTTTCGATACTTGAAATTTGAAAAATTTTGATAAAAAAATTTCAGTCTCAAAAAATTGACGTAGAAAAAAACAAGTTTGAAAAATTTTGAGAGAAAAATTTCAGTCTCAAAAAATTGACCAAGTGTTAATACAGGAAAAAATTCAGACCTTAAAAGTGGACTTGGAAAAAAAAATCGCTCACCACCCACTGCAAATCCTTAAAACAGGGCCAGGTGGCTTAAAGGCGAATTTTTGTGATCTTTGTGGAATTTTTGCAGATACTTGATGCCACTTTTGACGACATCTTGCCGTTGGCTGTAAAGCAAATGCCCAAATTTTTAGAACCCATTGTGAATGTATCCATCAGAGATCATGCTAATCTAGACGTTGCTTCTCATCTTACTCAGTACTGTGGGCCTATTGTACTTATCAGGAGATCAGAAGATGAAATTATTTCGTTGACGTAAGTAATAAAATGGAGTTCGTGTGAGAATCAAAATTTCCCCGGTAATTTTCCACTGGTTTGGAAATTGGCGGCGGTTTCTATTCAATTATTAACAATGAAAAAATGTTAGGTATGTGTGGAATGCTATATTAATTATTTCTATATCAAGTTATATCGATTGTGGGAATTTTCCAAAGGTAATAGAGAAACGTTCGAGTAAATGAAATCTAAAACGATTCAAAATTACGATGATAATTAATTTTTGCTCCCCTCTTGCAATTAGGATTTATTTATTAGTAATTGAAACATGAATGATATCATTAATATCGTAAGGAAACAAAAGTTAATTAAGGAGCTAGTGCCCATGTTGCCTTTTCCATATTAAAGCTATTCGTAGAATTACAATGGAACCACTTGCGATTTTCGTTTCCTATTGAAGGGGCTGTAATTTTATGGAAAATCCCCGTAGCCGAAATTACAGCTGTCCCAGTTGGGATTTCGATTTTGGGTGGATTTTTGAAAATTAAAAATTGAGGGGTTAGAAAAAATGTAAAAATTTTGAAAACGAAAAATTCTAATCAAAGTTGATGAAATTTAGCTCCCTTCCAAATATCGGCCTTCTGAATCCAAATTTGACCATTCGTGTATTTTTATCATATTTCAAATTGATTTTAACCCTGAGTTTTTAAATTTTGTTCATATTTTTTTCACAAGCTATAGTTGATTCAAAATATGCAAAATTGGCGTCAGTTTCTCCTCTGTTCGTCAAAGGGCCAGTGTAGGGCAGAGATTTCTGGTTTTCACTTTCGCGAAATTCTTCCAAGATACGGACACGGAGTCCCCCCCCCTCCTCCTTTATGTCTCATTCTCTCATGGCGGGAGTCAATTTGTTTGCGTCGCTAGACACTGAATTAAAAGTAGATTCAGAAACGTTTTTTCATGAAGAACTCAGCTTTGCACATTTTGAAAAAGCTTTGTGACCCTCATTAAAAAATTTATTAAAAGTTCAACGAATTTATATCTCACCAAGGTTACTTATGAGAATGATTTTCATTTTGAGATCCCCGAATCTGGGAGGGGAAGGGAGGAACGTCTCCCCAAAATTTGGGTCAAAATTCAAAAAAATTAAAAATCACATGTGGTATATCGTTTGTTATGTATTTTAGAGCGTTGAGTTCGAATATCACCTTGGTTTTTGGATTTGACCTCCCCTCCGCCTCCCACCCCTTTCCATCCTCTCACGGAGACTCAATTTTAATTTTTAGCCCAAAAAATGAAAAATTGAATAGAAAAATTAGCTGGCATGTTGATTTTTGGTTTCGATGATACTGAGTTCAAAAATTGAGTTTTTTTTGGTTTCGACCCTCTTTTTTTTAATACACCCTATCAAGATTTTTTTTCTCTTATAATTTTTTTGCAATTTCCTTCTGCAGTCCCCGGTTTAGAAGGAAAGAAACTTTAGTGAGGTTGTACCAAAAAAAGAAGTCCATATTGGAACTCAGCTACTAAATTCTGGAACCTCCAGCCCAATTTCGAGTTCCTCCAGTATTTTTTAACTCCTCCAAAAAGTATCTACAATTCTACACTTCCCAAATTAACTTGAACAGCTGAAAATTTGATTAGTTTCACAGAAAAATCTACCTTTGACACATCAAGTGAGTGTTTTTGACTAGCTTTCAAATTGGGAAAAATTTGAAATGAAGGCCATAAGCATTTCCTACCTCAAAACCAACTTCCTGAAACCAAATTTGACTATTTCCAACCGTTCTAAACCCATAAGTCAATTTCCCAAAGGCTCTGGTGTGATTTGGGGGTCATTTGGCCCTTGGTGGAACTTTGACAAAATTTTTATGCCATTCGACTTGCCTATGTAGAAGATGATTTTAGAGCGCAAAAACGAATTTTTACCACACCCCCCGGGGGCGGGGGCCTCAAAATACGTGATTTTCACTCTAAAAATTCTATCTCCGCGAGTTTTCAACCGATTTTTTTTAAATTTGGCATGTAGGCAGAGGTACTTGAGGGGAGTACCCTGAAATTTTTTCAGATTTTTTCGACCACTACAATGACCTTAAATTTGACCTTGAAAGTTTAAAATCGCCCTGGGGCACCGTTTTGGCGTGTGGTATAAAGAAAAAAATATTTTCATGTTTCTCACTCTATTTTACACTACTTAGAATTTTTTTCAATTTTTTTTGAGTGATGGCCTATGCGTGACGTTCAAAAAACCGATAAATCGGTCGTTTTACCTAGTACTTGAGAAATACACTTTGAAAAAAGACAAACATGTTAATCGCAATTTTATAGCTGGAAAAGCTTCTATATGATGTCCAGAGTCTTTGATAAAGTCGCATCGCCCCAGCCCCTATTGCTTTTTGAGGGAGGGGGGGGGGTACCCTTATGAAAGAAAAAATTGTTTTGCACCGATTTCGCTCAAATTCACGTAAATGGTTCTGTAGGTGTAGAAGTACTCCCCAAAAATTTTTAGCCCCCCTCGACCTCACGAGGCTGAGCCATCGCTTCCCAAAGTTGGACATTTTTGGTTAAGATGACAAAAAATCGAGTTTTTCGACTATAAAACCGCTCCAAAATTCTAATTTTGAAAAACTTTGTATTTTCTGTGCACATTTTGAGGTAACGTATCCGACTAGCCCATCAAATTTTTCATTCGAATGGTTTACACCCCCTCCCCATCACGGCCCGTTTGAAAGTGTACAGATCGTGGTTGCCCCCTGATGTGTCGCGAGCTGAATTTTGTAAAAAAAATATTTCGAGGTCATTTTTTTCTGAAAACCCCACGATCTGTACACTTTCAAACGGGCAGTGATGAGGAGGGGGTGTAAACCATTCGAATGAAAAATTTGATGGGCTAGTCGGATACGTTACCTCAAAATGTGCACAGAAAATACAAAGTTTTTCAAAATTAGAATTTTGGAGCGGTTTTATAGTCGAAAAACTCGATTTTTTGTCATCTTAACCAAAAATGTCCAACTTTGGGAAGCGATGGCTCAGCCTCGTGAGGTCGAGGGGGGCTAAAAATTTTTGGGGAGTACTTCTACACCTACAGAACCATTTACGTGAATTTGAGCGAAATCGGTGCAAAACAATTTTTTCTTTCATAAGGGTACCCCCCCCCCCCTCCCTCAAAAAGCAATAGGGGCTGGGGCGATGCGACTTTATCAAAGACTCTGGACATCATATAGAAGCTTTTCCAGCTATAAAATTGCGATTAACATGTTTGTCTTTTTTCAAAGTGTATTTCTCAAGTACTAGGTAAAACGACCGATTTATCGGTTTTTTGAACGTCACGCATAGGCCATCACTCAAAAAAAATTGAAAAAAATTCTAAGTAGTGTAAAATAGAGTGAGAAACATGAAAATATTTTTTTCTTTATACCACACGCCAAAACGGTGCCCCAGGGCGATTTTAAACTTTCAAGGTCAAATTTAAGGTCATTGTAGTGGTCGAAAAAATCTGAAAAAATTTCAGGGTACTCCCCTCAAGTACCTCTGCCTACATGCCAAATTTAAAAAAAATCGGTTGAAAACTCGCGGAGATAGAATTTTTAGAGTGAAAATCACGTATTTTGAGGCCCCCGCCCCCGGGGGGTGTGGTAAAAATTCGTTTTTGCGCTCTAAAATCATCTTCTACATAGGCAAGTCGAATGGCATAAAAATTTTGTCAAAGTTCCACCAAGGGCCAAATGACCCCCAAATCACACCAGAGCCTTTTATTCCTATTTAAAAGCTGGTCAAAAATTCACACATAAGGTGCTCGTTTGGAAATCGAGCCGAAGGGGGATTAAAAGTAAACGAGAAATCGATTTTTAGTTATTCGAGGTGATTTGGGCGTCTTCTGGAGAAATCTGAAAATACTCGAAAAAATCAGAATTACACTGGAGGCTCCAGAATGGTTGAAAATAGTCAAATTTGGGCTTCAGACGTCTATATTTAGTAGGAACCCAATTTTCACCGAGTTTGATAGGAAAGTACTTACTTTATTTTCAAAAATACAACAATTACTTCTGCTAAAAAAATAAATTTTAGATTTAAAAAATTTGTTAAAAATCGATATATCATTTTAAGCAGCTTAAATTTTGGCTATGAGGGTTTTAAAAAGTTGTTTTTTTTTCAAAATCTCATTCTATTTCCAATCAGAGGCTGATACAACAAGTGACTTCCTTGTTAGAATTTCAGATTTATTAATTTTCCACTAATTAATCGACCAATTTAATTCCAGCGAAGGCGATATAACCACGAACAGAGGAAATTATTTATTATTGAGAATCCTGAAATTCAGATACCCTCAGTTATTCACCAACGAAACGGAAGCAGCGTTGTGGACTTGGTTCGGCGTGACTGCGCATAAAAAAGGTGAATTTAAAATCGCTTCGTTGGAAAATGAGAAAATCCTCTTTAATCCAGTGCCATACTAATTTTAATATCTTGTTTTAGATCTCATCTACGAAAAATTCAAAGTAAACTTGGATGCTTGTAAATCAGAATACAATGCGTATAAAAGTGAACATGGCAGGGAATACCCCGCCTCATTTGGTAAAGATTTCGATTTACAGAAAAAGACACAAATGCTTTTATATCTGGTAAGTAGTTACACCTACGAAACGATATTTTGAAGAGCATATCTGGTCAAGTATGACGAATCTGTCTTTGAAACCGATTTTGACCACTTCTATCTCAAATAGGCAACCACGATGAGAAAACATTTCAATAAAAATTTGCGTAAGTATTTTTGGGGGAAGGGGCCAAAATGTGTTTTTTTTTCAAATTTCCTATTTTTTTTTCGTTTTCCACTAAATGGTAGATAAGAATTTCGCGGGTTTTTTTTGTTCAGATTCTATGGAGTCAGAGGAACTCTTAGAATTTTTTTAAAAATTTTATGCAATTTTTTGCCTAGTTATGTCTTTTTGGAAATTTTGAACCCCCTTTTTGTAATGAAGGGTCAAAGGTACAATGAGATTTTTTTCATATCAAGTGCCATTTATCTTTAAGTATGCTACATAGGTTTTAAAAATTTTGAAGTAATAGAAGTTTGTCAAAAAAAAATTGAAATTGACAGGTGGGTTATGAAAAACTTTATACCTATGTTGCAATGTTTCATGCACTTTATTTCAGTACCGACAAAAAAAAATTATCTCGAAAGCAAAATTTACGATAATATCTGACATTAAAATCTATATAAAATCATAATCGAGGGACCCGAACTCACGAAACCTTATTTTGGTCACTTCACCCCCCCCCCCCAATATTTAGTCAATGTAAAGTAGAAAATATGGATGTCGGTTTCGCATAAGTTGAACCTTCCAAGTACGAATATCAAATCAAATATGCAATTGAAGCCTCCCATGGCTCATTTTAAGGAAGAATACAAATTAATTCATACTGTATACTTGACTTTTTCTAATATTGGATTGGACACCCCCTCCCCCCCAAAGAAAGTACCTCGGAAAGGATATAAATTAAATAGTTTTTGAGTATAAAACATACCATCAAATTCTTCTTTTTTTGCACCTTACTTTAAATTATATAAATATTGATACATTTGGAAAATTGTTCGAGACTCTTGGGCTGTAAGTGAGTTGATTCTCAACGAAATATTCATGAGAAAGGGTAGGCGAATTGATTCCTATTTTTTTTTCGGGGCATGTACATATTGATTCCCACTTTTTTTCTGGGTATTTACGAGTTGGTTCCCATTTTTTTTCAAAAATGTCTTTCAGTTTTTTTCAACCTGAAATTTTCTCAGATTTTTTCATGTTTATATTCTTTTTCAATTCTAAAACCTTTTCCTCTTGTTTTTCCCCATTTTTTTGATCTCCCAATATTTTTTTCAACCCTAAAATCATTTCCAGAGAATTTTAAAAACAGTTTTTTTAGAATTTTGAAGTTGGTACCTAAAGAAGTGAAGATTTTGAAAAAGTTTTAAATTGGATAGAAATATTGAATTGAAAAAAAATTAAAAAAGTACTTACCTATTATGTATAAAATTAGAAAAAAAAACTCAGAATGTTTTGGTTAGAAAAAATTTTGGTGTTGAAATTGCAAAATGTTTTGAGAAAAAATTGAAGTTGAAACAAATTTTAATTTTTTGAGAATCAATAATTTTAAAGTTGAAGCTAATAATTTTGAAAAAAAAAAAGGTAAAACAATTCTGAGAAAATTTTAGGTTGAAAAAATCTGATAAAAAATCTTGAAATTAAAAAAAAATTAAAATACCTCCTCGTGGTATCTCCTGGGTATAGTCAGGTCTCAATTGATCATCCGCGCGGGATTCTTGTTAAAATTGATTTTATGATTGATTCTTGTTTTAGACACTAAAACAAATAAATTTAGCTTAGATGCTCATTTTTCCCTCTCCTCTTTTTTCCAGGGTCCACCCCAACATTTCAAACGCGTGTACTGCCCAATCTATGGGTCGTAATGAAAAAGTCTTCAAACAAAAGTTGTTTCTCAGCACCTAATGTACATTTTCATTTCTCATCAAAATCCATTTTGGAGCAACTCCTATCCCCCAAATTTGGAGACAAAGCATGTTTTTGAGAAAACCTCAAAATCACTTTTTCTTCATTTTAAACGAATAGTTTCGGAGATACGACAAAATTTGTAATCACAAAAAGTATTCAGAATTGAATTTACTTTCCAATGAGCTCTATCACGACCATTTTCACCAACTTTTCCCGACAGAGTGGACCTCTCCCTCTTTCTCGTTTTCACAAAAGTTGGACCCACGAGCAAAATTTGCTCCAAAATGAATCCCGATAACAAATAAAATTATGCATTAGATATTGAAGAACAAAAATCGTTCAATTTTTTTTCATTGGTCCAACTTTTGAGATGAGGGGGAGGGGGAGAGATCCATCCTGTCGGGAAAAGTTGGTGAAAATGGTCGTGATAAAGATCATTGGAAAGGAAATTCAATTCTGAATCCTTTTTGTGGTTACAAGTTTTGCCGTATCTCTGAAACTTTCCGCTTAACATGAAGAAAATGTGATTTTAAAGTTTTCTGAAAACTGTTTTATTTTCAAATTTGGGGGGCAGGAGTTGCTCCAAAATGGATTTTTATAAGAAATGAAAATGTACAGAACGTGTTGAAGAACAACTTTTGTTTGAAAATTTTTTCATTACGACTCATAGATTGGGCGGTACACGCGTTTGAAATGATAGGGGGTGGGCCATGGGAAAACGGGGAGGGGAAAAATAGGCATCTAAGCTAAATTTATTTGTTTTAGTGTCTAAAACAAGAATCAATCATAAAATCAATTTTAACAAGAATCCCGCGCGGAAGCCTTTTTTTTTGTTCAATTTAGACCTGACTGACTATAATGCTAAAAAGCTGAATGAGGTTCGGAATCAACTCGTACATATCCCGAAAAAAAAGGGAATCAATTCGTGCATACCCCGAAACAAAGATGGAATCAATTCACACATTTCTGAATTCAGGAAATCAACTCACTAACTCTCGACTTTTGAGGGCTCCAATTACATATTTGATTTCACATTTGTACTCAGAAGGTTCGACTTATGCGAAATCGACACCCAAATGCCTACCTTTCATTGACTCAAAATAGGGGGGGGGGTGAAAAAATAAAAATGGGGTCTGGAGAATTCGGTTCTCTCGATTATAGTTTTGTTTTCGTTAATCTCATTTTTAGTGATGAACTGTTTTGTTGTTGCTACTTCAGTTCAGTACATGCAATTTGGGAATAAATACACGTTTTTTATAGCTCAAGGCATCAGTTTCAATTTTTTTTGACAAACTTTCACCAGTTTAAAATTTTCAAAATTTTTGTGGTATACTTATAAATAAATGGTACTTGATTTGAGGGGAAAAGTTCCATTGCACCTGTAACCCTTCATTACAGAGGAGGGGTTCAAAATTGACAAAAGAACGTAACCAAGCGAAAAATTGGCCAAAAATTTTGAAAAAATTTTCCAGGATTTCTTTAACCCTTTTGGAAACTAAGTATCTAAAAAATACAAAATTTGTATCTGTAGTTGACAAAAAATGAAAATTTTTTGAAAAAAACAATCATTTTGGCCCCTCTCTCCAAAAAAAATGAAAATACGCGAGCGAAGAATCAAAAATTTTCAAAATTATTCATCAAAATAGACGACCTTTTTGGGGTAAAAACGGTCAAAATCGGGTTTCAAGGGCAGAATTACATCGACCTTTTCCATACATACTCAAATTTGAATTTTCACATCTCGATTTAATAAATTTGTGATTTTTTTCAACAGGCTAGTCTTTACATGGTTGATTTTCCATCGAGTCACTGCACATCATTACCATCGGATATGTTTAATTCGTTCTCACATATTTAAAGGTCGGGTCTCCTTTTACCATTTTACACATATTCACGAATTCTTCGTTCTACTTAAAATGATTTCTTATGTAAATTACTAGGACATTTTGTTTTGTTTAGTTAATTGGTGAATTAAGAGTTCCTTTTGTGTTTGTATAAATTTTGTTACACCATTAATCGTATTAGTTTGTTGATGAAATCGAGCTACGTATGAGGATAAATTGGAAATACATTTTTTAAAGGTATTTTTTATTTTTAAATTAATAAATTACGTAAATGCAAATCTTCCTAAGGAAAGTTATCAATCAGGACATTTGACGTCTTCGTGAGGTATACATCGTTGTAATCGATTGCTGTAAATGTGACGAGACGAACATTGATGCAGGATTAGGGAAACGCATTCGTTCACTTTGTACATTACTGCCAAACTCGTGTAATGTTTTTTCTTCGTGGTTTTCTCGCTTTTTAGTTGAATTACGTCGTTGAGCTGGAATGAGAAATAGGGGGATAATTTTCCTGTGAGAAAAATCTCTAATGAATTTTATTTTTTGAATGAGGCCTGTATAGTCCAGGCAAAAATAAGAGAAAAAATGTACCAAATCCCCCAAAAATTAAATCCTGATTTTTTTCGCGTTTTACGTTCGTAATGGTCCACTACACAACATATTAAAATGGACACCCCACAACCCAGCGCTACCCCCAGGGGAGGGGTAAATGTCTGCTAAAAACCAGTTTTTCGTGACTATCTCAATAAGCCTCAAAATTGAAAAATAGTTATGAACAATCTTGTTCTACGTGTGATTTCCTATCAGAATGTTTTTTTGTTTTTTCAAAAACACTCGCTTCCTTGACCAAAAATTAAGGGTAAAAACACCTATTTTCAAAAATTTATAGCATTTTTGGAAAAAATCGAAACTTTACTGAATATCTCTTCAAATTAGCCTCAAAATGGGAAAATGGTTATGAACAATCATGTTTTACGTGTAATTTCCAATCAGAAAGGTTCGTTTTTTTTCGAAAACACCCACTTCTTTGCCCAAAAATTAAGGGCGAAAACGCCTATTTTTCCAATATTTACAGTATTTTTGGAAATGATGGAAATACGAAGTTGAAAGTACCCAAAATTATACCAGTGAAGAGTAATTTTTTTATACATAATGGTAGGGTATTCCAAAAAAAAGTCAGAGCAAGAATTTCAACCTCTACCGTCAATTATAGGGGAGGTAATTGCAATGACATCTCTTATAATTAACGGTAGGGGTTAAAATTCTTGGGGTGACTTTTTTTGGAATACCCTACCAGCATGTATAAAAAAAATACTCTTCATTGGTATAATTTTGGGTACTTTCAACTTCGTATTTCCATAATTTCCAAAAATACTGTAAATATTGAAAAAATAGGCGTTTTCGCCCTTAATTTTTGGGCAAAGAAGTGAGTGTTTTCGAAAAAAAACGAACCTGTCTGATCAGAGACCTTCCAGGGGGGCTCACCCCCCCGCATTTTCCAGTTGAAAAAGTTGGGTGAGATAAAAATTGAGAAACGTTGTGAAATATTGAAATTGAAAAAAAAAAAATTAAAATGGCAGTGTTGTAAATTTTTCATTAGAATATTTCGTAGGTACCTATGTGAGATTTGTTAGATTAGTGACGTACCAATAGGGGGCTAACTTCCTCCCCCTGAGGAAATTTTTTACTCGTGAGTTGGGAAAATTAAACATTTCAACACATCAGTTGGGAAAATTGGACAGTTGGGATTAATTTTTTTGATGAAAAATAATAAATAAAATGGTTATTTTAAAAGTTGGAAATCAACAAAATTTTCATTTGTTCCAACTCAAAATTGGTAACTTTCCCAACTCGAAAATAGAAAATTTCCAGACTCAAAATTGGTAATTTTCCCAATTCAAAATTGGTTATTTTTTCAACTCAAAATCAGTCGTTCTCCCAAATGATGAGTAAAAATGTCAGTTGGGACGATTGGTATTTATTTTTTAAATGAAAAATGAATAAATAAAATGGTTACTTATTTTAAAAGTTGGAAATCAACAAAATTTTCACTTATGAGTAGGATTTTCCCAACCTTTTCCAACTGAAAATTGATCATTTTCCCAGCGAAGAATTAAACCGTTGTAATAAATGTTTTTTTTAGGAAAAAAATGATTAATTATCTTGCATTTTGAAAATTTTCACTCGTCAGCCAAAAAAATTTTATATACTTGTACATGTAATTTAAAAAAGATTTTTTCGCATTTTTCTTCAAAGTTATTCCAAATAATTTCATTGCTCTTGTTCTCCTTAAAACTTATTTTTGATATTTGAAAATCCAATTTTTCAAAAGCTTCGGCTTCGCTACGCTCGGCCATGGTATATTTCTGCTTTAATCATTTCAAAGTAGAAGCAGTCGATTTTTCATTAAAGTTTATTTTTCCAAAACACTATTTTATTGCACATTCAAGTTGAGATTTTCTAAAATTTTCGCCCTCGCTTCGCTCGGGCTAAATCCATTTTTTTTCATTTTGAAAAATCTAACTGTAAAGTTTTTAAAAATTATTTCATTTAAACAATTTTTCTAAAACTTGATTTTAGAACCTTTTTAATGAAGTAACTTCACGTTTTGATTTCTAAACATGATTTCAAGTTTTTAACTTCTCTCAAAGTTGATTTTGATTTTTATAATAGGTATACTTTTAGGTTCAACGATTCAAGTAAGATATAGTTAAGCAGGGTCTCACCTAGAGAGGCAGAGGGCAAGTAAGTCCTCAGAACGATTTTTTTGAGGACCTCCTTTCAGAAATTATAATCCAAGTCTGAAATTACTCCCCAAAATCACGATCCAAATCACAATTCTTCAATCTATCCCTGAAATTACCTCCCAAGTATAAATTTTTCAAAAACTTCGGCCTCGCTGCGCTCGGTCTTACTGTATTTTTCTTTTCATAATTTTAAAATACTTAATTCAAATCCTACAAAAGTGATTTTTTTCGTATTTTTCCTCAAAATTATTTCAACTACTTTAATTACATTCTATCTTCTTAAAACTCATTTTCGATGTTTAAAAATCAAAATTTTCAAAAGCTTTGGCCTCGTTGTGCTCGGCCTTATCATATTTCTTTTGTTAAAGTAAAAGCAGCCAATTTTTCATTTAAGTTTATTAATCCAAAATATTGTTTTATTGCACCTTAAATTTGAGGTTTTCTAAAATTTTCGCCCTCGCTTCGCTCGGGCCAATTTCATTTCTCTCAAATAAGACAATTTCAAAGGGGTTTTCATTTACAATGAAATTGGTCAGGGAAAAAATTCGAAATTGTAACATTTTTTTGTTATTATTTTTGAATCTGTTTTTATATGTACCTACCAAAAAAGTGGCAATTTCTATTCCTAAATAAATTTTTTTAATGAATATTGCTTCCGCAATGTTTTGAAAAAATTAGCACTGGTAAAATTTTTTTAAAAATCAATTGGCAAATTTGGAAAAATTAGTTGGCAAATTTAAAAAAATTAGTTGGAAAATTTGAAGTTCTCACCCCCCTCCCCCCCGAGCATATCGCTTCGGAAGGCCACTGTGTCTGATAGGAAATTACACGTAGAACATGATTGTTGATGGCCATTTTTCCATTTTGAGGCTTATTTGAGAAGATATTCACAAAAGTTTCGATTTTTTTCAAAAATGCTATAAATTGTTGAAAAATAGGTGTTTTTACCCTTAATTTTTGGTCAAGGAAGTGAGTATTTTTGAAAAACCAAAAAAACATTCTGATATGAAATTACACGTAGAATAAGATTGTTCATAACAATTTTTCAATTTTGAGGCTTACCTATTTGAGGAGATATTCACGAAAAACCGGTTTTTAGCAGACATTTACATCTCCCCTGGGGGTAGCGGAGGGTTATGGGGTGTCCATTTTAGGATGTTGTGTAGTGGACCATTACAAACGTAAAACGCGAGAAAAAATTCAGGATTTAATTTTTGGGGGTCAACTCCTAAAATGACTGGACTAGTAGGCCTACATATAATACTCACGTGCTTGGCAATCCTCGAATTCGAATTGGGTTTCCCTTCATTCTGAGTAGACTGCGAACAATTGAGTAAATTTTTAAAATTCATGGCGCATTCGAAAAACTGACATTGATTGTCCGGATTAGGGAATCGTCCCAAATGATGCGGCGTGCATATTTTCTCATCGGTTAACAACCAGTTCAAACCTATGCAAATGAAAAGATGACCGCGTATTATGGTTCTGGTCAATTAGTTTGATGGATGGCGACGTATACTATACGACATGAACGATATGACTTATTAAAAAATTTTATTAGCCTACTTCTGGCTGTGGTGACTTCTTGGGTTCTGAGTCGTTTCAAGAATATCGGAAGGTAATCGGCGATGATGCTAATGAGCGGAACAAATTCCACAGTGTAATTACTCCTGGATGGATCATTTACGTCGATTTCGGTATAAGGTAATCCGTTGATCTCTACGAACAAAATGAAACATAATATTCAGGTCGTTACAATTTGTTAATTCGTTTTAGGTAACGAAGATGTGGGTCTGCGGTGAATACGATATAATTGGCGAAATGACGGATTATCTACGCTATTGTGGTTCTGTTATGAGTGTTTATGCTGGCTGTGAGGATGTAATATAAACAGGTTCAACTTCAGTTCCGCATATTGACATAAATACTTGCGTACAATACCGTCTCGAGCTGCCCGGTTAATTAGCAACAGTTTAAAAGCATGGACTAGATAACGCGTTAACATACTAATTAAAGCATTAAATAGTAGGCGAGATGAACGCCGGCGTTGATACGGTTCGGTGAGCAATGAAAATGAAAACGAGAGACGTGATCAACGAGATGATCATTGATTTTTATCGCCGTAGGTGATGTAGGAAGGTAATTGGTGGGGAGCCCTACGAAAAGGAGTAAACATCGATAATGATCTTTGGTCTAATAAAAAAACCAGTTGAAGTGTTCTCTTCTGATTAGAACGAGACTGTAATTTTTGGGATCATCGAGTTCTAGAGCCTTGGCAAAATTTGGCTTTTTTTTAAAAAAAAAAACAATATTTTTGAAAAAAGTACTTTTTTATCAAATTTTAGGTACTTACCTCTACTCACCAAATATCAACCTCCTCCCCCTCCCCCCCCAAAAAAACCAAATTTCATTTTTTCCGGTCATTCTGGAGCCTCCAGTGCAACTTCGATTTTCTTCAGTTTTTTCGAATTTTTCCAGAAGGCATCCAAATTATGTAACTTGGTTGACTGAAAATCAAGTTCTCGATTCTCAGCTGGACACTTCAAATGTATCTTAAATCGAACTTTCTGAAAATATGACTAAAATTTGACTTTTAGAGATGAACTTTGGACTCGAAAGGTCATTCGAGGAGGAATTTCGTTCTAAAACTGGGTAAAAATAATCAAAGTGTAATTTTCCACAAATATTCGCTATTTTAAGAATTTTTATCTTTTAAAATAAAAGCATGATACTTATGATTGATGAACTTGGACAAGAAAACCAAAATTTTAGGAAGAGAAGGAAGGACTGGAGCTTTCAAATTTTGAAAACTTATTCACAGGTTGAGGAGGTGAAGGAAGCTCTGAGCCCTTTTTCCAAATGGAGGAGTAAGTATGTAGGTACAGGATGTTGAAGAATGAGGACGAAATTTAGTGGAGGAGCCTTTAGGAAATCCTTCTGGAGGGTCTGAACAAAAAAGGACCTTATTCTACATCAACTCGAACCAAAAATGAAACCAGGTTTTCCGATTTCGTTCAAATTTTTGTAACGAGTTTCCTTTGATGGTCTTTGTCTACATATTCACATATCCACTATAATTTTCCTTCCAACCCTCAACGGGGCTGGTGGTGAGCCTGAGTCTCGTCAATTTTCTGCCAAATTATTCGACTTTGAAGGCTCATATTATTTCGAAATCGGTAGTACTCGGTAAAAAACGGTTCGTGAGGTTTGAAAAAGAATTAATATGAGTTTCAAAAACGATAATCATATTTTGAAAAGCTCAAAGTTGAACTTTTTGGCGAAAGCTCAATCTTTCAAGGTAAATACAAAAGATGAAGACTGGCATTTAAAAATCTGAAAAAATTATAATGAGGATTTCTTTTTGTGTTTTTTTCAACGAAAAAATTTTCAAAATGGAATTTCGACATCCCTGGGAGGGCAAAAAAGTCTTCAATATTTGACCAAAATTCAAAAAAATGAAAAATAACGTGTGACGTATCGTTTGTAAAGTTTTTGAGGGAACTGAGTTCGAATATTTGATTATTTTCTGGTTCTAGCCCTTCGGTGCACCACCCAGACCCTCAATTTTGAAAAAAAGTGTGCAATTGGAGTTTCAGCAAAAATGAATGAATTCAGTCCTGAAATGGTGATTTTTATTTTATTTTACTTGTTTAAGATGCCTCCATGGGCGGGGGTGCTGATATTCCTCAAAGCTTTTGAAGACTTACCCCCCCCCCCATTTTCTCGCGCACCTCCTACCTCATTTTCACACCCCTCCTAATTTTTTCGCGACCCTTAATAGCTATAAAAAATCTGTCTTTTTACTTCACTTTGGATCTGTCCCTCGATCCTAAATCATAAAAACTCAAATTTTCTAAATCAATTAATCAGTGATGTTTTGAAGGCATTCTGTCGGGAAGAGGGGAGGGGGTAAAAAATTAAAATATCTGAAAATTCCAATTCAGATTTTCAATTTTCCCAGTTTTTATAATTCAAACATCGAAAATTAGTTTTGAGGAAAAAAACATAACAGGTAAAATTAGTTGACATAATTTTGAAAAAAAATCACTTGTAGGATTTGGATTATTTTAAAATTATGGAAGGAGAAATACAATAAGTCTGAGCGCAGCCAGGCCAAAGTTATTGAAAAATTTTGATTGGGGGGGAGGTAATTTCAGAGTTGGAATGTGATTTTTGATAGAGGACGGTCCTTCCCCCTCTCCCCAAAAAATCGTTTTGAGGACTTAGTCCTCCGAGGATTTAGGTTTCTCGGTAATCTTGTCCATGGGTACTTTCCAGATATGGCTGGGGAGGGAATCATGCTTCAGGAAGTTATTCCAAGAATCAGAGTCCGGATTGAGGTGTCTCCAGGAGTCAAAAATGGAGGAAGCAGTGATTTCCTCCGAAAAAAGAGATATTAGAACTTTTCTCCTCAAACCCTAATTTGCCGATTTGATAAGTATTGAAATTTTTAAATGTGTTGAACTAAACAAATTTGGAGAAGGAGCGAGCGAATAAAAATTAAGAGAAGAGGGAGCCTAACGCCTAAGCTTCCAAATTCTGAAAATTTTTAATTTGTCATTTTTATTCCTGATTTCAGAAACAAAATTTAAAAATATATTGGACTAGGTAAATAAATATGGAATGCGACGAGAAGACAAAAATAAATGGGGGAGTTGGCGGGTAACGCTATTTTTCAAATTTGGAGACTCTGTTATTAGGTTCGACCTTACACAAAAGTGAAATCGTTCAAATTTTGCCTAAGCAGAGAAAACCAGGGCCCAGGGGAAAAATGCAGGGAAAAAAGGTCTCTCAAACGTCGATATGCAACTTAGTTAAGCCTAATTTTTTTGTTTGAGGGCCCTCGCAGTGCAAAAAAAACAGAGACTTTTTTAGCTCTACTTTAAAAAAAAACTCGGGCCTAAGGAAACCCTCTCCCCCTCTTGCACAGGCCTACATTTGTACAAAATCTGAAAATATTGAGCTTAAAATGGAATAAAACCGATGATTAGCTAATAGAATATTACCTACGCCTTATATGATCGGTAGTATCACCCAAAAAAATTTTATTGGCATTTTATAACTCTTCATAAAATTTTAAATCATTTCGTAAGGTCACAAGTCACAACTTCACATTTACGAAAAAAGAAATTAAGTTCTTGTGAATAAATTAATTACCCAAATAATGAGCCTAAAATCAATAATGTTGCTCAAAAAAAATTTAGTTGGCATTTTCGAGTTCTTCGCGAAATTTTAGCCTACTCTGATAGGTCACAAGTCCACTTTAAAAAACTTTTATCAAGTCCATTTTCCAGTAAATTTCACAACTTGAAAAATTTACTGAGCTTTTTTCCAAAAATGGTAACAGAGCGAACCTATCCAATCATAAATCGTATTTCTTCGATTCTTAAAACTTCATTTTTTTACCATGCCCAAAACCAGAAAAAAAGTTTTCAAAACACCATAGAACTGTATAAGTATAGGTACCTATATTGTGTATCTAAAGCGCCCAAAAAAGAAAAACACAAATCTTGACTCGGACACCATGTCCTATGAAAATATGAAAAAAATTGTTCGAACAACTTCGAAAGATATTGGTTTCTAATGGAGAAACGTCCATTTCATTGTTTCAAACGTTAGCCTCAAAATATACTTGCATATTAATTTTTTCTTTCCCAAAAAAAGCACACCATTTTCAATTTCCAGAGTATTTTTTCATTCTTGGATAACAGCCTAGTAAATCAAGCTTTACTAAACAAAGGCTTCACACTTTAGAATCCATATGTAGATGCAATCACAATGCAGGTAATAGGAAGCTTTTCCAATACTGCAGACCAACGTTCAATAAAGCACATTCATTCATCGATATCGATCCTGATTCAAATGAAAAATACCCGAATCGAATTATTTTTACAGTTAGCAAAGTGCGATTTTTAAATTGCTAATATTTCACAGTTGCAATAACCTCATCGGCCATATACCTATCTAATATTGTGGAAATTCATCGTAGGTATCTAATATTTGTATACCTATATTTTATGGCACAACGAAGATGATAATATGTTAATTTGAAACGCTCCGCTGTATCGTACCCATTCACTCACTCGTATTCGTAATCGAACGAATATAAGTACGAGTATTTTACTACGAACCGTATGAAAAAAATGATGGTATAATTTTTAAATCGATTCGTTTAAAATTTGTCGTGACTCGTAATATGCGAATGTGACCTAGGTCGTGGTTTATTGGTGTGAGAGAATACCTACGTGAAAATTATCACGTGTATTGGAAAAAAATGACAGTTTATAACGGCGATAAATATCTTCAGCACTCATTAGGTGTACTGCGACAAATGAACGATAATGAAACTAATTTAGTTGCAATTTCATCCCAATCATAAATAGGTATCACTCGATGAACGGAAATAAAGCTGACTCATTCTGGACATATTCTCAAGTACCCATTTTCCAGAAAAATTGTACCGGAAATTCGAACAGCGAATATCAAAATTTCAAAATTCATAAATCAACCTTGACAGACATAAAAAAATCCAATGAATAATTAACTGCTTTGAAAATTTATGAAAACTATTCGGCGGCAATAAAGCCAAGGTAATTGAATAATCAACCCGCCGATAATCACTTTCGATTTCAATAAAGTTGAGAAATAAATCACGTAGGTACGTACCGTCGGCGCTTAAATTGATCCAATTCGTAGGTACACTTTTGGCATAAATCACGATAGAAAAGCCGAACACGAAGAAAACGCGACACAGGATGTTCTCGTACATCACGAAAATCTCATTTTACGACTCGTCTTCGCCACCGGTACAACTCGTCTGATGAATGTTGGTTTATTAGATTGCTCTCTTATAGTGTTCCATGCCAGCGATCCGAAGTATATGCACCTGTCCACTCCTACGGTCTCACAGAGCATAACCAATAATGTAACAGGTGACCTGTGAAAAAACAACATATCAATTGCATCCGAGTGCATGGTATGATCGTAATGATTGTTTCATTGTCTCGAAAATTTTTACAGTCTCGATAAAGAATCGAGTAAGTACCTTGAGGCGATAATTGATTGGAAAAATTTCGCTGTAATGAAAATCTGTGGGTTATTTGCTTGGTAATGCTGACTCGATGATTTGAACGTAGGTATAGTTGAAGTATTCGTAAAAAGTAACCCTTCTCTGTTGATATCGTATAATCTGTAAATAAAGCAGTGACGTTAGAAAGATTTACAATACCTCAATGAAAAATAGTTTCAGATGAACCAGATATATCTAAGTATATATATAGATACTTTTATGAATGGAAATTAAAAACGCTGATTAGAATGAAACCGGCAGGTGGTCTTCAATTTCATACTTATTCGGGTGGTTTCTGCATGATTCTTTCTTCAACTGTTTTTGTTGAGATTGGACGCTGATTTTACTTAATTTTGGCAAAATTTCTCAGGTATCTGCTTCAGTGGGTGTGAAAGTTTACTAAAACAGATGCAGAATTCTTCCTTCCAGATCTTCGAGCACGAAAACAAAGGCTGGAGAATAAGTATAATTATACTTAGGTTCTCAATATAGTAACGTAAGATTTCAATAACCCCATACTTACCTACTCAATAGCGATCTTCACTTTTACTGCAATGTATTGATTTTGGAATGAGATGAGTAGATGATCCCAACTTTTCACTTAGTTTTTCTCAAATTCAACTTTTAAAAATTAAAAAATCAAAACTTTTTGAAAAAACTCTCGCTGATAAGGCTCTTATCAATTCGTCATTTTTCGTTTTCGTTGATCCTGCTGCTGCTGCTGCTGCTGCTGCTGCAGCTGCAGTGCAGATGATTTTCGAATATTTCATCAAATTTTGTAATATTTATTAATTTTATTAATTTCTGATCAATTTCCAAGCATAATTTTCAAGCGGAATGTATTGTCGAAAAGTGGAGAACGTAAAAAGCCTCCATTCTTCTCACATTTTCGAAATACCTATGCTTCCACCTTCCAAGTCGATCACCGGAAACAACCTTTATTTTTTTCTTTGTCCAGAAGAATCGTCTGAAAGGTAAAAAAATATCAATTTAATAAAATAAAAACCTTTATTGTTTTATTATGATTCAAAGTACCTAATTGAAATTTTCCAATGTTCTCAGAAATTCTGAAATGTCCTCATCTTCGCCTCCGTTGACATCGTGGTGATTGCTGTGAGCGGTGTTGAAAATAGGTATGATTTGTCTTCGTCACACATGACATTAAAAATATTCGAGTATATGGATGTTATATTTCGTATAACAATAGTTCTCAACTGGCATACTTCTGTTGTAGGTAGATATTCTTTAATGAATCTTTGAAAAGGTCAAGATATAGTCCGAATACTGAATGGAGTATTGCAACGACAAAGAAAGGAAGTTAAGATAATACCGGCGATAGCGACTTCCTCTTCCAAAGTGTAAATTTCGTCTCACCTAATATTGGGTCCGTTTCGTCGATGGTGTTTTTGAAAACCAAGATATTTTAATCTCGTAAGCACGTCATGCGTAAAACGAAATAACTCGTACGTAGAAATGCCAATGACATCTGAAAACGTTTCGTAGACTAATCCCATCATCATCTAATCATTACAAAACAATATGTGCGTGTTTGACGTACGTTGTTATACAATAAACCGTTCTTACAGAGAACCGTTGCAGTTACTTGGAAAAAACTAACGAAAATGGTCCAAATAGAGATGAAGATAGTGTGTAAACTATGTTCTAATAAGTGTAACGAATTCGACGTGCTTCGAAATGTTCATATATGGGCGATATGTGTTCATAAGGTCATAAAGCGGACAATAATAGGTGTATTTTTCATGGCCAATTTAAACCGCATCTTTAAAACTATTTCAATCAAAGAATCGAGAATCAAAACGATAAACAGTTTAATAGTTTTTTTTTTCTAACTCTTATATCAGCAGTCGTAGATTAAAGTAAACGTACTTACATATATGAAAACCTTTCTATGTGATTGGTACCGTTATACTGAAAATATTTTCTTTTTCTATAAAGGTACAATATGAGATATCCGAGAAGAGGTTGCCCTACTCAATCGCCGACCAACAAAAGTAAAAATGCAGTCGAGTGAAAAATCAACCATAATTATCCTTCGGGTTAAATTTTGTGTTGAACATATGCCTCGTAAGTGATTGACGTACGTGAATCATTATATACTTTTACTAGATGTTCACTATGGTTTCGGATAATTTCAGCGAATTATCAAAATTAACCAGTCGAAATTTCGATGCGGTGAAATTCACTAAACGTACTATATCTTTCAAAATGCTGTCACACATGGAAAATTATTTTCATCATAATGCCAAGAGAAATTATTTAATGGTACAATTCTTTTCAGATTTAAACGTAAGGTAAAGGTACTACGAAACGCCAACAATCGTAATTTTTGTTTGCTCAGGTATCATCAGCTTTCCAATACATTGTCAGAATTAATGACGAAGATACGAAGTCGACTATTTCGTATACGAAGATGTTTCATATTTACACAACTGTTTTTACGCGAAATATTGCAACCAAGGTACGTGAATTTTCTTCAATAAGGTACAGAAATCAAAACTGGAAAAAAATTATACTTAATTCACGAAATTATAGATACAGCTCAAAAAGTGAACAAATTGAAAACAAAAATATAAATATTCTGGAATAAAGTAAATAAAATTGAACATAGGTTATTAAACGATAACAGAGTATACATAATAATGCATTGAAATACCATATAATTGCATAACACGTTGAAAAACTTGATAATTTACATGTAATTTGATTTTGGGTAGCATTACGATTCATCTACATTCCACAACTTCCGCCCGAACATCCACCCATCGGTGGAGGCCTTATATCTGACATGGTTCTGAATCCACCTCTGAGCTGATTCGACGATCCTGGTCCCCTGATAACAGAAGGTAACGTTTTGGTTATTTTGTTTGGATTGAGAACCATTACTAATGAAAATTACAATAATTTACCTTCGAGATGACGACGAACTACCTCCACTGGACCTGTATCCTACAGAACGATTTGACGATGCTGGAAATATGGGCAGAAGTGTTTGGAAACTGAAAGCGTATTATCATTAGTGAGGTGTGCAGAAATTAAGTCATTGATTAAGAATAAAGTCAACTTACAATAACTCGACGGTAGAAACGAATGACCAGAATGTTTCTTTCAGTCTGTCGAAACTCCAAGGTTTGCGCCCATCGCGAATCGTACCGTCTGTAAAATGAGGACGTAATTTTAGTTGTTTGATAGTGATACAAAGAGATAAGGTTTTCAATGTTTGGCTTACCTCGAGCGACATATACCATTTTGATGTACTGTGAATGAAGATTTGATTGAAAAATACGCTCAGTTATTTAAAATTTTCAATTCAGATTACTTTAATACAATTTTCTAGAATTTTTTCGATCACCAAAATTTTTTCTTACTCACTTATCATTGATTGGGCGACGTAAACATAACAACGCCAGTGTTGCCATTCTAAAAAAATTTTAGTACTGGAACTTTGACATTTTTATTCGAAAATTTCGATCAACTTTTTGAATTTTAATTGACAAAATATTATGTAATTTAATTTTTTTTAAAAATTATATTTCAAGTACTAAATTTTGCCATGCATCTACATTCATTTACACCTATTACAAAAAATTATCTTAAACTGGATAAATATTATTTTGATATTATATAAATTAAATTATTTAATTGTTTCAGATGATTAGACGACTCTCTTGACTAGTTGAAGTATTACTTTCATACCTCACAATTTCTAACGTTCTCTTTTAACTCTGTTCGATCTTTTTCTATGTTGGAGTGGAGATTGTTCATGACTAGGTTCTATTATAGTCGATCCTGCATTCAAATCAATTGTTTCGTGCCCACCACCGACGCTGTGAATAAGCCTATCTCCATTCATAATAAAATATTGATTAAGTTCATTGATGGAATCAAGTGGCTTGTCAGGTTCTTGCACAGGAGGCAGACTCGTTGATGGTTTAGCGAAAAAGCTCTTCTTTTCGGTGATATTTACGTCTTGCTTTGGCTTAGATTTAGTTACCTCTTTTTTACTAATGATAGGTGTGACAGGTAGGATCGGTTGTTTGGTCACGAATTTTAATCTTTTCGGACATTCTTTCAGATTAATATTCCTTGGTATGCAATTATGAGCTACAACTGTCGCAGTAATGTCGTAATTGGTTACGGTTTGGACTGATGTGCTGGAAAGGTACTCCGTGGCAAACTGGAATTTCGGTTCCAAGGCCAAAAGAGATTGGATCACACCGATTGGTTGAGTATCTTTGCCTTTCAAATTTTCCAGGTAATTTTTATTCGAGGTATCTGAATCAACTTCTTCAAATTCGTAGTCCAGTTCGCTGGGTTCTATGAAGACAAGTGGGCCCAGTTTGCTATAAATTGAAAAAAAATATACAAATAGGTATCTGCTGGTTTTTAAAAGCGTAAATTTTAGAGAAATGTGTGACTCACTCTGATTCCTTTAAATTTTTCAACGTTATTGTGCTATTTGCTGTTCTTTTTTTTCTTATTTCCGGTGGTTCAATAATATCAAAACTATCGTCAAAAACTTCCTCTTTGGTATTATTTGGCGTCTTGGTTTTTTCATTTACTACATTCAAAATCGTAGGAGTCGGTTGAATAGTGATTAATTTACCGTCGCAGACAGATCTGACATTTTCCAGTTTAACACATGATGGATACACCGTCTCATATTTCGTAAACTGAAAAATATTAATTAATTTAATCCGTGAAATTCACGACTATTTGTATATATTTTTTTAAAATTATGATCAACGTACCTTTGACACAACAGTGGTAGTAAACGTGACAGTTTTTTTCTTCGGTAAGCCTCGTGATTTAGCCGCAGATACAATCACAGTATCCGGTTCGGTAGTCGTTGATGTTAATTTTATAACTTCTTTCTGGGCATTTTCCTCATTAATTGTTTCGTTTATAGAATACCTGGACGAATTCCTCGTTTCATCAATTTCTTGCCCACCTGGAATCGGAGCCGGAGGTTTCACATCGTCGGTGTATTCAGAGGAGGCGTCTATAGCTTCGGTTTCGTTTTCGAATTCGTGTTTTTCATTATCAACGTGCACATTCAATTCAGGAAGAGAATAATTAACAATTTGAATTGGTGTATGGGTGACTTCAATCGATGTTGAAACCGTTTTTGTCGGAGTAATGGGTATATTTTCTTTAGCTGTTACATTTGGACGAACGCCTCTATTGAAGTTGAAAATATTCAAATTAATTGCAGCATTCGTATGGATAAGGAACGTAACCACGAAAATTAGTTCTTTTGAAAATGCCTGCGAAAAAAAATCAAAAATTGGGTACTCGCAGATTTTTAGAAATTATTCAGATATTTTAAAAATTACGTACCATTTTAGTGTAGTGATTTCTCCTTCCTCGACAACCAACGATTCGTATTAGATGCCAGCCAGTCAGACACAAACTAAGTAAGTTGATTTCTTTAGAGCTATTCGAAGCATTTGTCGTTTTACTTTCGATTCAGTAGGTAATTAGCCTTTCGAAAAGAAGGAACTGGTTTGATTTTATCTTTGTCGAAAGTGAAGTGCTGGTAGTAAATAGGTATACATCGTACCTCTTGTGGTGACGGTGGCTCCAGACGAACACAGCTTGATAGAATACGATGTCTGGATCTCCCTATCATATTGTTTGATTATTTTCTGTAGCGTTTTCAACTTTATACGACATTTCAACCCTACATAGACGTAGACTACCGAAAAAAACCACCACGTGCTGAAAATGCCACATCAATGCTGGTGGTTTTTTTTCGAAAATGCATTGATGTGTCGTTTTTGGCATAGTGTTTTTTTTTTTAAATATAAATATATTTATGCTGTTTTGACACTGGTGGTCCGTAAATTCTGTACTTCATATTTTTAAATACCTTATCTTCGACTTTTGTATGTTAGAATTGCAACGATTCATAATTTTTTTTAAATTATTTTGTTCAGAATTTTCAATATTTTCGATGGATAGCTCTAAAGAAAATTACGTTGTATGGGGCTTGTATTTCAAAAAGTAATTCTTTGAACATTTTTCTCCGAAGTAATGCGATTAAATTTACTCCTAGTATAGTAAATCTTGAAATCGGTTCAAGCTAAAGCTTTCAAAGTCAAAGTTGAAATTGGAGATTATTTTAACAAGAAAAGCTCGTTAAAAAAATTAAAAAACCATTTTTCAACTATTAAATTTCTAACAGTGGCAACCCTGATATTCCACCTGACGTCATCTTGACTTTCGTATCAATGACGTATTTCGTATTTCGATGTTTTATCAGTTTTTGTTTTTCAAAATTTGTGTTTTTTGTTTACGCCGTTTTGCACCACGATGTCTGTGATAGTGGACTTATTTTTCGGTTGCGATAATGTCATCACGAATAATCTTGATTTTTTGAGATGATAAAATGATTTTTTCTCGTTATTTCGTAATGTTTTAGTAGTTTTATATGTTCTTGCACGTAGCTTTCGCTTCCTGTAAAGCGTCCATCTTGCGAACGATGTTCAGCGGTTGGTACTTTGTTCTACTTTCTTTTGTTATAAGCTGAAAAATCGAACGATCCGATACGATCGAGTTTATCTGAAAACGGCGTGTTTTTCATCATTGTTTACCTCGTTTATCGATAAATTTCACGTTCAAGCTAGAATATGAGCTTTATTCCGACTCTATCTCGTGAGAAATCGTGTTTACCGGTTGTACAACGGTCGACTTGATGCTTATTCAGATAAAGTCGACGCTTAAGTGATCGAGTGTGATTGTTTTTTTAGATTTGTAACAAATGGCCGCCGCAAAGAATCCGTTCGAGGATCTGGAGTCGAATGACCCCGCCAAGGTGGAGGCATGTAAAGTCCAAATCAAAGAACAGTTCAATAAAGGTGAGTATTTTGCTAGCACAGAATCCGCGTGTTGACTCGAATCATTTTGACGTTTTTATTTCACAGCTAAAGATCATTGGCTTATGGCCGGATTATACGATTATTGCCTGCGAACACAATCTCTCAGAATTGTCGATGTAATAGCGGTGGTACACGAGCCTCACGACGACTTCTTTCTTGACAAGTAAATTATTGAATTTCTTAGTTCTGAAGCTTGTTATTTCATACCTCGCTGATGTTTCCTGTATTACTTTGCCACAGAGCTACGCAAGGATTAAGAAGTTCGAATAAACTGCAGCATCTTACTTTATTAGGATGCGTTGTCAGAAAAAGACCAATGTGGCTGTATAAATTCTTTCAACATCAATTGTTTAACGAGCTGTTGGAGATTTTCAAAGTAATGACCACTTTTTTGGATTGATTTAACGAATTAGCTTCTAATGATGATGAATTTTCAGAATGAAACCGATATCGTTGTGATAGTCTATGCGTTGCTGATATTAAACATCTTGATTCCGCTGGTACCGCATCTCGTTGGACCTATTTTACCGAAAATATTCGCCGTGTTCAGGTACTTGGAAGGACAATACTTTTGGTTACCGAACGCACTTCTTCAATGGTTCTGTCTCTTTGAATGAATTTCCGTTTCGTGTGTTTAAATACGAATGAAACCTATTAATGGTTTTTTTTTTCTTTTTTGAAATTTATGTGCACAAAACCATTATGGTTGCGCTTTTTACGTGTATCGTCGGGTGCTTTCATTATTTCGTATTTCAGCAAATTGGCCGCCCTGAATGCTAAATCGACTCATTATCAGGATGTGCAACTAGTTCATCTACAAATTTCGCTTTACACGTTATTTCATCGGTTGTACGGAATGTTTCCTGTTAATTTTATAAATTTTCTACGTAAGGAGTACATGACGACCGAAACGTATGCCGTATTTAGTCACACTGTTAAGGTATGTCTGAGAACCATTGGTATTGGTTCTATGTGAGCTCTAGAAAATTTATACGTGAAAACAATTATGAGCCAAATAGGCTTAAACTGATAAGATTCTTTATGCGGTACGGTTTAATTGATAATGGGAATTTTTCCATTTATTTTTAAAGCCGATGCTTGACACTGTTCGAGTCAATCATTTACTTATTACTGGTACCGAAGATTGGGAGAAATCACCGACGAGGTGAGTGCACCGAGATAAGGGTTGCGCGATTTGATAACTATTTCAGTCCGTTGTTATCTTATCTTTTATGGTTTTGACAGATGGCATAATATCGAGTCTCACGATATCATCATGGGTTGCGCTAATTTATTGATGGGTGGCGGAAGCTCGTACAGGGAACAGTCTCAGCGTGTCGTTTATGCTCCAAAATCAGCGTTCAACTGTAACAGTTTGTTAGGTATGATCGATTAATTTGAAAAAATTCTGATTCAATGTTCGGTTAAAATAATAAAATGTTTTGGACGTTCCAGATGGTTTAAAAGTTACTGGAAAGCAGACGGTTGCAGAATATTGTAAAGAACTGGGTAAAGGCGCCGAAGATCCTACTTTGTTCAGCCCAAGTGCGAGGTTTTTAAGAAATGGATCTAGCGAAAATAATTCTGTTCCGATACCACTGACTCCGATAACTCGAGTATGATTTTCAATTACCTCTTGTGAAAAGGTGTGGATCATTTAGTATTTTAATTTTTACGATCTTATTTCAGGGTTATGAAGTGAGCTCGCCTTATTCAGAACACGAAGGTTCGTCGCCTCCTGAAACAGCAGTAGAAGCAACGCCGGAAACTACACCGATTCCGGTAAATTTACATCTGTTCAGTGTGACCTTTTTTTCGAATCAGTCCAAAAATAGATTTCTAATCTGCGACGTGCAGAGTGAAATTAATTTTTTCTCGAATGTGTGTCGTGTCCTTAATTTGTAATTTTTATCGATGAAAATTTATCGAATATAAATTTCGGTGTATTTTTAATTTATTCAGACTACGTAGCAAATGAGTCTACAATTTGTTCGCTTTTATGTTTCAGGATCGTCCGACAACGACGTCTTCAGCTCTAATCACTGCAGCTCGTCCGTTGGCATCTTTGCTCAAAGACAGTATCCAGCCAGGTGCTACAGTTCCTATCAATGACCGCTCTTGTCCTAGTTCTCCGTTTAAAAAAGAATCACCGATGCGATATTCGGCTCCGGAAATATTATTATACACCCCAAGTCAACCGCCGACTCGTAAAATCGATATGATGTTAGCAGATCGTAATAAGGTCAGTTTTGCAACGAAAGGATACTCAAATTTATCAACGAGACTTCAATCGTGTGTCTTCGTTGTTTCCAGGTTAACGAGGAATGTTACGCAGTCGAGATGAATTCAATGCTTAGTAGCACTATCCGAATCACAAATGATCTCACTAGTAAAGACCGTTCGCAATCTGTGATCTCACCGGCCAACACGTCCTCGCCTCCGAGCCGTGTTAGTGATAGAAAAGAGAATGGCACCGCTGGTGTCGAAGAATGTGACGTCGCTACGGACTCTGTCGATGATTTCAATATTTGCGACTTGGAAAAATCCGGATCTCCTTGCTCTTCCGGTGGCTTGCATATGCCCGATAGTAAATCATTGTGTAATTTCGCCATTCACATGAAACATATGCGGAGTCGACACTATAGTCAATGTAATTCCGATTCAGGTTCGTATTCGGATCTCATTTTGAAAAATTGCCTACGAGTTCAATTTGAATTTTCCAAGTGGAAAAAGTTTCACCTGTTTCAAAATTACGATAGGAAATCGTATAACGATCATTAAATTTTCTATTCTTTTGCAGAACGCTTCAGCCCAAACAATAGTCCTCAAGATAACGTAAATTATTTTAAAAATTCCAAAGTACGTAGAACAAATAGTTGTCCGGAAATGAAAAAAAGTAGTCCGAATTCAACGACGTTATCATCCGATAGCCCAGTCCTAGAGGAACGAGACGAAAACGATGAATTCTACGATCACGATAAAGTAACATCACTCAAAACAAAAGCTAATTTAGTCTCATTCGACATATTCAATCGAATATTTTTTCCAGGGGTCATCGACGCGTCGTAAAATGAAAAAATCCACTCCTACGAAAGTTACCATCGAAACGCAAACCGAAGACTTAACGTCGCTGGAACAATTCCCTTACGAACATCTATTCTTAGACGTGTTTCCACCGCTGTGTCGGTCTCAGCTGGATGAACAAGCATCGCCTACCGGAAGTGTGAACTCGATTGAAGAAAGATCTCCGGCGTCGGTGTACGAAAAGGCAAATTCACCGAGTAAATTGCTTCAAAAGTACATCGAGGCAGCCAGCCAGTGTTACGACGATCAAAAGGCACGAAATAATGCTAGAACCCCGTCTTTAGGTAACGTTTTTTTAAAAAAATGAAAATTAAATAGAGAATCGAGTTAAGTTTGATTATCTGGAATTTTATGCAGGTTTAGAAAATAAGTATTTATTGGATCAGTTAAGATTGATGACGGTTCAGCTGCAACTAGAAGAATATAAACGTGAAGAACATGCTAATCGAAATCGACGTCTTTTTCACCGATCGAGACGTAACAAAACTCTCGAAGAACATAATATCGCATTGGTAAGACGCCGATTTGTCAACTATTCGAATTTTAAAATTGAAAATCATTTTTTCATTATTCTTTAAACCGGGTTCATCGCGTATTGTGTCTTTTATTATTTCGTAACTGCCTATTTATTGAAATTAAAATTCACTTTTGATTTTTATTGTATCGTAGGTCTCTCAAGTGAAAGCATTGCAAAAGGAAATCGAGAGCAGCAACGAAGCAGTACTGAAAATCGTGCAAGAAAAAAAAGCTCAAATTGAACGTGAAAAAGAAAAGGCCCTATTTTGGCGTGATGAATACCGTAACCTGCAAAAAACCCATGAAACGATGACCAGTCGTTGTCAAAAAGCTGAAGCGCATTTGAAAGAGGAAAAAGACTCGAATGAACAAAATTTAAAAGTAATTATATTCGTGCGACGATAAATTAATGGAAAATTATCGAAATTGTGACGACGTGATTCTTTTTTGTTCAGCAATTAAACGAAACTAAAGCTATACTGGGTGATATTACGAACGACCTGAGGAGTTGCCAAAAAGACGCCATGGAGACGAAAGATTTACGACACATTGTTGGCGAATTACAAAGAGAAATTTTAAAAGCTGGCGAATTGATCACTCTTTATAGTAATCGATTACGAGATGCCAGTCTTCCTATCGATGATAAAAATCATGACCAAGTTCTGATTGATTCTTACTCAGATGGGAGAAAAGGTACACCTTGCATTAATTTTTTTTCATTGCGAAGTTTATTCAACAAAATGGTACAAATTGTTCGTTTGTTTTTTCGGCAGAATTAATCACGACTATAAACGATCAACGAACCTTGCTGGAGGCGACTCAGAAGGTACTTATTTCGCTACAACAGAATATCGAAAATAAGGAAAATAAAATCGAGAAATTGGATGAAGAGATGAAATCGTCCAGAAATTCGTTACAAAATACTATCCAAGTGAGTAGATTGTAATGTGTGCTTTTGATTTTAAGGATGCTTGTTTGTACGATTTTCTCATCTACGTTATCTCAATGTATTTATATTTCAAAACGTGATAATTTTTAACACGGTTTGAAAATCGTTAAATATCCGGTTAAATGTGCACGAAAAACGAAATTTGTACTCGAATATTGATGATGAAATAATACAAGCACGATTTCGATTTGTTTTCAGGACTGGCAAAAAAAATACGAAGATCTAAAAACATTATACGATCAAGAAAAAATTCGATCGAACGAATTCGAAATGCAGGTGAACCGATTCAAACTGCTGATGAAATCCAACCAATGTAAAATGGCTCCGCAAAAAGATATGACCATGAGACGAGGCATGATTCCTCTGACTGAGGATGGCAGCGGACCAAACAGTGGATTGAAATCTTCTCACAGTAGGTGGACTTGAATTTACGCTCGACGCGAATTTTTACCCCCGGAATGTGATAGACATTAATGAAATTTCATTTCACATTAGGTGTTCCCAAATCGCCTAAAAATGTCGCTCACTCTGCTCAACAACAATTGAAAACCGCTTGGGACAACACAGAAGTTACAATCCCGGGCTCTGAGGCGAATCGAGTCAGAACGAGTCCGATAAGTGATCAGGGAAAAGAGAGAGAATCTCCGTTGAGGACCAAGGTCGAATTGACCCAGTCGCCGGCAACGTTCGTAGCTCGAGAATTGTCCGTCGACAGCGATACTGGAACTGATGTATTTAAATCGATTACAAAGAAGAAGGCTCGTACGGAATGCGCCGAAAGCGGACAGTTACGACCGATTTCATTCACTCCGATTGATCCGGAGCCACCCTCAAAAAAGGAATGATGTACTCGTACATGTGTTTTTTTTGTTCTCTTGTGTAAGTATATCGATCATATGGTGCAAAGAGTGTATTTTTGAAAGTATCATCGTTGTTTTGTTTTTTGAACAGGAATGATTGTGAAATATTTTAGATAGAAGCTGCTTGTGCTGTTTGCTATTTCTGATACGTTAATAGACTGACTCCTGGTTAAATATAGTTACCAGACAGGAAACATTGAAATGTTGGAACTTGTGTTTTTCCTTATTATTTTTTTCATTGAATTTTTTTTTAGTTTTTTTTGTATATTTATTCTAATTTTTTTTTCTTACTCGTTCTCTCTATATTTGGTATATCGTTCTCCAAATCGTGTTATAGCCGTGCTATTTTTTTTATTCATGTGGCCGAAGGTGTCAAGTAATTCGCAAAACACCATTATTATCGTTTTAACCATTTTCATTAGCGTTATTTACACCGGTTTCCGAATCACCTTCGTTGAATTCTTCATTCTGTGGATTTGTTTACATTGTTTTTTGTCTTGTTTGTGGTATGTTTTTTCCTCCTCTGCGTAAACAGTTCTTCGGCGAAGTACTCGCAGTGACTGTAATTTAGTAACAATTTTACATACGAAGTGTCATGGAAGGTTTTTAAATAAACGTATATCGTTATTTTTAACATTTTATTTATCATGAAAATAAATATACAAAAGTTTCTTATCGTTTATTCTCTTTATTTCTCTTATACGCCGAATTCTTCGACACGTTGGGAAAAAAACAACGAATTGTCTGTACTGTAATATACATCGAGTAGCATGACGAATCACACGTAGGGGTAAAAATCGTAACTGGTCACCCGAACCGTTCTGGTGTGAAATTTCTTGCTATGACGAATCTTCAGCGTTCACTTGGGCAGAATTATGATCTGAGAAAGGAATGGAATGTTCTGGAGGTGGATTTGAGTCATTCGTATCCTGATCATCAGAAATCTTGATGGTTTCTATTCCAAAATTGACATCTTCGATGGTAAATAACCTAAGAAAAAAAAAATAAAATTACGAACGGCGCTTTCACCGGTGAATTACTACAATTTCTACGAATACTTACATGGAACTATGAAATAATGTAAACTTTGGTACAGGTTCTTTGTCTCGAAGCCATATCGGACTAGTGGACAGTTGATTCTTCAAGTAAACGCTCGCTTTATAGCATTGGTTACTACAGAAGTGCTGCAAAATGAACATAAATGAATATGCTGCGGAAATCCAATAAATGGAAGAAATAATTAAACTGGTATAACCTTTCTTTCTGTAATATTGTAAACTTTATTTTCGGTAGTCGATATGTGATATTTTTGTTTAGGAATCGTGCCCAAACTCTGACTACACAATGGGTATCCGCACAACTTGATTATGGATCGTTCTTCGATAATATCTTGGTAATGGGTTTGATTTATCCATCGTAGCTGTGTAATAATAAAACGTGAGTACCAATGTAATCTGAATAGAGATGGGTAACGAATCAATTGAAGAATACCTGAGTCAAAAAGTAACTTTCGTCGGTAGTTCCATCGATGAATTCTTCGACTATTTTCTGCGCTCTGGCATTACATTCTTTTTTCTTTTTAGCAGCTAGAAGTGCTTTCCTAGGATTATTTGAAATGTTAGACTCGAGTAAGAATGATGTAATATAATTAGTCAAACGTACCCTTACCTTCTGTCCGGTTTTGGCGATTTTGGTGACGGTTTAGGAGATCTTGGTGAAGCCATCGGGAATATAGGTAATTTTCATTGTATAATTAGATGATTTTTAATAGTTAAAAGCTGAAATTTCTCAACTTTTGTGTTTCGATTTGTTTTGATTTTGAAATTTTGATGTGATAAGGCAGAAAAATGACGTCACAGTCTTATTGCGCAGGCGCAATACGAACATAAACATAGTTCATAGCTGTTGGATTTTGAAAATTTGAAAAGATGAACAAACTGCGAAATTGATGCATTAAATCAAAAATTTATGTATTATATCAGGTATTTATCAATTTATTCAACTTACTTTGTTATGTAGAACGTTAAAAATTCCTTTGAAGCTTTTTTGAGCTCTTTGTACGTGTTTTATTTCAGATTCTGCCTGTTCGTGTTACATTCACAGCTTATCAGGTTTTTGATCATGTTCCCGGCTTTTTTCATTTTCGCTCACACTTTGCTAATAATTTCGGATTTACTAAATTAAATGGCCATTTTTATGGTTTAATAGTGATCTCAAGAAGAAATGGACAGAAGATTCTACGTTGACTGTGGGAATTATGATCCATCAGTATCTTACACTTCGTAAGTATGAATATTGGATTCGTGCTTAAATGAAAAGTAATTCATGAAGTTAATTTTACAGTATTCGAGAAGAAGAGAAAGAAGAAAATTATGGATGAAAGGAAGCTGTACTGACCCTTCTTGTAATCTGCCTTCTGCCGGACTATGCGACGATTTGCTCTCTTCATTTTACCGATGATGCATAAGTGCATTCACAAAAGTACTAATAACGTAACTGCTATTCGAAGATTTTATTATCAAGTTATTCTATCCATGCACGTCGAGTTGGTATTTCCATCTGTATGGTTATTTCATCGCATTACGAATTATAATTTAACTAATTCAGTACAATTTTGTCACATTCATATTCAGTTCGAGTAAACTGGAAACCAGAAGAATAAGCCCTTCCAACCAGCGAAATAGAAAAGGTTGCTTCGTATGTGGGGTTTTAGAAAATTTAAGAAAACATTTCCGGTGGTTCCCTTCACCGGTATGTAACAAGGTTTCGAAGCTTTGTCGTCTCAAATTTCAAATTCTCGAGGTATGGGAATAATTTCATTTCAGTATTCTATTTCTGCAAATGATCCAAAGTCTTGATGAGTATTTTGATTTATATTTTCAGATGCAGCTTGCTCGTCTCAGTTTTCGAATGTTCGAGGTATGCTGTTTTTACGTTTGCCTCGTGGGTGAGTTACTTCAAGAAATTGTTGGAAATATAGCAAGTGAACCAATATCTAATTCCAGTGTAGTTAAACTTAACAACTCATGATTTGGGTAAGATTTTTTGCATTATGATTAAGTGATCGATTATGTAAAATATTTTACTTGTGATTTTGATCAATTGACTTATTTTGTAGAAGATGAATCATCGGAGCACAGATCCATCCTCCGAAGTTATCAACACCTTTCGTAAAATCACTTTTAAAGAACCACGAAACATGAATGATATTCAAGTTCACGACTTATCACCACGAACAGCTGAAAATTGTTTTAATTTGACCATAGCCAAGATTGATAGTCAACGGAAAAGTATTAATTCCTTGATACAACAAGAGGAAACTCTAAAACCTTGCAAGATGAGATTTTCTTGTAAGTTCTACTTTTACTATCTGTTCATTTTGAAATGTTGAATCATCTACGAGTATTTCCTGCCAAAAAATTCCAGTTCAAAATTAAAAAAAAAAAACACAAATTTCAATCAAATACGTATAATTTTAGGAATTGGGTACACCTTGAAACTATTTTCATTGATTACCATTAACACACGCTTTCTCTTCACATGACGCTACCATTGGCACACCAATATTCTTCACATCGAAATTACAAACCTCGAAACAAATATTAGCTCGGGGTTGCTGTACTCGTAAAAAATTACCAAAAGCTGCCTGTTTGATGGTATCTTTTATGTACCAAACTTTCATCCAAGTGTCAAGGGCAGCTACTGGAATAACAATCGTACTTACGGATCCTTGTGGTATAATGTCGGATTGAATCTCGGTTTCATTTCCAGCAAATTTAAAAGTTACAGAAACGTAAATAGGGTATTTTTGGTACCAATTTTTTACTGTGTATCTTGCGATGTTATCGATGCTCGTTTCGATTGTCGGTGTGATAATTGATGCATTTGTGTCACTACTGATCGGGTTTTTGGTCGGAACGATGTCTTCGATGATTGTTTTTTCAGATGTATTCGTAATATTTTCTACAGAGGTTATGTTGACGATTGTAGTAATATCGACGAACGTTTGCTCTGTCGAAATGATCTGTTCTTCGGTCACATTTATGGCTGTAATGTTGTCGATTAAGTCTGCTATGATTGGTTTGACTTCTTCGATGGCCTCTTTTACAGTTACGTTATATTCTCCGGCCACTCCTACGGTTGTATTTTCATCTTCAGCAATCACAAAAGCCGAAAGAAAAATTAAACCTATACCGAACAAAATTGAACTCATTTTAAAAATATTATTGAACTTGATGTATCAAAGAACTGGTTTCATTTGAGATACGGTTAGAAAATCTTGGTCGAATTTTCTATCACCTTTGTAAGGTTATCGGAAAATAATTGGATACTTATATATATTAGTCGTTTTTAAGTAAACGAAGAATCTTTATTAATGTGATAAATTATTTTATCAAATGTTTGTAAAATGTTTGTTAATTTATGTTGCAATTTGTTATCTTGCAGACGAATATCAAGGTGCAAAGTCGTTGTGATTGGAAAGAAGCATAATCTCAAACTTGAAAACGAACCGGTTAATTTTCAGGTAAAATTCGCTCCAATTGTTTTGGCGATGGACAGATTGTACACATATCAAAAATGCGTTCTAGGATGGATAAAAAAAAACAACAAAATACTCTGGATTTTGACCAAAATGTGAGGTTTATGTGAAGTGAGGTACGCTCGTAAAAATTTTTGAGCCCTTGAGCCTTATAGCTTAGAGGGAGACATAGCTTGGAAATCTCAAAGTGGGATTATTTTCGAAAAAATAAGGTGTTTTGTCATTTTTCCAATTTTTTTTCAAAATCCAGGATATGTTTTTTTTCCTATCTTTTCTAATACTTACATACTTTTCAATTTTAATTTTGGGACTGGTCAAAAAGGATGCTGGTGACATTTTCTAAAGTAATTTCTCCAACTTATTGTTTTTACTCTCTTTTTTTTTTTTACAGAAGTCATTGTTTGGATTACAATGCTCAGTTCGTCGTGATGTTTGCAATTTCATCAGTACCTACGTTAGAAAGTAAGTTCTGTCCTTACATTTTCGAATTGTTTAATCAATTTCTTCTTGCAGAAAAATAAAGTTTATTTCAAGAGAATTATAAAAAACAAACACGCTTGATGGAAAAAAAACAATTGAATTCATTCGTTACCGCTAAAGCAGGCAATCTCTGTACAACGTGCAACTTTGGCTCCATCATTTCTTATAACAGAATTACAAACCTCGTAACAAATATCCTTTTCGAGCGTGTTTCTAGATAGAACTATATGTTGAAAAATTAATTTTCGACTGTCGTGATCCATGGTCCAAATCTTCACCTCCAAGCCAATGGCAGCTTTTGGAATAGTAAATGCAGCTTCGTCTCCGCTTATTAATACACCGGTTTCAAGTTTTGGCTCAGTCTCATTTGAAAATTCATACCGAACGTTGACTAAAACATTAGATTTTTCATACCAATTTTTAACAGTATATTTAACGCTGTTATCGATGTTTGCTTCGGTCGTCGAGTTGAGTTCAGAGTCAGTTTTGACGTCACTTTTGGAAGGCACGGTGTCATTTTCAGCCACATCCAAGCTTTTATTTTCGTTTTGGGCGAACACGAAGACGAAAAGAAAAATTAAACTCGTATTGAACAGGAAAGCATTCATTTTTAAAATCGTAATGAACCTGATGTGTCGAACAACTGATTCAATTTGAGATATTTTTAGAGAATTTCGTTTCGTTCTTTGATCTTTGTAAGGTTATCGGGAATTCATCGAGTATCAACATTACCTTCAACTGTATAAATTGTAATATTTATGTAAATGGTACCTATCAAAAATTTGTAATCTATTTTGTTGACTTATGCTCCAATTTCTTATCTTGCAGATGTATTTATCAGGGTGTAAAGTAGCAGTGATCAAGGAAAAAAACAAGCATACCTACTATCACCAGAAAAGGAACCAGAAACCTGTTGATTTTAGGTAAAATTTCCTTTAATTTTTATATTTATTGCGTTAGGAGGGGAAAAGGTCGAAAAAAACACATGGATTTCAACGAAAATTGGTGTGGTAGATTATTCTGAGTGGGAGACCTCCCAAAAAATTATTCAGCTTTCTAGCCCAAAGAAATACTGATCTAGAGGATTTCAAAGTGAAGTTATTTTCGAAATAAATGCAGTTTTTGCCACTTTTAAGGAGTGCCAGCTACCAGAAAATTGGGTTATTCTCCCTAAAAAAGTTGCAATTTGAGTTTCTACTTTTTTCTGAATCATTGACCTCAAAATTGGATTCCACTTGTTGTCCTCTACAAGGGGGTTGAAAAATTGCATTCAGAGCCTGTATTCCCTATTTTTGAAACCCCTTGAAACAAAATACAATTTAAAACGCTAAATTTTGCTGGGCAGGTATTTGGTTTTATAATTGAAGCAGCGTGAGTGCGGGCTCCAGTGACGTACCGAAGGCATTTCCCAGGAGGGGGGGGGGAGTTGAAAATCCCAACTCAAATTTTCAAAATTCCCAACTACATATAGCCGATATCAGAATTCCGGAGGGAGGGGGAGGGGGTAAGATTCAAATTTGCGAACCAATCCAACTTTTTTCAAACTTTTTCGGCTGATTTCTTAAAATTTACATGTAAGTACTAATTTTTCCCAAAATCGTGAGATTTTTTAATTTTTTTTACTCGTTTTCATCATTTTTGCGAACTTTTGAAGTTTTCACAACCCACCCTTTTTGAGATAAAAAATCTGAATAAATTTTTCATTGGTTACTCCAATTTTTTTTTTCAAACCTACAAGCAATATCATTGTAGTTGAAAAAACATATACGAAATAATTTATTTGCCTTGAACGAAGAAAGAGTGGAGTTTTGAAGAAAAAAATTTTGTAATTTCAGTGTAAAGAATAGGGAGATGGATTTGGCCCGAGCGAGGCGAGAGTGAAAATTTTAGAAAACCTCAAATTGAATGTGCAATAAAATAGTGTTTTGGAAGAATAAACTTTAATGAAAAATCGACTGCTTCTGCTTTAAAATGATTAAAGCAGAAATATACCATGGCCGAGTTAAGCGAGGCCGAAACTTTTGAAAAATTGGATTTTCAAATATCAAAAATAAGTTTTAAGGAGAACAAGAACAATGAAATTAATTGGAATAATTTTGAAGAAAAATGCGAAAAAATCTCTTTTAAATTACAAGTACAACTATAAAAATTTTCTAGTTGACGAGTGAAAATTTTTAAAATGCAAGGTGCTTAATCATTTTTTTCCTATAAAAGCATTTATTAGTTATTACAGCGCAGCGGTTTATTAATTCTTCGCTGAGAAAATGATCAATTTTCAGTTGGAAAGGGTTGGGAAAATGACTAATTTTCCCAACTAACAAGTGAAAATTTTGTTGATTTCCGACTGTTAAAATAGGTGACCATTTTATTTATTCATTTTTCATTAAAAAATTGATATTAATCGTCCCAACTGACATTTTTACTCATCACTTGAGAGAACGACCAATTTTGAGTCGTGAAAATTATCAATTTTGAATTGGGAAAATTACCAATTTTGAGTCGGAAAATTTACCATTTTGAGTTGGGAAAATTACCAATTTTGAGTTGGAACAAGTGAAAATTTTGTTGATTTCCGACTTTTAAAATAACTATTTAATTTATTATTTTTCATCAAAAAAATTAATCTCAACTGTCCAATTTTCCCAACTCACAAGTAAAAAATTTCCTCAGGGGGAGGGGAAGCTCCCCCTCCCCCTATCGGTATGTCACTGGCGGGCTCCAATATAGAAATTTTCGGATCCTTTTTCTTTCTGGAAAATTCAATGAAAATTTTCAACTCTCCTCTCTTACTCGTCATTTTCAAAACATTAAAAATTGTTCTCAATTTTTGATTCTCTGAAAAAATTGAATTCTGGTCAACTTGAATATTTAATTCATAAAATTTTGAAAAAAAATTGTATTTTGTTGAAATTTTCATGACATTTCAATCACTCTGTACTCGTCTTAAACATATTCAATTTGATTTCTGAAAAATCATCCAATAAGCATGCCCAGTTTTCAAGTACATATTTTTTTTGCAAAATTCTTCAATTTTCTCAATTTATTTATTTTTTTTCAAAAATTCTCCCATTTTTAAAAGAATTTACTTAGGTACCAATTTTTTCAGATTTTTTGCCAATATGATGAGTTTTTTTGTACTGGTCAAAAGATATTCAAAATGAACAAGGTTTTCTAATGATCCCTACCTCCCAGAAACCGTCGACCAGTTTTTCGAGAAACCTGGACCCGATGCCAATGTACCTCCTGCACCCCTCTCCAATCATCCCTAGATTAAGGGTCATCTAATCCTCTCCATCAGGTCACTCAAGTTCACTCACAGATATTTTTGGGACATTGAGAAGTAAATTTTCCAAATCAAGGCAAAAATGATAGCTCCCAAGGAAAAAATTGATAATTATGGATTTAGAGAAGGAAATTTTGAACTCTCCGCTTGCTTTTGAAACTTCGACAATGCCAACGAATCATTTTTGATTTATAAAGCTCTATAATTCACGTAGAATAAAATCAAAAAAACTTTTTTCGTTTTGAATAAACTGAAAATTCAAAAGCACGAAAAAAAACTTGGGACGGGGGAAAAAGTACGAAAAATTCCTTTGCACAAAAATTGAATTTTTTCAGCGAGATGAAAAGTAAATGTTTAAACTTCAATTAGTTACAAAAATCAGATAATTTGTCCACTTTGAATAGATTTGGCAGACCATTTGGTCAAGGTCAATGCATCCTGCCACAGATTCCCTTATAGGATTCCAAATTTCATTCTCTTAAAACCTAATAATTATGAATTTTATTCATCGAGAGTATTACATTTGCATTAATTAGAAAAATTGCAGGGTGTCTAACAAGTCCTTCCGGTCCTTATATTGGCTGAAGGGTCCTTCCGGTCCTTCTGAAGTCCTTATATTGAGTAAAAAGTCCTTCCCATTTCAAATTTTGAGACTCACCCGCCAAAAGCTAAAATAAATCACTAATATTTGAAATGTCGCTAGTGGCTACTTTGTGTGAGATGATGAAAAATGATATGGGTGCCTGAAAAAAGTTCAGCTTTCGAATGCTCTTTTCTCCAAAAAATTTCGCCCTCGCTTCGCTCGGGCTCAGTAAATTTACACAATTTTATTTTCAAAATAATGGTATGAAACTTTTTCCTTTTCCAGCCTAGGCAATTATTATTTTCAAGTGAAAAAATTGTCCTTCTCATTTATCAAAGGAGACAACGATCTTGATTGCAATTTTCAAAATTTTTTTGATTTTTTGGAAGGAAATCAGGAACGGGTCCATAGATATTGTTTTTTTTGAAAGTCTAAACAAAACACGGAAAAAAACACAAAATTTCACCTAATGAAGAAATTTTTAGATTCTGGATGCTCTTTTTTTCAAAAATTTTCGCCTTCGCTTCGCTTAGGCTCAGTGAATTTACTTTTTTTTTCGAAATCATAGTAAAAACTCTTCCATTCCATCTTAAACAATGAAATATTTTGAAACAGAAAAAATTTGTCCTCCTAAAATGAGTTTGAATATTTTTTGGTGGGGGGGGGGAGGAGGCTACAATATTAATTTTGAAAAGGTCATGCTGAAAGTCCTCCAAGGTCCTTCTAAAGTCCTTCTTTTGGGGTTTGAGATTTAGTTAGACACCCTGGATTAGTTTCAGAATATTGAGAAAATAGCGATTCTCGAACCTAAGCGACCTGAGAGAGGGTTACTTAACCTCCAATCCTAAAACCAAATACGCTGGGAAATTTGGCATCACAAATTGCGCTTTTTCGGCACTAGGGGTTTCAAAAATAATTCGAGGTTTGAGGTTTTAAAAGTCAAAAACTGCATTTTTTCAAAAATTGTCTTACTGAAGAAACTCATGGTTCCTTTTCAAGGGCTGAAATTTTTTTGAAAGGTCCTTCACCCAAGTATACAATGTATGAAAAAATTAGCAAAATCGAGGGGAATGCTCGCTTTACGTTAACTCGTAATTAGAAATTTTCATTGCGAAAACCAAATCGTGAGAATACCTAAAACGAAAATTGAACTAAAGAGCACTTTGATTTAAACATTTTGTTATTCGTCATTTATACCAATTTCTCGTCACAATAAATAGAGAACGAACCTTCTGGTATACATTTCGAGCCATAGAAACCATTCTATTTGGTTTAGGTGGATCCACGGTCCTAAAATTATCATTCGGATGATCCCGACATACCCCGTAGCTGAGTCTCTTATAATTCGTGTTTTTTTCACAATTATACTTATTCATGTCACATTCGTTTCTAAAAGTTCTCTTCCGTCTTCCATATCCACCTTCACTGGCACATATTGGATCTTTTTCGGTGTCTTCACATGTCCCGCAGTTTCTATAATAATATCCTTGCCCTTCTTCGTATTCCGCAGCCGCTGTTCGTATTAAAAATACGATTGCAAATGTCGATAGAAAACAAACAAAACGTGACGCGGGGTTCATTCCCGAAGAGTTTTTTTTTCGCGAACTTCAAATACGTTTGAGAATTATTCTTAGGAATGCATAACTGATGGTATTCTACGTAACGTTCGTTTCTTTCATTGAATTTCGAAAAGGAAGAGATTAACTACTTTTTTCATTTTATCGTAATCAATTTTTAGTTCTGATTATCTAAAATGATATGAGTTGAAAAATTCTGTGTGGGTAGGTAATGTGAGTTTATAGAAATACCTTTCCTTTTCGCTTCCTCTTTTTTTTTATCCAAAGAAAATTAAAATTGGAAGATTCTGCTGAAATATTTTTAAAATTTTATTCTTGAATTAGGAAATTTTTGAATGTATTATCTATAATTAATTATTTTTTGCTAATTTACTTGAAGTGTTGACGACTGCATACCAGTCATTTTTGCACTAATTGATTAAAAACACATCATATTGTGTGATCATAATTTCTGGTACATCTGAAAATCATGTATTCTGCAACAGTATTTCTGCAGGCACTGAACTCGATTTTGATGATATTTTGAGGCATCACAGCGGGTCACTTTCTTATGGTGTTTGTCACTTTTTTCGACTTTCAGTCACGTTTGGTTACTTTTCACGTCTAAAAGGTCACTTTGGTTACTTTTTTCCTCTCAAAAGTCACTTTTTCAGTTTTTCTTCGCTTTTCGATGCAAAAATTCAAATTTTCACGTTGAAATTGCTATTTTTCGAAATTCTTCAATAAAAAAATAAAAAAATTGATTTTTGCTAGTTTGTTTGTTGTTTTGACGAAGGAATATTTAATAACTGAAATTATTCACGTCTTTTCAGTTGATTTATCTTTCAGGGTGCCCATTCTCTGGAAAACCGGGAAAAGTCAGGGAATTTTGGTGGTCTGGAAAAGTCAGGGAAAAGACAGGGAATTTTGGAATTTTCTCTGAAATTTTTCGAAAATCCAAAAATAGGATAAATCATTTGGAAAAGTGTTTCTTCGCTTATTTTATTATAAATTTTTCAAAAAATTTCGCCCTCGCTTCGCTCGGGCCAGAATATTATATCTTTTGTCTGATTTTTTTTATTTATCATTTATTCAAAATGCATGTCTTTTGACCATTAAATTATGAATTATTCAAAAAAAAAAATCCTTCGCTACACTGGGGATAATTTACATTCTGTCTTTCTACAGAATTTATCTAAAATCTCAAGGTTTTTTTTGAAAATTTACTTTTTAATGAGCTGTGATGAGAAAGGAATGCCATGATGCCCTTGACCACGATGTTGAAAAGAAGGGAGAGGGAATGGAACAGAATTCGAAATTAGTGGCCATGTTTTGGAAAACATGTATGAGGGAAAAGCTGTAAATTTTCATATTTTTTCGCAAAAATTTTCGCCCTCGTTTCACTCGGGCTCAACGCGTTTATCTGTTTCCATAAACTGATTTATATTTCACCTCCTCATTGACTTTTTTATTTATTGGTACCAACTGAAAAATTGCAAGGGATTGCGTGAATTTATAAATTTGAGGCATGTGTTTTTCATTTTTTTTTTGAGGGGGAGGGGGGATAAAATATGCTGAAATTTTTGAACTTTTAGCCTGGGAAAATCTGAATTTTCATTCGTTTGATTTGGTAGACACCTTGGCATAATTCATTTCATTTTTTAAAACTTAATTTTGGATTGGAATACTTGTTTTTTTACTTGAAATTTTTTCTGTGGGTGATAAAATCAAATTTTCAACTTTTTATGGTTAGGAGGAGTTGGGTGGGCTCAAAAAATTTTAGAATTGAACTTGAATATTTTTTTTGGTCCGAAGAGGAGCATCTAAAGGTCTCGTAAAAATTATTTAATAGTGATTTTGAAAAAAAAAAATCGTTACGACCCTCATGAATTTTATATCATTCTTACCGATGCAAAATTTCGGGATGTAAGTACATCAAATGAAAAATTCACCCCCTCCCCCCGGTTTACGAATATCATATTTAAAAGGTCTGGAAAAATTTGAAAAATTGGTCTGGAAAACCTGGAAAAGTCAGGGAAAATCATTTCTGAAATATAGTGGACTCCATGTCCTTGAAATGTTTGCAGAAAACTACAACCCCCCCTCCCCTGGAAAACTGTAAAAAAAATTTACCCACCGAAAAAAATTGAATTTTTGGTTACTTTTGGTTACTTTTTGTTCATTTTTTGGTCACTTTTTGATCACTTTTTGCTCAAAAAAAGTTACGGAAAGTTACTTTTTTCTTCAAAAATTTCGCTATGATGCCTGTATTTTTTATGTACTGACAGGGTGTCCATTTTTTGGAAACCCGGGAAAAGTCGAGGAATTTTGACCGTCTGGAAAAGTCAGGGAGAAGTCAGGGAATTTAGAAATTTCCGGCATTTGCGCTGGAATTTTGTAAAAATCCAGAAGAAGAATAAATTATCTGAAGTTTTGTAACTCATTTTATTATAAATTTTTCAAAAAAAATTTCCCTCGCTCCGCTCGGGCGAAATTGTTTTGACTAATTTTTTTATGTATCATTTTTTGTTGACTATTATGTACAAGAAAATTGATATTTAAACACACATTTTTGTCTATTGAATCATTGAGTTTTCAAAAAAATTTTCTTTGTACTTGCAGAATTTTTTTTTGAACGCAATACTTTTTGATAAAATGTAATAAGGATGTCTCTGATCACTATTTTGAAGAAGAAGGGAAGGTAATGGATGACAAATTGTATTTTTTTGATCACATTTTGGGAAACTTTACTGGGGGTGTAAAGTGATGAATTTTCAAGTTTTGAAGGTATTTTTTGCAAAAATTTTCGCTCTCACTTCGCTGGGGCTCATCGCATTTGTATATTTCATCAAAATAATTGATAGGTATTTTACTCCTCATCAATTTATTATTTACTGGGCCAATCCGAAAAGATTGTATTAGGGACTTTTGCAAAATTTATAAATTTGAGGTACGTGTTTTTTTGGGACGGGTATTTAATTGTGAAGAATTTTTTGAATTTTCAGACTGGAAATATCCGAACTTTTAGTCTCACGATTTGGTTGACACCAAACTTTTTCCTTTTTCTTTGATAGGGTATAGCCGGGTAAGAGGTAAATTTGGCCCTGGTTTCGATTTACGATCCAACTCCCCCAAATGGTACCCTTGATGAAAAAAATCTGGAAAAATTTTTGACCCTCACCCCCATTCGGAGTTATGACCATTTTATTGCAATATTTTCAAGAATTTTCAATTTCAACGAAAGTGAAGGAAATTTTCTGTTCTTTGGCACAAAGTTACATCTCGTAGAGGTGTATTTACGATAATTTTTTCAACAATTTTGGTGCACTCCTTCACGTTTTTTCGGCTATTTGAAGTTTTTAATCGTAAAAAACACCATATAAGCGAAGAGCGACCACTGTTTGAAAATATCCCAAAAACGTGGTTTTTAACGTAGATTCACGTCACGTATTCACTTTTGGCGACTTCGATGCACCAAGGGCCGAAAATCGCGAAAAACTGTACAAAAATGTTGTTTTTTTAGCATATTTTTCAAATTTTGAGCGTTTTATGGAAAGAAATGGCCAAATGAGAAAACTAATGTCGGATTCGTGTTAAGGGGGTCAATATATCCCGATAAACCCTTTTCACGATCAGTGTACTTGAATCCTCGAAATTCGCAATTTTTGTCATGAAAAATCAGTGAAAAAGGTGAATTTTGAGATTTGAAGCAAAACGATCGCGAAATGGGTGCTTTTCGGGGTATTTTGACCCGCTAAACACGAATCCGGTGTTTGTTTTCTTTTTTTGGTCATTTTTCCCGTATAAAACGCTCAAGCATTTTCTCATCACAGCTCATCAAAAAGTTTCTAAAAAACTTGAGATTTTAATTTTTGAACAAATTCTGTGGAAAGAAAGAGTGATGGACAAAGACATGCATTTTGAATATCAAACTTATTGTACATTATGATCAACAAAAAATTATGAATACAAAAATCAGATATAAGATGCAATAATTTGGATAATTTGGCCTGAGCGGAGCGAGGGAGAAATTTTTTGAATAATTTTGAATAAAATAAGCAAAGAAACACTTTTCTAAATAATTAATCCTTTTTTTGGATTTCGAAGAATTCCAGAGAAAATCCCAAATTCCCTGATTTTCCCCTGACTTTTCCAAATCACCAAAATTCCCTGACTTTCCCGGTTTTCCAGAGAATGGACGCCCTGAAGAATGGTGTGGAAAATTGTGGTGTTTTGTGGTGGTTTGCTGATGAAGAAAGACACTGTAAAATGTTTGTATTTCTTATTGTGGTCCAGAAGGAACCTTCGCTCCTAAATAATTTTGCCAATGATCCAAGTCCAAAATTATTCCTAGTTCACTTGTAGTATAATGTCAGATTGAAGTTCGGTTTCATTTCCAGCGAATTTATAAGCTACAGAAAAGTAAATAGAGTTCTATTCGTACCAATGTTGTACTGTACATAAGGGAAGGTGGGACCATTTTTCATCTTGATCCCATTTTTCGGGGAGGGATTCTTAAAAACATCACTTTTTCATATTTTTTTCAGTGTATTTGGTAAAAAGTGAAAAAAAGTTGTTCGAATAATTTTTTCTGACATGTATTCATGCAAAATTGCCACAGGTGATTTCAGCTGTCAAATCTGCTCGAATTGGTCAAATTGTCTGATTCTTGCAACAAATTAAAGTTCAAACATTTACCTTTCATTTCGCTGAAAAAAATTACATTTTGGTGCATACCTCAACTCTACAGAATTTTTTGAAATTTCGCTATTTTTGCATCCTGCCCCACCCATGAGGCAGGATGCAAAATGCCATGGGGCAAGATGCAAACGGCGAAGACATGACGAAAAATGGCGATTTTTTTTGTAAAATTTACTCAAGTACATTCGCGCTGATAGAAGCGTAATTTTTGAAAAGAGGAATTTTAAAACTTTTGTATTCATAATACAAGTTGACACGATTTTTGTGTTTGGGTTCTGATTGCGAAATTTGGGTTGCTTTTATGTATCTAATGAAGGGAAAAATAATTTTTTTGTCCAAAGTTTGCTTTGGAGGGGGGGGGGGTGGGGGAGCAAAAATGTGATTTTTCAAGAACAATACACACGGATTTGAGAAAAATTTGAAAAAAATTTTTTTTGGTCCAATCTAATAGAAAATTTTACGCTGAATCGAATGCCGCAAACCGCAGACCTCTATCTCTTTTAGAAAAAAGTTACGGTTAAAACTTACCTAAATTATGTGAAAAAATCGCAGCATATTGGTGTATTTTGATGTCTAGAATCATGGCCACCGAACTTTTTTTTTTGTTGACTTGTGTAATTTATGCTACCTTTATTGAAATTCTGATTTTTTTAGGCAAACTTGAATCGAAAAAAATGAAATACTCTGAATTTTTACCAAAATGTGAGTTGGTTTCTTTGAAGTGAGATACACCCAAAAAAATTTCTGAGCCCTGAGCCCGTCAGCTTGGAGGAAGACATAGCTTAGGAATCTCAAAGTCGAATTACTTTCGAAAAAAATGAGACATTTTGTCTTTTTTTAGTAAGTAGTGTTATCTGCTGGGAATTTCGGTCACGTGACTCGAGTTTCTGCATCTCTCTGAATCAAAAAGTTCAAAAAATTCTGTTGCACAAAAATGGAATTTTTTTCAACGAGATGAAAGGTAAAAGTAAACTTCAATTTGTTACAAAAATCAGACAATTTGACCAATTTGACTAGATTTGGCAGACTATTTGGTCTTGGTTGATGCATCCTGCCCCAAGTTCTCTTATAGAATTCCAAATTTCATTCTCTTAAAACCTAATAATTGAATGTGTCATAACAAAAAGGACATAACTCAGCATATGTCCTTTTTGATGCGACAAGCGATTCGTATTCTCTGTAGTTTTCTCTATTCAATGAGACCCCTCCCACCTTCCAATATGTTTTCCTCGAAGAGTTATGGCGTTTTTAAAATGCGAAGTTCGCAATTTCGGTACCTACATTACATGTTTGATTTTCGAGAATTTGCGTAATGTTTAATTTTTTCACTGTGCAGATGATTGTAAAATCTTAAAATTTTAATGAAGTGTTTTTTTAGTTAATTTTTCGTCCTAGATTTGAAAAAAATGATAAAATTCGTCCAAAACGTATTTTTAGCATTTTTTTGTAACCAAGAAAATGAAAAAAAAAGTTGTCATTTTTCAAAGTGCGACATATCCGCTCCCTGAAGAGATAATTTGAAAAAATATTTCACGAAAATGTTCCTTTTTTCATTCTCTTCAACTTTTTTATGAAGATTTTTTTTAAATTTTCACTTCCGGAAAAATTATACGTCATCAAACGTAGAAGGGTCGAAATGAAATTTTGTCACAACAAAAAGGACATATAACTCAACCTTTTGTTTTAAAGCAATTTGACGATTGATTCTTAATCTAGAACGTATTTAGAAAAAAATAAGCTTGGGTGCCATTTTTTTCGGCCTCTCCCCTTCCGAGGGTCCACCTCCTTATAATGCGCGTATCTCCTTTTCTATTCGTTCTACAAAAAAAAATTTCAAGTAAAAGTTCTTCCTTGAAAGCTTCTCTACATTTTTGGTTATTACAAAAATTCGCTTTGGAGCCGCCCTTGCGCCCCAAATTTCAAAAATGTACTTACAGAATCACTCAAAATCAAGTTATTCTCATTTATTATGAAAAATATCAAAGATAGCGCAAAATGTGTAATAATAACAAAAAGTATTTAGAATAAAATTTCACATCTAGAAAGTTCATCGCAGTTGGACTCCTCACCTCTTGGGTCCGCCCGCCCCTCCCTAAAAACTGTTTTTGTCATTTATGATATAGTTCAGTTCAGTGAGCAGAAGTGCGTTGTGTGATTGGATGGTCGACAGGTTGTGTAATGTTGAAAAAAAAATAATTTTCAAACATTTCTGAGAAAAAAAATATGAAAAACTGAGTTTGAAATCTCAAGTTTGAGGGACATCTCTCCATCTAATCTTGAAAGTAAAGACATTTTTCAACTCAGCGGGGTTCAATCACATGTAAATGACACCAAAAAAGGGCCGACTACCCAATTTCGAAAAATCAGGGGCTTAACCTCTCAATACACCTCCCCCTGTCCTTCCTATAGGGTTTGGTGATGACCTCCCAGGCTCAAAAAATTCGTTACAGGGTCCTGATTCACCATACTAAATTTCATTCCTCGATCATAAATTGCCGTTCATGGCCGAAAAAACGCACTTCTGCATATCATAACAAAAACAGTTTTTGGGGAGGGGCGGACCCAAGAGGTGAGGAGTGGGGGAACTGCGATGAACTTTCTAGATGTGAAATTTTATTCTAAATACTTTTTGTTGTTACACATTTTGCGCTATCTTTGATATTTTTCATAATAAATGAGAATAACTTGATTTTGAGTGATTCTGTAAGTACATTTTTGAAATTTGGGGCGCAAGGGCGGCTCCAAAGCGAATTTTTGTAATAACCAAAAATGTAGAGAAGCTTTCAAGGAAGAACTTTTACTTGAACATTTTTTTTGTAGAACGAATAGAAAAGGAGATACGCGCATTATTAAGAAAGGGGGTGGACCCTCGGAAGGGGAGGGACCGAAAAAAATGGCACCCAAGCTTATTTTTCTCTAAATACGTTCTAGATTAAGAATAAATCGCCAAATTTTAACATCCTGAGCGAACGAATTGCATAATCCGACTACACTATAATTTAGTATTTAAAAAAGTATACTCAAACTTCAATCGCAATTTCCCAAAAACGCAATTTTTTCTATATGTCTTTTTTGCTGTCACACGTTCAATTATGAATTTTATCCATCGCGAATATTATATTTGCATTAATTGGAAAATTTAGCTCAGACTATTGAGAAAACAGCGATTCTCGAACCTAAACGACCTTAGAGAGATTTACTTGACCTCAAATCAACGTCCATTTCACCCGCCCCGCCCATTTGAGATAGGGGGGTGGGAGTGGGGTCAATCGTTTGTGCTAGGTTTGTGCTGGTTTGTGCTGGCATTAGTTTCGTTTGTGCTCATTCCCTTTCCCTGAAAATGAATATAGGTCAGGGTGGGGCGGGTGAAATGGTGCCCCGCCCATTCAAGATAGAGGGTCGGGAGTGAGGTCAATCGTTTGTGCTAGGTTTGTGCTGGTTTGTGCTGGCATTATTTTCGTTTGTGCTCCCTCCCTTTTATGGGCGGGGCAGTTGAAATGATGCCCCGCCCATTCAAGATAGAGGGGTGGGAGTGAGGTCAATCGTTTGTGCTAGGTTTGTGCTGGTTTGTGCTGATATTATTTTCGTTTGTGCTCCCTCCCTTCTGTGGGCGGGGCGTCTGAAATGCTTTCTGAAAAACCTTGAAGATAAAACTTTAAAAAAATTATAACAGTACCAATCGTTTGTGCTACTCACGGAGAGGTTTGTGCTGCTTTTACATTTTGAAAAAATTTACATTCTGACCCTTTTTTTGATTTTCACAGATGTTCTATACCCTGGGCGGGGCGCTTGAAATGGTGCCCCGCCCATTTGTGATTGAGGGACGAGTGTGGGGTCGATCGATTGTGCTAGGTTTGTGCTCGTTTGTGCTGGCATTATTTTCGTTTGTGCTCGCTTCCTTTCTCTAAAAATGGATATAGGTCAAGGGCGGGGCGCCAGAAATGGTGCTACGTCAATTCAAGATTAAGGGGTGATTGTGAGCTCAATCGATTGTGCTAGGTTTGTGCTCGTTTGTGCTGACAATATTTTCGTTTGTGCTCTCTCCCCTCTATGGGCGGGGCATCTGAAATGGTACCCCGCCCATTTGAGATTGGGGGACGAGTGTGGGGTCAATCGATTGTGCTAGGTTTGTGCTCGTTTGTGCTGGCATTATTTTCGTTTGTGCTCGCTTCCTTTCTCTAAAAATGGATATAGGTCAAGGGCGGGGCGCCTGAAATGGTGCTACGTCAATTCAAGATTAAGGGGTGATTGTGAGCTCAATCGATTGTGCTAGGTTTGTGCTCGTTTGTGCTGGCATTATTTTCGTTTGTGCTCACTCCCTTTCCCTAAAAATGAATATAGGTCATGGGCGGGGCGCCTGAAATGGTGCTACGTCACCTCAAGATTAAGGGGTGAGTATGGGGTCAATCGATTGTGCTAGGTTTGTGCTCGTTTGTGCTGGCATTATTTTCGTTTGTGCTCACTCCCTTTCCCTAAAAATGAATATAGGTCATGGGCGGGGCGCCTGAAATGGTGCTACGTCACCTCAAGATTAAGGGGTGAGTATGGGGTCAATCGATTGTGCTAGGTTTGTGCTCGTTTGTGCTGGCATTATTTTCGTTTGTGCTCACTCCCTTTCCCTAAAAATGAATATAGGTCATGGGCGGGGCGCCGGAAATGGTGCTACGTCACCTCAAGATTAAGGGGTGAGTATGGGGTCAATCGATTGTGCTAGGTTTGTGCTCGTTTGTGCTGACAATATTTTCGTTTGTGCCCCCTCCCTCCTCTGGGCGGGGCATCTGAAATGGTGCCCCGCCCTATCAAAATTGGGGGACGGGTGTGGGGTCAATCGATTGTGCTAGGTTTGTGCTCGTTTGTGCTGACATTATTTTCGTTTGTGCTCCCGGCCTTCCAAGGTGGAGCGTCAGAAATGCTTTCTGAGAACCCTAGGAAATGAATCTTGATGAAAATGGTTTGCAGTGAGTGGCGAGCATTTTTTTTTCAAAGTCCACTTGATTTTGCACTCTGCATTATTTTCAAACTGGTTTTTTCCATTTTTTAAACTTCAAAATTTTTTCAACGCAAATTTTTGAAGTTCAAAATTTTTTGCTCAGAATTTTTTAAACTTCTACATTTTTTTTCAACGAAAATTTTCAAACTCTGAATTTTTTCTGTAAATTTTTTGAACTTTAAATTTTTCCAATGTAAATTTTCAAATCTGAATTTTTCTCTGTAAAATCTTTCCTCTAAATTTTTTAAACTTCAACACTTCTACGTAAATCGGAATCTCTTCAGGAATATTCTGAAAAATACAATTGAAAATTATTTTCACAACTACATTGAAAATAATGAAATATACAATTAAAAAAAAATAATAAATGTCTTTATTGTATGTTTCATTATTTTATTTTCGATGTTGTTGTTAAAAATAATTTTCAATCGTATTTTTCAGAATATTCCTGAAGAAGTCTCCGATTTACGTTTCAGAAGTTTGAAGTTGGAAAAATTTACAGGAAAAAAAAGTTGATAGGTAGTTTGAAAATTTGCGTTGAAAAAATATAAAAGTATGAAAAATTTTGAGAAAAAAATTTCAAACTTGAAAAAGTTACGTTGAAAAAATTTTGAAGTTTGAAAAATGGAAAAAACCAGTTTGAAAATAATGCAGAGTGCAAAATCAAGTGGACTTTGAAAAAAAATGCTAGCCACTCACTGCAAACCATTTTCATCAAGATTCATTTCCGAGGGTTCTCAGAAAGCATTTCTGACGCTCCACTTTGGAAGGCCGGGAGCACAAACGAAAATAATGTCAGCACAAACGAGCACAAACCTAGCACAATCGATGACCCCACACCCGTCCCCCAATTTTGAAAGGGCGGGGCACCATTTCAGATGCCCCGCCCAGAGGAGGGAGGGGGCACAAACGAAAATATTGTCAGCACAAACGAGCACAAACCTAGCACAATCGATTGACCCCATACTCACCCCTTAATCTTGAGGTGACGTAGCACCATTTCAGGCGCCCCGCCCATGACCTATATTCATTTTTAGGGAAAGGGAGTGAGCACAAACGAAAATAATGCCAGCACAAACGAGCACAAACCTAGCACAATCGATTGACCTCGCACTCGCCCCACAATTTTGAATGGGCGGGGCACCATTTCAATTGCCCCGCCCATAGAAGGGAGAGAGCACAAACGAAAATATTGTCAGCACAAACGAGCACAAACCTAGCACAATCGATTGAGCTCACAATCACCCCTTAATCTTGAATTGACGTAGCACCATTTCAGGCGCCCCGCCCTTGACCTATATCCATTTTTAGAGAAAGGAAGCGAGCACAAACGAAAATAATGCCAGCACAAACGAGCACAAACCTAGCACAATCGATTGACCCCACACTCGTCCCTCAATCACAAATGGGCGGGGTACCATTTCAGATGCCCCGCCCATAGAGGGGAGAGAGCACAAACGAAAATATTGTCAGCACAAACGAGCACAAACCTAGCACAATCGATTGACCCCATACTCACCCCTTAATCTTGAGGTGACGTAGCACCATTTCAGGCGCCCCGCCCATGACCTATATTCATTTTTAGGGAAAGGGAGTGAGCACAAACGAAAATAATGCCAGCACAAACGAGCACAAACCTAGCACAATCGATTGACCTCGCACTCGCCCCACAATTTTGAATGGGCGGGGCACCATTTCAATTGCCCCGCCCATAGAAGGGAGAGAGCACAAACGAAAATATTGTCAGCACAAACGAGCACAAACCTAGCACAATCGATTGAGCTCACAATCACCCCTTAATCTTGAATTGACGTAGCACCATTTCAGGCGCCCCGCCCTTGACCTATATCCATTTTTAGAGAAAGGAAGCGAGCACAAACGAAAATAATGCCAGCACAAACGAGCACAAACCTAGCACAATCGATTGACCCCACACTCGTCCCTCAATCACAAATGGGCGGGGTACCATTTCAGATGCCCCGCCCATAGAGGGGAGAGAGCACAACGAAAATATTGTCAGCACAAACGAGCACAAACCTAGCACAATCGATTGACCCCACACTCGTCCCTCAATCACAAATGGGCGGGGCACCATTTCAAGCGCCCCGCCCAGGGTATAGAACATCTGTGAAAATCAAAAAAAGGGTCAGAATGTAAATTTTTTCAAAATGTAAAAGCAGCACAAACCTCTCCGTGAGTAGCACAAACGATTGGTACTGTTATAATTTTTTTAAAGTTTTATCTTCAAGGTTTTTCAGAAAGCATTTCAGACGCCCCGCCCACAGAAGGGAGGGAGCACAAACGAAAATAATATCAGCACAAACCAGCACAAACCTAGCACAAACGATTGACCTCACTCCCACCCCTCTATCTTGAATGGGCGGGGCATCATTTCAACTGCCCCGCCCATAAAAGGGAGGGAGCACAAACGAAAATAATGCCAGCACAAACCAGCACAAACCTAGCACAAACGATTGACCTCACTCCCGACCCTCTATCTTGAATGGGCGGGGCACCATTTCACCCGCCCCACCCTGACCTATATTCATTTTCAGGGAAAGGGAATGAGCACAAACGAAACTAATGCCAGCACAAACCAGCACAAACCTAGCACAAACGATTGACCCCACTCCCACCCCCCTATCTCAAATGGGCGGGGCGGGTGAAATGGACGCCTCAAAACAAAAATTCAAATACGCAGTGAGATTCGGCATCACAAATTGCGCTTTTTCAGCACCAAGGGTTTCAAAAGTAATTTGAGGTTTGAGGTTTTAATAATCAAAAACTGCATTTTTTCAAAAATTGTCTTACTGAAGAAACTCATGATTCCTTTTCAAAGCGTCTTTGAGGGCTGAAATTTTTTTGAAAGGTTCTCCACCCAAGTATACAATGTATGAAAAAATTAGCAAAATCGAGGAGAATGTTCGCTTTACGTTAACTCGTAATTCGAAAACCAAATCGTGAAAATGCTTACCTAAAACGAAAATTGAACTAAAGAGCTCTTTGATTTAAGCGTTTTGTTATTCGTCATTTATTTGGTTCATCCCAATCGGTAACAAATAAAGAACGAAAATTCTGGTATACATTTCGAGCTACAGAAGCCAATCTATTTCTGGCATTCGGAAAATCCTGACATACCCCGTTGCTGAGTATCTTATACTTCGTCTTTTTTTCACAATTATATTTATATAATTCACATTCGTTTCTAAAAGTTCTCTCCGGTGTTCCGTATCCACCCTCACTGGCACATACTGGATCCCGATAGGTACCTTCACATGTCCCGCAGATTTCTATAAAAAATGCGTTTTCCGCAGCCGCTTTTTGCATTGAAAATACGATTGCAAATGTCGATAGAAAACAAACAAAACGTGACGTGGGTTTCATTTCTGAAAAGTTTTTTTTTTCGCGAACTTCAAATACGTTTGAAAATTAATCCTAGGAATGTATAACTGATGGTATTCTACGTAACGTTCGTTTCTTTCATTAAATTTCGAAAAAAAAAAAGATTAAATATGTTTTTCATTTGATCATAATCAATTTTAGTCCTGATTACCTCAATGATATGAGTTGAAAAATTCTGTATGGGTAATGTCAGTTTATAGAAATGCTTTCTTTTTTTGCTACCTCTCTTTTTCTCTCAAGAAAATTAAAATTGAAAGATTCTGTTAAAATATTTTTGAAATTTTACTCTTGAATTGGGAAATTTTTAAATGTCTTAGGTATCTATAAGTAATAATTTTTTGCTAATTTACTTGAAATATTGACGACTGCGTACCGGCCCTATTTGCACTAATTGAATAAAAACACATCATATTGATGTATTCTGCAATTTTCCTGAAGTTCGGTTTCATTTCCAGCGAATTTTCAAGTTACAGAAAAGTAAATAGAGTTTTTTTCGTGCCAATTTTTTACTGTACATAGGGGAAGGTGGGGTAGGATGCACCAACCCAGGCCAAATGTGCTGCTAAATCTATTCGAATGGGTCAAATTGTCTGATTCTTGCAACAAATTAAAGTTCAAACATTTACCTTTCATTTCGCTGAAAAAATTCCATTTTTGGGCATACCGCAAACTTACAGAATTTTTTGAAATTTTTTTCACTTTTTTTGCATCTTGCCGCACTCATGAGACAGGACGCAAAATGCCATGGGGCAAGATGCAAACAGTGAAAGACATAATGAAAAATCGCGATTTTTTTGTAAAATTTAATCAAGTTCATTCGACATTCGAGGTGGATACTACAGATTTACTTGCCTAAATACAGGGTGTTCCATGAATCGTCTGCCAAACGTATTTTTTTGGATATAACCGGGTACCACTAAAAAAAAAACTTGAGATGAACATGTTGCCTATTTTGAAAATTGAAGAAGCAAATACTGCTTCTTAAAAAATCACATCAAAAAATTTTTTCAACCATGGAAATGGATAGTACTTTGAAAACTGAACAAATTTTCACTTTATGACTTTTTGCCTACCTATCTTTAAAATTGAAGAGGCTACAAAAAAAAATTGTTCAAGAAAAATTTTCAAAAAATTAACTGGTCAAGGGAATGGATAGTACGTTGAAAACTGAAGAAATTTTATTCTGTAGATTTTTTGCCTACATCGAAAGTAAAGGGGCTAAGGACCATTAAACAATTTTGAAACCCATTTATTTTGAGTGACCCGTAGCCCCTTCATTTTCAGTAACTTGGTTACTTTTTTCGAGACAAGTTACTTTTGGTTACTATTTCCACTTCAAAAGTTACTTTGGTTACTTTTTACCTCTAAAAGTTACTTTTTTCCAAAATTTCTCAAAAAATTTACCTCTTTTTCACAATTTTTCTCTAAAAATTGATTTTTTCAAGCGTAAAGTAGCGTAAAGTGTCTGAATAGTTTCGGTTTATTTGAGTTTTGGAGACCTTTTTGTTTCAAAAAATTTCGCCTTCGCTCCGCTCGGGCAGTACATTGATACCTCTGTTTCTTGAATACACTATCATTCCCTAAATTTGAATCAGTCAAAATTGGTGTATTTTCATTCTCTTGGTTAAGTATAGTGAAATAATTTTCATCAAAAACTAGAGATTTTTCACCCATATTTCAGTCAAAACTCCAATCAATTTCCAATTTGTCAAATAAAAATCAGTAATTTTGATTAATATTTCAATGAAAAATCACTGATTTTCATATAAATTTACAGGGTAGGTAGGCTAGATACTCACTTTTTTTTACTGAATTTTGACACACCCTCATTTTTTTTAAATTCTTCCCCGCCCTTGCATAATGTCAGATTAAGCCCCGGAGTCGAGCAGATTCAATCCAAGCTCAATAAAAAAATGAAATTTTACCTCAAAAGTGTTCAGAGAAGTGCATTTTATTACTCTTCAAAAATAATTTTTCTTATTTCTTACATTAGAATATAACTTTCTAAATCTACATCAATCAAGTTTTATAAAAACTCTGCCTTTTTGAACCAATAAAATAATTTTCATTGATATTGCAGTCAAAAGTCGTTGATTTCTTAGTCGATTTTCAATTAACCAGAAAAAAATCAGTAATTTTGACTAAACGATCAATGCGAATCACTGATTTTCATTTATATTCATCTCACTGATTCAGATTTAGAGAATTCTTGCAATTTTTCAGTTTTTCTTCGCTTTTATCTGTATTACATTTTTTCATCTGTCCACTGAAATTAACCTGACTTTACAAGCACTACTGTAAAAATAGATTTTGAAGTTTGTTACGAATTTTTACCCCCCCCCCCCCACCCCATTTTTCTCCAATTCTCAGCCCCTCCCTTACATAATTTCTGGGAGCGCTTATAAGTTATAATAATTGCATTAAGTAAGTACATAAATGTTTTTTTTTTATTATTTTTACAAATTTTACCATTAAAAATTGAGTTTTTGGTTACTTTTTGGTAATGCATTGGTTACTTTTTTCCCAAATTGGGTTACTGAAGTTACTTTTTTCCCACCAAATTTCACTATGATGCCTGTTTTCGATGTTAGGAAAAAAGTCGACAGAACAAAATTTCTTCAGTTTTCAACGTATTATCCATTCCCTTGATCAGTTAATTTTTTGAGAATTTTTCTTGAACAATTTTTTTTGTAGCCCCTTCAATTTTAAAGACAGGCAAACGATCATGAAGTGAACATGTTTTCAGTTTTTAAAGTACTATCCATTCCTATGGTTGAAATTTTTTTTATGTGATTTTCTTAGAAGCAGCATTTGCCCCTTCAATTTTTAAAACAGGCAACATGTTTATCTCAAGTTTTTTTTAAAGTGGTACCCGGTTATATTCAAAAAAATATGTTCGGCAGTCGATTCATGGAACACCCTGTAGAAGCGTAATTTTTGGAAAGAGGAGTTCTAAAACCTTTGTATTCATATGCTGCCTTTATTGATATTCTGATTTTTTTTAGGCAAACTTGGATCGAAATTTTTTGCTTCAAAGCAAAAATCTTAGAACATGGATATTGTCGAAATATGGTTATTGTGTAGTTGAGATAATATGACTTCGATTTGATACGTTTTTATATTATATATATATATAGCATGATCAATAATTAATACTAAAATTTTTAGGGCTGGTTTATCAATAGTCAGTTAAGGAAAATTAACCGACGGTTAAACACCAACTACCGCTCAACAGCCAATCAGAATCATCGATCCGTTGGTTAAAATCCTCAGTTAAAATTAACTGACTATTGATAAACCGGCCCTTAGTGTGCAACATTTATACAAATGTTGTAACTTGATAAAAAATAACAATTTTTTTTTAATCATTAGTTTACAAAAATTTAAATTTAAGTATCCATTTCAATATCATCCGAACTACAAATATATTTGATTTCCGATTCGATTTCCGATCCGATTTCCGATTCGATTTCCGATTCGATTTCCGATTCGATTTCCGATTCGATTTCCGATTCGATCTCGATTTCCGATTCGATTTCCGATTCGATTTCCGATTTGATTTCCGATCCGATTTCCGATCCAATTCTACCAAATTTCTGATCAAATTACCAACCAACTTTTTGACTCTCTCAACTTTCTGATCAACTTCTCAACTATCTCTCTGATTTCCAACTATATTTTCAACCGACTTTTCAAAAAATTCTCTGACAGACTTTTCAATCTACTTTTTGATTGACTTTTTGACCAACGTCCTGACTAAATATAACATAATATCATCTTGTGCTCATCTGAAATGAATTTATTTCAAGTTTCTTCAAGTCTAACATAATGTCATTATGTCTTAATTCAAAAACGTTTCATTACTTCGAGTTACACCTCCAGTGTTATGTTACACTTTTCAAATTTTACCTCCCAGTCCTAAAGACATATCCATGTCAAAATAATACGTGAACTACTTAATATAACATATAATTTCCTCATCTGAAATAGATTTTTTCCAAGCTTTTCAAGTCTAACATAATGTCAGTATGTCTGACTTTCCGATCAAATTACCAACCAACTTTCAGACTCACAACTTTTCGATCAGCTTCCCGACTATCTTTTCTGATTTCCAACTATCTACCGACTTTTCGACCGACATTTCGACCAACTTTTCGACCAACTTTTCGACCGACTTTTCAACATCATCATTTCCTTATCTGAAATACATTTTTCCTAAGTTTTTCAAGTCTAACATAATGTCATTATGTCTGGACCTAAAATTGTTACATTACGTTACGTAACCATCCCAGTGTTACGTAACGCTTTTCAAATTTTACCCCCCAGCCCTAAGACATATCCATGTCAAAAAATAAAATACTTTGAATTTTGACCAAAATGTTAGTTGTTTAATTTGAAGTGAGATACACCCAAAAAAATTTCTGAGCCTTTGAGCCCGCCAGCTTGGAGGAAGACATAGCTTGGGAATCTCAAAGTCGAATTACTTTCGAAAAAAATGAGACGTTTTGTCTTTTTTGAGTAACTAGTGTTATCTGTTGGTGGGAATTTCGGTCACGTGACTCGAGTTTCTGCATCTCTCTGAATCAAAATGTTCTGTTGCACAAAAATGGAATTTTTTTCAACGAGATGAAAGGTAAAAGTAAACTTCAATTTGTTACAAAAATCAGAAAATTTGACCAATTTGACTAGATTTGGCAGACTATTTGGTCTTGGTTGATGCATCCTGCCCCAGGTTCTTTTATAGGATTCCAAATTTCATTCTCTTAAAACCTAATAATAATTATGAATTTTATTAATCGAGAATATTATATTTACATTAATTGGAAAATTTAGTTCCAGTATATTGAGCACCAACGATTCTCGTACCTAAGCGATCTGAGAGAGATTTACTTGACCTCAAATCAAAAATCCAAATAAGCAGTGAGATTCGGCATCACAAATTGCGCTTTTTCAGCACTAGGGGTTTCAAAAATAATTCGAGTTTTGAGGTTTTAAAAATCAAAAACTGCATTTTTTCAAAAATTGTCTTACTGAAGAAACTCATGGTTCCTTTTCAAAGCGTCTTTGAGGGCTGAAATTTTTTCGAAAGATCCTCCATAGTACGGTCATTTTAGGTTTTGACCCCAAAAAAATCCCGGAAACGGGAAAGTTCGTATATAAGCTTTGTAGAGGGTGTGCTTCAACATACCAGACTTTCACTAAAATCGGGGAATATTTTGTTCCCCTTTTGGGGGTGGGGGGTTCAAATTTTAGTTTTTCGGCTATAACTTTTGAAATTACGCCCTTATGAGAAAAAAATTGAAACAAAAATTGTAGAGAATTCAAAAACAAACAATTTTTCATTTACCATTTTTTTCTAGGACGTCATGAGATGGAGCTAGGGGCTTCAGAAAAAAATCAATTTTGAAAATTTCCCATTATCAGAAAAAAACGCCAAAAATCGGGTTAATCGACTTTTAGGAGCGGCTCTTTTGCATAGTGCATCCTATTACTATGTAGAATAATAAAAATGAACAACCGACCCCTCATCTCAAAGTAGGGGGTGGACCCCCAGTAGGAAAAGTTGCATTTTCCTTATAGAATATCTCAGTTACAGCGAAAAATTCGAAAAATTGGTTGAAACAAATGTTGTAGAGCGTTAAAAGACGAACATTTTCCTTTTCTTACATTTTTTCTACGTGGTCTTGGGGCCGAGTTATTGCAAAAAGAAAAAAGATCGACGCAGCGTTCGAAAATTTCTCACAAAATTTTAAACCCCCTCTTCCGGAGCCCAATTTGCGTCCAGAGGTTAGATGATTATAAAAATCGAGTTTAGCGACCACGAAAACCCCAGAAACCCACTTGTTGGGCTATTGGTTCGCTAGATTTTATACCAGGCCTACACACGTGTAATTTATTGAGTTGATGAAAAATTTTCAAACCCCGCGTCGATCTTTTTTCTTTTTGCAATAGCTCGGCCCCAAGACCACGTAGAAAAAATTTTAAAAAAGGAAAATGTTCGTATTTTAACGCCCTACAACGTTTGTTTGAACCAATTTTTCGAATTTTTCACTGTAGCTGAGATATTTCAGGGGGGAAATGCAACTTTTTCTACAGGGGGTCCACCCCCCTACTTTGAGATGAGTGGTCGGTTGTTCATTTTTCTTATTTTACATAGTAATAGGATGTACTATGCAAAACAGCCACTCCTAAAAATCGATTAACCCGGCTTTTGGTGGTTTTTTCTGATAATGGGAAATTTTCAAAATTGATTTTTTTCTGAAGCCCCTAGCTCCCTCCCATGACGTCCTATGGAAAAAATTGTAATTAAGAAAATTGTTTGTTTTTGAATTCTCTACAATTTTTGTTCCAACTTTTTTTTCATAGTGGCGTAATTTCAAAAGTTATAGTTGAAAAACCAAAATTTGAACCCCCTCACCCTTCAAAAGGGTGACAAAATATTCCCCGATTTTAGGGAAAGGTCGGGTAAGTTGAAATACACCCTCTACAAAGCTTATTTATACGAACTTTTCCGTTTACCGGGAATTTTTTTTGGCTTTTGGCTTTTTTTAAGCTGAATCGTCCGTACTACCACCCAAGTATACAATATGAAAAAATTAGCAAAATCGAGGGGAATGTTCGCTTTACGTCAACTAGTAATTAGAAAATTTCATTGCGAAAACCAAATCGTGAAAATGCTTACCTAAAACGAAATTGAACTAAAGAGCTCTTTGATTTAGGCGTTTTGTTATTCGTCATACCACTCTGTCGTCCTAACAAATATAGTACGAAAATTCTGGTATGCATTTCGAGCTGCAGAAGCCAATCTATTTCTGGTATTCGGATATTCCGGACATACCCCGTGTCTGAGTATCCTATAATCCGTCTTTTTTTCACAATTATATTTATATACGTCACATTCGTTTCTAAAAGTTTTCTGCGGTGTTCGGTATCCATCTTCACTGGCACATACTGGAGCCCGATCGGTACCTTCACAGTCACCGCAGATTTCTATATAAAATGTGCCTGGTCGTGGCGTTTCTGGTCGTCGCGTTTCTTCGTTTTTCGCAGCCGCCGTTTGCATTGAAAATACGATTGCAAATGTCGATAGAAAACAAACAAAACGTGACGTGGGTTTCATTTCTGAAGAGGTTTTTTTTTCGCGAACTTCAAATACGTTTGAAAATTAGTTTTAGTAATGTATAACTGATGGTATTCTACATATCGTTCGTTTCTTTCATTAAATTTCGTAAAAAAAAGATTAAATATGTTTCTCATTTGATTATAATCAATTTTAGTCCTGATTACCAAAATGATACGAGTTGAAAAATTCTGTGTGGGTAATGTGAGTTTATAGAAATGCTTTCTTTTTTTGCTTCCTTTCTTTTTATCCCAAGAAAATTAAAATTGAAAAATTCTGTTGAAATATTTTTAAAATTTTACTCTTGAATTGGGAAATTTTTAAATGTCTTATCTATAAGTAATTATTTTTTGCTAATTTACTTGAAATATTAACGACTGCGTACCGGCCCTTTTTGTACTAATTGAATAAAAACACATCATATTGTGTTTTATCATAATTTCTGGTACACCTACAAATCATGTATTCTGCAACTTTCCTGAAGTTTGGTTTCATCTTCAGCGAATTTATAAGTTACAGGAAAGTAAATCGAGTTTTTTTCGTACCAATTTTACTGTACATAAGGGAAGGTGGGGCAGGATGCACCAACCCAGGCCAAATGTTCTGCCAAATCCATTCAAATTGGCCAAAGTGTCTGATTCTTTCAATAAATTAAAGTTCAAACATTTACCTTTCATTTCGCTGAAAAAAATTCCATTTTTTGGCATATCTCAAACCTACAGAATTTTTTGAAATTTTTTTCACTTTTTCTGCATTTTGCCGCACCCATGAGACAGGACGCAAAATGCCATGGGACAAGATGCAAACAGTGAAGACATGATGAAAATCACGATTTTTTTTGTAAAATTTACTCAAGTACTCTCTCAATTATAAATCAGTGAAAATTACCGAAAATCACTGAGAAACAGTCAGAATTGCAGCACAGGAGAAAATCAATGAAAATTTTTTCACTGAAAACAAATCAGTGAAAGAAAATTACTGGAAATCAGTGAAAATTCACTGAAAACTCAGTGATATTTATGAAATTCACTGAAAAATCTGTGAAATTCTTTGAATAATCAGTGAAAAATCACTGAAAATCAGTGAATTTTACTGATTTTTCCTGTGCTGCAATTCTGACTGTTTATCAGTGATTTTTCACTGATTCGAAATGAGAGAGTACATTCAACATTCGAGGTGGATACTACAGATTTACCTAAATACAGGGTGCTCCATGAATCGTCTGCCAAACGTATTTTTTTGGGTATAACCGGGTACCACTGAAAAAAAACTTGAGATGAACATGTTGCTTATTTTGAAAATTGAAGGGGCAAATGCTGCTTCTAAAAAAAATGCATCAGAAATTTTTTCAATCGTGGAAATGCATAGTACTTTAAAAAATGAACAAATTTTCACTTTATGACTTTTTGCCTATCTTTAAAATTGAAGAGGCTACAAAAAAAATTGTTCGAGAAAAATTCTCAAAAAATTAACTGATCAAGGGAATGGATAGTACGTTGAAAACTGAAGAAATGTTATTCTGTAGACTTTTTGCCTAACATCGAAAATGAGGGGGCTAAGGGTCATTAAAAATTGAGAAAATTTGAAAATTTTTTGAAACCCCTTTATTTTGAGAGGAATCTCAAAGTCGGATTACTTTCGAAAAAAATGAGATGTTTTGTCACTTTTGTGTAAGTAATGTTATCTGCTGGGAATTCCGGTCACGTGACTCGAGTTTCTGCATCTCCCTGAATTATGGATTTTAATTGGATACCACTTTTTTTTCTCTACCCCGGGGGGGGGGTGACAAGTTTTTCTATTTTTGCCAAATTCAAATTTCTCTCTTAAACACCTCCAAATCGAGTCAAAAAATTTTTAGTCATCTAGAATAATTTCTGATGGAATTTTTCTAAAAAATTTCCAAAAAAATTATTTGCTTACTTACCTAATTTATTTCAGTGACCAAAATAATTTTTGGCTCACTTTTCAAGCCTTGAATGAGGAACTTAAATTTTTTGAAAATTGTACGAAGCAAACGAAAGTGACTGCACTTTAATGAAATTTTTCAGAAAAATGTGATCTAAAATATTCTGTGTGACTAAAAAAACTTCTGTTTGAAGTGCTCTAGCTCTATCCTCCTTTGGGTTGGGAGGCTCAACATTTTTTTTTTTAGGTTTCCCACTTGAAATAAACTACTTTTCGAATTTTTGTCAAAATTCAGGATATATTTTTTTCGATCTTTTCCAATATTTACGTAATACTTTTCCATTTTAATTTGTAGAACGATCAAGAAGGTTGCTGGTGGCATTTTCGAACTTAATTTCTCAAACTTTGTTAACCTTATTACTTTTTTTTTTTTTTTACAGAAGTCCTTGTTTCGATTACAATGTTCAGTATGTCGTCGTGATGTTTGCAATATTATCATTACGTTGGAAAGTAAGTTTTGTCCTTATATTTTCGAATTGTTAAATCAATTTCTTCTTATAGAAAAATGAAGTTGATTTTAAGAGAATTATAAAAATATTTCAAAAAAACAAACACACTTAATGGAAAAAAAACTCAAAAAATTAAATTCATTCGTTACCGCTAAAGCAGGCAATTTCTGTACAACGTAAGTTGCACGTTGTACAGAGATTGCCTAATGATGGAGCCATGGTTCCATTAATTTTCGTTTTGGGCGAACACGAAGACGAAAAGAAAAATTAAATTCGTATTGAACAGTATAGCTTTCAGTTTTAAAATCGTATGAATCTGATGTGTCGAACAACTGATTCAATTTGAGGCATTTTTAGAGAATTTCGTTTCGTTCTTCGACCTTTGTAAGGTTATAGGGAATTCGTTAAATATGAACATTACCTTCAAAAATTTGTAACCTATTTTGTTGATTTATGCTCCAATTTCTTATCTTGCAGATGAATTTATCAAAGTGTAAAGTCGCAGCACCTACCATCACCAAAAAAGGAACCAGAAACCTGTTGATTTCAGGTAAAATTTAATTCAATTTTTATATTTATTGCGTTAGGAGGGAGAGGAGTCGAAAAAAACACATGGATTTAAACGAAAATTGGTGTGGTACATCACTCTGAGTGGGAGACCTCCCAAAAAATTATTCAGCTTCCTATCCCAAAGGAATACAGATCTGGAGGATTTCAAAGTGAGGTCATTTTCGAAATAAATGCAGTTTCTGGCACTTTTGAGTAGTGCTAGGTACCAGAAACTTGGATTATTCTCCCTAAAAAAGTTGCAATTTGAGTTTCTACTTATTTCTGAATCGTTGACATTAAAATTGGATACCAATTTTTGGCCTCTACAAAGGGGTTGAATAATTGCATTCAAAGCCTGTATTCCCTATTTTTGAAATCCCTTGAAACAAAATATATTTTAAAACGCTAAATTTTTCTGTGTAGGTAAGTATTTGGTTTTATAATTGAAGCAGCGTGAATGCGGGCTCCAATATAAAAATTTTCATATACTTTTTCTTTCTGGAAAATTTAATGAAAATTTTGAACCATCCTCTCTTACTCGTCATTTTCAAAATTTTCAAAATTGTTCTCAATTTTTGATTCTCTGAAAAAAATTGAACTTTGGAAAACTTGAATTTTTGATCCATACAGGTATCATAGCGGGTCACTTTTTTAGAGGGTTTGTCACTTTTTCCGACTTCAGTCACTTTTGGTTACTTTTCACGTCTAAAATATCACTTTGGTTACTTTTTTCCCCTCAAAAGTCACTTTTTCTTCGCACTTCCAGGCAAAAATTCAAATTTTAACGCCAAAATTGCTGTTTTTCAAAATTCTTTGAGAAAAAAATGCAATTGAATTTTGCTAGGTTGTTGTTTTGACGAAGGAATTTAATAAATGAAATTATTCACGTCTTTTCAGTTGATTTATCTTTGAAATGTTTGCAGAAAACTACACCCGAGAAAACTGTAAAAAATTGCTCCCGAAAAAATTCTATTTTTGGTTACTTTTGGTGACTTTTGGTCATTTTTTGGTAATTTTTTTGTCACTTTTTGGTCATTTTTTGCTCGAAAAAAAGTTACTGAAAGAATTTACTTTTTTCTTCAAAAATTTTTCTATAATGCCTGTCCAGAAAATTTTGAAAAATTTTGTAATTTAGCTAAACATTTTCTCACATTTCAATCTCTTGGTATGTCTGAATATTAAAAATTGTTCTCAATTTTTGATTCTCTGAAAAAAATTGAACTTCGGTAAACTTGAACATTTAATCCATAAAATTTTGAACAATAATTTTATTTTAGTTAAACATTTTCTCATATTTCAATCACTTGGTATGTCTGAATATCAAATGGTTTGTAAAACATCAATTATCAGTTTTCAAGTACATATTTTTTTGCGAAATTTCTCAATTTTCTCAATTTATTAATTTTTTTCAAAAATTCTCCCATTTTTAAAAGAATTTACTAATCAATTTTTTCATATTTTTTGCCAATATGATGAGCTTTTTAGTACTGGTCAAAAGATATTCAAAATGAACAAAGTTTTCTAATGATCCCATGCCTCCCAGAAACCTTTGCCCAGTTTTTCGAAACCCCTGGACTCGAAGTCAATGTACCTCTTGCACTCCTCTTCAATTGTCCCTAAATTAAGGGTCCTCTATTCCTCTCCATCAGGTGACTGAAGTTGACTCACAGATGTTTTTTCGACATTCAGAAAAAAATTTTCCAAGTCGAGGCAAAAATGACATTTCCCAAAGAAAAAATTGATGATTATGGATTTTGAGAAGAAAATTTTAAACCCTCCGCTTGCTTTTGAATCTTCGACAATGTCAACGAATCATTTTTGATTTATAAAGCCCTAAAACTCACATGGGATGAAATCGAAAAAACTTTTTTTGATTTGAATCAACTGAAAATTCAAAAGCACGAAAACGAACCTGGGAGGGGAAAAAATTCAAAAAATTCTATTGCACAAAAATGGAATTTTTTTCAGCGAGATGAAAGGCAAATGTTTAAACTTCAATTTGGTACAAAAATCAGACAATTTGGCTAATTTGAATAGATTTGACCGACCATTTGGTTTAGGTTGATGCATCCTGCCCCAGGTTCCCTTATAAGATTCAAAATTACATTCTCTTAAAACCACATTTGCATTAATTAGAAAAATTAGTTTCAGAATATTGAGAAAATATCGATTCTCGATCTTAAGCGACCTGAGAGAGGGTTACTTGACCTCAAATCAAAAAACCAAATACGGAGTGAGATTCGGCATCACAAATTGCGCTTTTTTAGCGCTGGGGTTTTTGAAAATAATTCGAGGTTTGAGGTTTTAAAAATCAAAAATTGAATTTTTTCAAAAATTGTCTTACTAAAGAAATTCATGGTTCCTTTTCATAGCGTCTGTTGAGGGCTGAAATTTTTTCAAAGGTCCTCCACCCAAGTGCACAATGTGTTAAAAAATCAGAAAAATCGAGGGGAATGTTCGCTTTACGTTAACTCATAATTAGAAAATTTCATTGCGAAAACTAAATCGCGAGAATACCTAAAACGAAAATTGAACTAAATAGCACTTTGATTTAAGCATTTTGTTATTCGTCATTTATTTGGTTTAATACCAACGTTTCTTCTTAACAAATAAAGAACGAAAACTCAGATATACATTCTGAGCTACAGAAACCCATCTATTTTGCCTAGTTGTACGCTCGCCCCTATAAGTTTCCCATAACGGATAATTCCGACATACCCCATCGCTGATTTTCACATAATTAGTGTTTTTTTCACAATTATACTTATATAACAAACATTCGTTTTTAAAACTTCTCTCCGGTCCTCTGTATCCTAGTTTGGCACATATTGGATCCCAATAGGTCCCTTCACATGTCGGACATTCTTTTTCATTTATTGAGGCTGGTTCTGGCATTGGTTCGTTTTCCGGAGCTGCTGCTTGTATTGAATATACGATTGCAAATGCCGATAGAAAACAAACAAAACGTGACGTGGGCTTCATATCCGAAGGTTTTTTTGCGAACTTGAAATACGTTTGAAAATTAATCTTAGGAATGCATAACTTTTAGTATTCTACATAACGTTCGTTTCTTTCATTAAATTTCGAAAAGAATGAGATTAACTATGTTTTTCATTTGATCATAATCGATTTTAGTCGCGATTAAATGATACGAGTTGAAAAATTCTGTGTGGGTAATGTGAGTTTAGAAATGCCTTCTCTTTTTTCTTTCCCTCTTTTTATCCGAAGAAAATTAAAATTGAAAGATTCTGCTGAAATATTTTTAAAATTTTACTCTTGAATTAGGAAATTTTTAAATGTCTTATTTATCAGTAATTTTTTTTGCTAATTTCAAATTTATTTCAGAAATAATGAAATATACAGGAGATAATTACAATACTAACACAAGTCGACACGATTTTTGTGTTTGGGTTCCGATTGCGAAATTTGGGTTGCTTTTATGTATCTAATGAAGGGGAAAATAATTTTTTTGTCCAAAGTTTACTTTGGGGGGTGGGGGGAGCCAAAATGTGATTTTTCAAGAACAATACACATGGATTTGAGAAAAATTTGAAAAAAATAATTTTTTTTGGTCCAATCTTATAGAAAATTTCACGCTGAATCGAATGCCGCAAACCGCAGACCTCTATCTCTTTTAGAAAAAAAGACACGGTTAAAACTTTCCTAAATTATGTGAAAAAATCGCATTTTTTCGCCTTGCTCGCCGAAAAGTGGGATTTATGAGAATTCTAAGCGTTCTACGACCATAATGACCATGAACAAAGTTGTAGAGAATTAAATTTCCTATCGGATAGGTGCATTCAGATTTTTCCGGAAGACGTAGTTTTCGAGATATTCTCGAGTAAAGTTGAACATTAGTTGAGGCAATTCAGAAAAAAAGAGAAATTAAGCAATTTTGTCTGTCAAAAGTGTTACAGCGAAAAATTGTGGAAGGTGATTAACCTTTAGAAGTTACCACGACCTTCCACAATTTTTCGCTGTAACACTTTTGACAGCCAAAAATTGCTTAATTTCTCTTTTTTTCTGAATTGCCTCAACTAATGTACAACTTTACTCGAGAATATCTCGAAAACTACGCCTCCCGGAAAAATCTGAATGCACCTATCCGATAGGAAATTTAATTCTCTACAACTTTGTTCCTGGTCATTATGGTCGTAGAACGCTTAGATTTCTCAGAAATCCCACTTTTCGGTTAGCAAGGCGAAAAAAATGCGATTTTTTCACTTAATTCAGGAAAGTTTTAACCGTGTCTTTTTTTCTAAAAGAGATAGAGGTCTGCGGTTTGCGGCATTCGATTCAGCGTGAAATTTTCTATAAGATTGGACCAAAAAATGTTTTTTTTTCAAATTTTTCTCAAATTTTTCTCAAATTTATGTGTATTGTTTTTGAAAAATCACATTTTTGGCCCCCCATCCCCCAAGCAAACTTTGGAAGCCACGAATGAGCATATTAGTGTATTTTGATGTCTAGAATCAGAATTTGGCCATGAGAACTGAAACACAGAACTTTTTTTTTTTTGTTGTGTAATTTACTTGAAATATTGACGACTGCGTACCAGTCCTTTTTGCACTAATTGAATAAAAACACATCATATTGTGTGTTATCAAAATTTCTGGTTCACCTGAAAAATCATGTATTCTGCAACTTTCCTGGCATATGTCATGTTTGGTGTTCAGTTCAGTATTTCTGCAGGCACTGAACTCGATTTTGATGATATTTTTATGCAGCTGATAATCGAATATTTATTAACCACTTTTCATCCGAAAAAACATGCGATTGAGTTTATAAATGAACAGATTCCGATTACTTATACATTTAATTAGAAAAATAAACCAAAAAAATGAAATCATAGACGAAAAGGCGATTATTTACAATATTTCAACAAAAATTACCCTATGGGGTACCCTTGGTCGGTAAATGATTTTTAAATGGTATTCCCTCTTCACATTGTCCGTCGTAAATTTTTTGAAAATTCATTTTCGTATCACAATTATACTTCTTCAATACACAATCGCTTCCAAAAGTTCTTTGGACTTCTGGGTGTCCAGGAATCATGGCACATACAGGAATCCAATGTTGTGGGCCGCAATCTATTGGACAATTTCTTGGATTTGAGAAAAGCGGTGTCGAAACCCTCTGCGCATCGGTTGAAAATACAATAGCGAATATCACGAAAACAGCATAGCTCAGGTTCAGTGTAGCTTTCATTTCTAGACAGATTTGCATTCTTCAGGTATTCGAATTGTGTTCGATATCTGTCTGGAAGAATGGTGTGGAAAATGGTATGTTATGGTTTGTGGTGGCTTGCTGATGAAGAAAGATGCTGAAAAATGTTTGTATTTATTATTGTAGTCCAGAAGGATCATTAGCTCCTTAATAATTTTGCTAACAATCCGAGTCGAAATTTATTCAAAGTTCAATTTTTTTGAACTCTTTTTAAATTCTGTAATCGTAATGTTTTTCAAAAATATTTAATTTTAAAATATTTCCATCAATAATTTTTTTTTCAAATTAAATTTTGTAAAATTTATTGTTATTCTAATTTCTAAGTTTAAAACTGTTTACTCTAAATTATTTCAATTTCTTCAATTCTAATTTTTTTTCAAATTTCATATTTTTCAAATTTTTTTCAGTTAATGAGTTAAAAATAAATAAAAACGTGAGATAGAATTTTTTTCCTAAAAATTCGAAATATTAATGTAAAATTTTTGAATTATTGGAAAAGGTTTTAGCGTTGAAAGAAATTTCAGAAAACTTTAAAAAATATTAAAGTTGGAAAAATTTTGAGGAAAAATAAATTAAAAAATAATGGAATTTTTTTCAAAGCTGTACGTAGGTACCTATCCAATTTTGAAATTTTTCCAACTGTTTTTTTTAATTTGAATTTTCTCAACATTTTTCCAACTTCGATTTTTAAATTTTTTTTTCAACTTTATATTTTTTAAAATTTCTTTCATCTCTTAAATTTTTTCCAATGATTTAAAAAATTTTCCCTCTTTTTTTCAACTTTGAATGTATTGAAAAATGAAGAGTTGAAAAAAGTTGATATTCGGAATAAGTTTGGACTAGGATCGTCGAAATTTCATTTCCGGATAAATTATTCAGGAGCTAGTGAAATAACGTGATATATGTCCTTTTTGATGCGACAAGCGATTCGTATTCTCTGAAATTTTCTCTATCCAATGAGCCCCCTCCCACCTTCCAATATGTTTTCCTCGAAGAGTTATGGCGTTTTCAAAATGCGAAGCAATTTCGGTACCTACATTACATGTTTGATTTTCGAGAATTTGCGTAATGTTTAATTTTTTCACTGTGCAGATGATTGTAAAATCTTAAAATTTTAATGAAGTGCTTTTTTAGTCAATTTTTCGTCATAGATTTGAAAAAAATGATGAAATTCGTCCAAAATGTATTTTTAGCATTTTTTTGTAACCAAGAAAATGAAAAAAAAGTTGTAATTTTTCAAAGTGCGACATATCCGCTCCCTGAAGAGATCATTTGAAAAATTTTTTCACGAAAATGTTCCTTTTTTCATTCTTTTCAACTTTTGTATGAAGATTTTTTTTTAATTTTCACTTCCGGAAAAATTATACGTCATCAAACGTAGAAGGGTCGAAATGAAATTTTGTCACAACAAAAAGAACATATAACTCAACCTTTTGTTTTCAATATAGAAAAAAATAGAAAAGATATCAAGTGATGGGCGAGATGTTTTCTTGTAGTAAAAAGATGAAATTTTAAGGAAAAATTTTTTCCTCAGCTCAATTCCTTAATTTAGTATTAAAAAAAGTATACTCTAATTTCAATCGCGATTTCCCAAAAACGCCATTTTTTCTATATGTTTTTTTTTCTGTGACACGTTCAATTGTGATGTGTGTAAAAAAAATCCCCTCCCCTTTAAAAAAAGTTGTATGTTTTTAAAATGTCCTGCTAAAGTCTTGTTTTTTCATTATGAAATTTTGTTAGATAGATACCGTAATTGTCTCTTATGTGAGACCACCACATCTGAGAAGGTGCAATTTAATTTTTTTACCCCTTCCCGATCTGTTGAACCTGAAATTTGATACTGCTTATTGTCTTCTAGAGGTAGTTAAAAAGTTGTCGGTAGATTTCAAATTTTAAATTTTTTTGATTTTTTATCTACTGATTTCAAACTTGCTCACTCAAACATCTCAAAATCGAGTCAAAAAATGTTTTGGTTCCAAAGAATAAATTTTGATGAAATTGAAAATTTTTTATAGCAGTGTTGCCAATGCCAATAGTATACTTTGACCCACACAGTTTTTATAAAATTCAAGCTGTTTATTCAATAGCTTTAAAATTGGGTTAAATTTTTTTTATGATCAAGTAATGAGTAGGTATACATTTTATTCAATTTTTTTAGAATTTTTTTTGTAGGAGTGCTGCCAACTGATATTTTATGAAAATTACGTATTTAATTCGAAATAAAGTTGGCAGCACTGTCAAAATTTTTTTTTGAAAACTGAAAATTTTCAAAAATGATTCTCGGTGGCCAAAAAATGTTTTGCCTCAATTCGGAAATGTTTAAACGAGTGATTCGAGTTTTGAAAAAATTAAGAAATCTTTCGCGATCTGTAATTTTTCAACTTTCTTGTTGTGGGCAAAAAAAATTATCTCCAATTTAAAATTTAATGGAGCAGGAAATCTTAGAAATTCAAATCATACTTCTTCGGAAACAAACGAGGTCCAATGCAGGTGGAAGGATTTACAATATTCGTGGATTCATTTCAAAGCTAGTTTTTTCTTATGGTCCCCATTTTAAACAATCATTTTTGGGCCTGTTTCAATTTAAAATTTTAGTGTTAGGGTCTTATTCATAAACAAAACCTCGAAAGTATTCAACTATAAGTTGTGAATTTTAGAGCAATTTTGCCAAAAGCTGTGAAGTTTGTGTTGGAAGTGGCACCAGCTCTGTCTTACTTTGGGCTGAGACTAGAATTTTTTCTAAAGCTCCATTACTAAAAATGAACAATATCGTCAATTTTCGCCAAAGTCCGAGCTATGCTGATGAATTTTAAAGAAATGGAACTAAAAATTGAGAAAAAATTATGCTTATTGTGTGTCATCATGATTTCAGACTACCCCTACAGGTTTCAAAATATGCTACTTTTTTCGCATACATCGCTCGTCTTAGGTATCGGTTTCAATGCTTTCGAGGGGGCTAACGCTAATTTTCATCGAATTATTTGCTCATTCGATCCATGAATATGAAAATTTCTCTGGTATAAATGGAAATGAGGAAATTCCGATGCTTTTGTGCATACCTCACCGAGCCTGTATATTTTCCATTGCTGATTTTTCAAAATTTCTATTTTTATTATAACTCTATCATTTTAATTAATGCATATTCACTTCAGAAATTAACATTTGGTCCAGCAGCGTATTTTGGCTCAACACAACGAAGAACCAAAGAAATTTTTTCACAACTTCTTGGACAATCTTCTTGATTTCTCAGGCTATCGCTGAAGATACAATTTTTAATATCAGAATAGTACAAACCCGACCAAAGTACCATTCAATTCCGGAATGTTTTTTTTTTCACGAATTCGAATTATGGTTGAAAACTCGTAGGAGTAGTTCGTGTAGTTAAAACTTTTCAATGGCTTTATGATCAAGCACTTTTCTGAAAATCTAATCATAAAAAGAACGAGACTAACTATGTATTTTATCAGTTTTTATCGATAGGAATTTTAATAAAATTTAATGGGTCTCACACGTACAAATCCAAACTCCCATAGGAGTTGTTGATAAGTAGAACGAGAAAACAAATTCCATAAATTAATTACTCCGCTATGATTAGATATTTTAAGTACATAATAACAGATTTTTCTCATTTCCTCACGTCGACTAGGTACAGTATTAAAAAATTCCAAAACGAGAATATTTTCATCGATTCGATATCACTTCCGTTGATTTGAGAAGTTTCGAAGCACATTTCGTCTTACGAAGTCCAAAGAATACGAATTCCGAAAAAAATTCAGTTTCGTTACCGGGCTATTCCGTACTAAAAAAGGCCAAAAATGAAGTCGGGTCTTTCGATTTCGCTCAGATTTTTTTTACGAGTTCCCCTTGGTGGCCTATTCACAAAACTGCGATAATTTTTTTCCAACCCTTAAGGGGACGACTTGGACAAAAACTGTTTGCAGGGTCTGAAAGATAATTATTAGGAGATTCAAAAACGGTAATTACATTTTTGAAAGCTTAGAGCTGAACTTTGTTGGTGAAAGCTCAACTTTCATGATAAGAACAAACGACGAAAGCTACCATTTAAAAATCTGAAAAAATTACAGTCAGTACCCTTTTTTACCCTTTTTTCAACCAACAAATTTTCAAGGTGGGATCTCTACACCCCTGGGGGTACAGGGGTCCACAATTTTGACCAAAATTCAAAAAAACCGAAAAAATAAATTAACACATCGATTACTACTAATTCGAAGGCGATTTCGAATATGTACTCATCCATTTCATCTGACCCCTCTGAACCCCCCTAGTAGCCTCCTTGATAGGGTCAACATTCAAAAAAATGAAAAATAACGTGTGACCTGTCGTTTGTTAGGTTTTTGAGGGCGCTGAGTTCGAAAATTTGTTTATTTTTTGGCTTTGACCCTTTAGTGCTCCTCTAGTCCTCCAATTTTGAGAAAAACCATGTTGAGAAACGAAATTATCGTGTGGCATATCGATCCCAACTAATTTGAGGGCGTAAAATTCAAATATCGACTTACTTTTTGATCCGACCCTCTCCCCATGCTTTAACTGACCCCTTCCTTCAGTCTTCGCTGATCGATACGGAATTGAATATTTCAGAAAATTACTGGGAGTGGGTCAAATCAAAAAGTAAGTCGATATTTGAATTTTACGCCCTCAAATTAGTTGAAATCGATATGCCACGCGATATTTTCGTTTCTCAGCATAGTTTTTCTCAAAATTGGGGGACTAGATGGGCATTAAAGGGCCAAAACGAAAACATAAGCCAATTTTTGAACTCAGCGCCCTTAAAACCCTAACAAACGACAGGTCACTCGTTATTTTTCATTTTTTTGAATTTTGACCCTATCAAGGAGGTACTAGGAGGGTTCAGAGGAGTCGGATGAAATAGAAATGAGTACATATTCGAAATCAGCGCCTACGAATTAGTAGTAATCGATGTGTTTTTTTACTTTTTCGTTTTTTTTGAATTTTGGTCAAAATTGTGGACCCCTGTACCCCCCAGGGCTGTAGAGATTCCACCTTGAAAATTTATGGGTTGAAAAAAGGGTAAAAAAGCTACTGACTGTAATTTTTCAGATTTTTAAATGGTAGCTTTCGTCTTTTGTTATTATCATGAAAGTTGAGCTTTCGCCACCAAAGTTCAGCTTTGAGCTTTCAAAAATGTGATTATCGTTTTTGAATCTCCTATTAATTATCTTTCAGACCCTGCAGACAGTTTTTGCCCAAGTACAACCTATTTCGAGATATGAGCCTTCAATGTTGGGTAATTAGGCTAAAAATTTCAAAACTGCATAAAAATTTCAAAATCATCGCGGTTTTGTGAATAGACTACCAAGAGGAACTCGTAAAAAAAATCTGAGCGAAATCGGAAGACCCGACTTTATTTTTGGTCTGTTTTAGTATGGAATTTCCCTACCTTGTTTTATTCGCTCCTCGTAGTTAGCTTGTACGCTTCGGTAGAGCACCTTCCATCGCGAAATTTTACGTAATCTTTATTATGATCACAATTGAATTTCTTCATTGAACATTCGCTCCCAAAAGTTGTTGGTGTTTGCATTGGTCGACTTTTTCGAATTGCGCAGATTGGAGCATAAGGTATCTTGAAGCAAGTTCGAGGGCATTCTTTTTTACTTTCTTCGATCGGATCGAGTGTCGTTGGTGTTTTCCACCATGAAAACCCAGTTGTGAAAAGTGAAAAAACACAAAACCAGTATATCAGCGATTTCATTTCTAAATTATTTTCTTGAAAAAATAGAGCTCGCGAATGGTACAAGTAATAATTTTTTATGGCTTTCGATGAGGAGCCAGGAAATGAGTTCATTGGGTGTTGAAAAGAACGAGATTAGTCGTACCTATGTTTTATGGTCGAATTACATTAAAGAAGGATACCTACCTCAATTAGGGAAGGTTTTAGAAATACTCCTAGCAGAAAAATTTTCTCCTATCTCGTTCTCCTTACCACCTGCCACAAAAATTTCACATTAAAAATCCTCTACTAGAAAATTGGAAATTTCTATGACGTATACGAAGAATCGAGACCAATTTATGGAAATTAAAAGAAATTTTACATCGCATTTTTGCCGAAAATCATAAAAGGAAACATTCTTTTAATTTAAAATTTCTGTGGTTTTGATCTATTCAGATGATACAAATTTTTTTCTGCCAAATGTAGACTAAATTATTTCACAGTTTTTGAAAAAAAAATAGTGAAGTAGGCCGTAGTCAATAAGTTTTCAAAAACGGATTTTATGTCAAAATGATGGCCATCATACAAAAATGAATTGGAACCAGCTCCTAAATGATTTTGCCGCTGATGGGATTTCGACGATCCAAGTTGAACTTTTTTCAATTTCTTCAATTCTAATTTTTTATGGAAATTGTTTCCTATTTTGGAATTTTTCTCACAGTAAAATTTTTTAAACTTCAATTTTTTCACAATTTTTCTAGTTCGATTTTTCAATTTTTCCTAATTTTATATTTTTTAAAGTTTCTTCCAATTAGTGAATCGGTAAAATTTTGAAACAGATGAAGTTGAAGAATTTTTTTTAAATTCAAAGTTAAAAAAAGTGAAGAAAAATTTTAGTTGGAAAAGTTTCTTAGAAATAATACATATGTATAAAGTTGAAAAAAATTAAATACATCAAACTTGGAAAAAAGTTGAGAAAATGTTATTTAAAAAAATTTACGGTGGGCAAAAATGACGGTATTTATAATTTTTCCAACTTTGCTAGTTTGCTTTCTTCAAATTTTTTTCAACTTCATATTTTTGAAATTTCTTAAAAATTTTTCTTCACTTTTTGAACTCTAAAATCTTTCTAATTGAAAATTTATGAAAATTTTCCAACTCCTAATTTTCCAAAAAGTTTTAAACTTCATCCAACTTAATAAATAACACAGGTCGACATTTTAAAACTTTTTAAATGCTGTTTGAGGTTTGATGGGTGATTTTCGTAGTATTTTTCGCACTGATCACGAAAAAAACAGTGAAAAAATTCCATCACCCAAGGATTTTTCACAATCTGAATTTTTCGTTCAACGGGTTTTCTACTTTTTTTGATAACTTTGACACTTCAAGTCGATTTTCTGAGAAAAGGAAGGGATGTACGAAAAAAATGAATGGAACATCAATTTTAGAGCGTCAAATTTCCTATCTGCAGAGTCCAATTAGTTTTTTCTTAAGAGGCTTAGTTTTCGAGATACTTTAGCTCAAAGTTGTTCAACTTTTTTTTAAAATTGAAACTATCTCAAAAACTACGCTTCCTAAGAAAAAACTAATCGAACTCTACAATTTATGTTCTATTAATTTTTTTTCGTAGAACCCTTTCTATCCCCAGAAAATTGACTTAGAGGGTCAATAGTTACATAGAAAAACTGTAATCATATACGAACTTGGCACTAAAAAATAGATTAGAATCACCTACGAGCGAAACTTGAGTGATGGAGAAATTTTAAAATCAGCGCTACATTTTAGACTAAAAACAGTGATTAAAACAAGAAAAAGAAAATGCTGTTTTAAATTTAATGGAAAATTATTATATTATTTTTCACGCTGATCACGAGAAAAATGGTGAAAAAATTCCAGGACGTCAGTTTTTTCATTATTGGACGATTTTTCGTTGAAAATTTGTTTTACACTTTTTGATGTAATTTTTGACCCTTACAGTCGATTTTCTAGGGAAAGAAAGGGTCCTACGAAAAAAATGAATACAGCATAAATTGTAGAGCGTCAAATTTCCCACCTGAGGAGTCCGATTAGTTTTTTCTTAGGAGGCTTAGTTTTTGAAATATTTTCAATTTTAAAATAAAGTTGAACTTTGAACTTTGAGATAAAATATCTTGAAAGCTAAGCCTCTTAAGAAAAAACAAAATGGACTCTGTGGAAAGGAAATTTTACGCCCCTCAATTTATATCCTATTCGTTTTTTTCGTAGAACCCTTTCTTTTCGCATAAAATCGAATTTATGTGTTAAAAGTTATCAAAAAAAGTAGAAAAAACGTTGAATGAAAAATTCAAATTGTGTAAAATCCTTGGGTAATGGAATTTTTTTACCATTTTTCTCGTGATCAGCGCGAAAAATACTATGAAAATCACCCATCAAACCTCAAAAATCATTTTCCATGTCGACCTGAGTAATTAGAAGAAAATTTCAAAAGTAATAAAAATATTAAATCTAAAGAAATTAAATAAATCAAAGTTGAAAAATTTTTGAGTAAATGTTAATCTGAAAAAATTTTACCGATGGAAAAATTTTAAAATTAAATACAGCTAAGAAAAAATTAGAAGTAAAGAAATTGAAAAAATTTAGAGTTGAAAAAAGTTGAACTTGGAATCAATTTGGACTTGGATCGTCAAAACCCCATTTGAGGCAAAATTATTTAAGAACTAGTGAATTGATGCAAGTTGTTCAGAGTAAAATTTTATGCCATAAGATAAAAAATTGAATTCGACAATTTTTCAGAAAATCGTATGTATTTTGGCTAAATAATCGTGATTTTTTTTAATACAGAGGAGGAAAAGGACGGGAGAAAAACAATTACCTATTTAATTTTGAATTGTTTTGTACTAAAAATTTACAATTCTAAACGAGTTGTTGATCAATGAAACAAAATAATAAATTCCTAGTTATTCCTCTACGATTAATCGGTTCTTCTCACTTCGAGTATGGTGAATTTTACCCATTCAATCATATCCAACTTATTATGCATTTTAATGATTTTGTGTAGGTACAAATTACTCATCCGAAATTCAAACTTTCGCCAATTTCATACGTTTTCCATGTTTGGTGTCATTTTTTATGGCTCGAGAAAGTACGTAGCACATTTCGAATTCGTTTTAAAAATCTTTTTCAAAAAATACATTATCTCGAGGAAAAACTCGTTTCATGTGATTCATCACTGCCTTCCAGGCCTCTCATACGAGGCGGTAGGACACGGTCCATCGTGAAATTTTTCGTAATCCCGATCATACCTGCAATTATATCTCTTCATCGCACATTCGCTACTAAAAGTTGCAGGTTTTGAAAATAAATACCTTCGAACTGCACATATCGGAGCATTATTTTTTCTAGGGCAACTTGGCGGACAATCTCTTATTGTCGTCTGTCGTAATCGAAGTGGTACGATCACAAAACTCGCTGGTGTAAAGATTAAAAAAACAAAAATCCAGAATACCGTAGATTTCATTTCTAGACGTTTTTCTTTCACGAACTTGAATTATTTTGGAGAACTCGAATCTTACGAATTAAATATACTTACAGAATAATTTTTTGATGAAAGATCGCGAAACGAATTGTGAAGAGAAAAAAAACACAAACCCAGAATACTATAGATTTTATTTCAATCGGTTTTTTCACGAACTCTAATTTTTTTGAAAAACTCAATCGGACAAATTGTGTAGGTACAAATTATACATTTTTTATTAGAAATGAAGAACTGAATTAATCAGATTTCTGAAGGAACGAGATTAGTCATATCTTTTACTCATTGATGTTGATATGAATTTTAATTAGAGGTTAGGAAAGTCGACTTATAAGAAGACTTTTTCTGTTTTATTTCCGAAAGTTCATTTGATGTACTAAAAGACATTTCTCAACTTCGAAATAACATCCCCATTCTTCTCCAGGGAAGCATGACCTTGATAAATGTGATTATCACGCTTTTTGCTTCGTCTCAAATGTTTTTTAGACAATTGAAGAATATTAGAGGATATTGAGTATGAAAAGAACACTCGCAAATTTTTTCACTATTTTTTAACCGCGAAAATGATCTATAAACGGATTTTTAAGACTACAAAATGCGGGTAAATACGACAATTATGAGAAAAAATAATTCAAAAAAATTGTCACATGTGTTTGAATGTGTTCTGTGCCCAGCTGAATTAAAAAAAATTAGTCTTGGCACATGCAAATCTCTTCAACAATTTTCATTTCAATTTTCATCGAATTTGAAGAGAATAATATCAACTAAAATAAAAAACCAACAATGGATTCGTACTCAGCAGGGCTAATTACCTCATCATGCATTATTTGTGCGTCCATTTTACTCAAAGTTTCAAAAATTCATTTTCTTTAGTAATTTTTTATGGCTGTGAAAATTCTGAAAAAAATTAATTTGAGTAAAATTATTACCAAAAAAGTATTTATTGGGGTATTTTGACGTGCTGAAAACAAATCCGACGCTAATTTTTTCATTTTATAATTTTTCTCTGAAAAAAAATTACTAGCAATTTGAAAAATCGTAATGTAAAAATGAATTTCGACTTTGAGTAAAACGATTGCTGAATAGAGTAGGTAGTTTGACCTGCCTAATTCGAATTTTGTATTAATTTTTCATCTGGTAATTTTCTCTTTAAATTCTTCGTTACAATGTTTATTGACCATCAAGGGCGAGGAAATCACGCGAGACAAAAATTAATGCCACATTCGTGTTCCACAATTCAAAATTGGCCAGCAACGGCGATCAATATTCATAGGAACTTGGTTTTTAATCATACCATTTTTTTGAACCATCTAAAGTGAAAATACCAAGAAGGTGGTGAAAATCGTTTTTTTTTTTCAGTGTAAGAATTTCAAAAAATTCTTGCTCGAGTTCTGGTTGAGCAAAATTAAAACTCTGGTTTTATTGGTTAAAAACGGGTGTAAGAGAATTTTCGAAGTTTCTGAATTCATTTCTGGGGTCAGTTTAACCCCAAAGTTTAAAATTCAACCTTGGGTGGAGAGGTGAAGAGGGTGGTCCAAAATTGAAATTATTTCAGTTTTACTGGCAAAGAAAGTATTCCAACTCAGAGCAAAATTTTAAGTCTAAACAAAAATAAATCGAAAGTATATCATAAAAGAACCTTATACCCAAAATTTCAGGTGCTGAAGTTCATTTATCGAATTTTGGTGAATTTTTGAAATTTCAAAATTTTATGGTGACTTTGAACTGTCTCGAAACCACTTCCAATCGATTTGGCTGGTCAAAAATAGGGTATATACCAAATTTCAGCTTTTTTTGTTTATTAGATCAAGTTTTCACTTTTTGCAGGGCGATGAGGTGATTTTGAAATTTCAAAAATTCGCCAAAATCCTAGAAATGAACTTCAGCACCTGAAATTTTGTATGAGGTTCTTCGATTTAATTTTGTTTGGGCTCAAAATTTTACTTAGAATTGGGGTACTTACTAGGGTGGATCGAAAAAAAAAACATATCTTGGATTTTGACCAAATTTGGTGGGGTGCTTTACTTTGAGTGTGAGACTTCACAAAAAAATTCGAGACCCCGAGGGGCAAGGGGAGGGGAGCAGGAGGTGCTCAAAGTGCACCTTCTTTTGAAAAAAGTGCTGTTTTTTGCGTTTTTTAGCCAATCAAAATTGCGTGAGAAGCCTTTGTAGCACTTCAAAGATGCAATTTGAGTTTCTACATTTCCCTAAACCATCGCCATCCTTCTCCGATGAAAACTCAGACTGCTACCCCGGGGTTGAAAAGTTGCAGATTGCAATATTTCAATAATATGAAATTTTCACCAAGCTGGAATGATTTTTTTTTCATCGAGTAAGTGAACAAAACAATTTTTCAATCATTAAAAATGAATTTTGAAAATAAAATTGAAAAAAATTGAAAATTTTATACACCAGCGCAGTCAACAGCAAATCAAAATTCCAAAATACGGAATTTAAATCAACTTTGAATTCATTATTTTTAATTTTCAATTTTTTTTCAAAATTCACTTTCAATGATTGAAAAAATGTTTTATTCACTTACTCGATGAAAAAAAAATCATTCCAGCTTAGCGAAAATTTCATATTATTGAAATATTGCAATCTGCAACTTTTCAACCCCCTGGTAGCAATCTGAGTTTTGATCGGAGAAGGATGGCGATGGTTTAGGGAGATGTAGAAACTCAAATCGCATCTTTTAAGTGCTACAAAGGCTTCTCACATAATTTTGATTGGCTAAAAAACGCAAAAAACCGCGTTTTTTCAAAAGGAGGTGCACTTTGAGCACCTCCTACTCCCCTCCCCCTGCCCCTCGGGGTCTCAAATTTTTTTTGTGAAGTCTCCCACTCAAAGTAAACCATTCCACCAAATTTGGTCAAAATCGAAGATATGTTTTTTTTTTTCGATCCACCCTAATACTTACTTACCTCTTTTGAGTGAAATATCGAAATCCATGTTTTTTTGACTCTTAGTCCCAGAATCCATTTTTGAGTTATTTTTATTTGAAGACTTGAAAGATGACCTTGTGTGACAAAGAATTCGAAATTGAAAACTATTTTGCTAGTTTCAATTTTAATCCCAACTCTGCCTTGAGTTTCGATTTTTACGTTTGGTATCAAAATTGCCCTAGAAATGAATTTATGGAGTCAAAAAACATGGATTTCAATAGGTACCTCTTTCGACAGAATTTAAAAACTTCCAATTTCCGTCACACCACACTTTCCTAACCCCAAAAATTGATTTTTTGGGTTTGAGGTCAAAATTACCCCAGAAATGAATTCAGGATTTTCAAAAACTCTCTTATATTCATTAAAAAAACTTTTCACTATACCTACCTAATTTTTTGAATAATTTTTTCTTGTTCATCTCAGTATGAAAAAATATTAAAATAAGTTTCACTCTAACAAATCTAAACTTCTAAAACAGCTGCTGATAAATAACATGGGCCAACAAATTCCATAAATTATTCCAATATTTTATATTACATGAAAACAAGTTTTTCTTACTTCAAGTATAATAAATTTAATAATCCACTTATTATCAACCAAATCTTCTACGCAGTATTTTTTAAAATAAGATATTCATCTTAAACACGAACTTTCACCAATACCATCTGGTATTTGGTTTCAATTCCTGCGATAGAATACGAACACCAAGGAAAATTTTTGTTTCGTTTTTTGCCTTGTTCTATGTTTTTCGCGGAATTAGCCTATGCAATCCGGGAGGACACCTTCCCTTCGCAACTTTTCCGTATTGAAATACATGCTCGCAATTAAATTTATTTAGCTGACATTCGTTTAAGAAAGTTGTCGCAGTTTTGAAATCGCTATTTCGAACTGCACATACTGGATCATAAGGTACGTTAACGCAAGTTAACGGGCAAAGTCTCTCCAAGATTGGATCATCTGTTGTGTACCAAGGATTGAACAGTGCAAAAGCAGGTGAAAATATCAAAAATGCACATACCCAGTATACCAGAGATTTCATTTACGAAAGTTTTTCTCTCATTACGAAATCAAATTACTCTGGAGAGCTCAACCTCGCGAATGGTATGAATACAAATGATAAGATATTTTTTCATGACTTTTTAGTGGTAGCGCAGCAACCGAATTCAAGACGTTTTGAAAAGACCGAGATTGGCCGTATCTTTTACTCGACCATCGATGTGAATTTTCATTTACTTCTCTTAATCCCAGTCATTAATAATTTTGAAAACTATTTGTAAAATCAGTTGAAAAACGCCAAAATAGGTTTCATCTACTCATATAAAGAGCCACCGATGAATAAAATGAGAAAATACGCTCCATCTGTGGAAAAGTTCGCAGTACCTTTGAATTTTCAAAATCTTGAGGAACTTCAAAGAAAATGATATCATGTCAAAGAAAAATTTTCATTTAATATTTAGCCTTTTTAAAAATATTTTCATCGAAGTGCTCTCAGAGATTGGATCAGAGAATTTTCCATCGTAAATTTTTACATAATTACGATAATTTTCTCAATTGAATTTTCTTTGTGGGACTGGCTCATACTGAGACACAGGGTACTCCAAAGCAAGATCTCGGGCAAAGCACAGGTGTAAAGATCAAAAAAACATAATTCAGAATATCATGGAATTTCGTTTCCGAAAGTTTATTTTTTTTTAAGCCGAATTATTTTATCTCACGAATGATAATTTTTATGGCTTTCTGGTGAAATACCAGGAAGCGAATTGATCAGATTTTGATTCCGATATCGATTGTATATAGTCGAAGAATTTATTTATCTACATGGGGAGTGTTCGAGCTTTGAAAATATTTCGAACAATCGGTCAAATTTTACACACAACAGCTCATGAAATAAATGAATCTTCGTTAGAAAAAATCAACCCTCAAAAATGGACTGTTTATCATCACTTATACTTACAGTACAAAAAAGACGTTTCTCATAAATTAAAACAAACAGTTTTTCTTCGTAGATGGTAAATTACATTTTCCCTTTTGGATTCCGCCAGTGATCGAAGCTTACCCCAAACGCCCCGGGACATACTCCATCGCTGATTTTCTCGTAATTTACATTATGTTCGCAATTGAATTGCTTCATCGAGCACTCGCTTCCAAAAGTCGTCGGCTTTTCTTTTCGATCCAATCTGGTGGCACATATGGGAGCAAAATCGACTCCACGGCAGGTCTTTGGACATTCTTTTGTGTTCGCTGTAGTTTCTGTAGTTTTCGAGAGCACTACTGTGAGTATCGATAAAAAATAAATGTAATATATTGCGAGGTTCATTTGCACACTTTTTTATTTTTCACGAATTTACACTCGAAAATTCATCTCGAGAGTAAGAAAATAGATACCTATCGGAAAAGATTTTTTAAATGAAAATCGACGCGATAAAATCAGATTGTTATCGCGTGTAATACGAGGAATGAGATCATCTGTGCTTTGTCAGGGTAAATATTAATCGAGTGATTTATTTTGTAAAAGTGGAAAGTTGGCCATGGTATGGAAGAAAATTGGATTGTAAACGAATTGAAAAATAACGCTTGAAAATAAAGTAAAATCTAATAAAAGTTGCTCGAAATGTTGCAAAATTTCGCTCAAAAGTCCTAAGAGTAGCTTGAAATGAGTAAAAAATCGTTTATTTTTTATAAATTGGCTGAAAATAGCAAAAAATTGATGTAAGAAAAATTATTTATATTGTGTGTTATCTTGATCCCTGAAACGCCTTCAATTTTCAAGATATGCAACTATATTCTCATAGATATATCATGTTGGGTATCGATTTCAATATTTTCAAGGATGCTGAATCCAATTTTGGTGGTATTTTTTGCCCATCTGATCACGAATATGACCTAGATGTAAAATGAGGTGTGTTTCGATGTAGTTAAATTTCTTGTTTGATCTCAATGTGCAATTTCTCAAAACTTTTGTTTTCACTTCTTATACTTTTTTATTTGATATTATCATTTAAGTATGCTTTTGGAGAAGAATAACTTCATGTTTCATGTATCCAGTGATAACACTGACAAGGTATCTAATTATCATCGGCGGGGATTTTTTTGGTATTAAAATCATTTTGAAAATTTGTGGATGTTTTTTCAAGTAGATGGGTGTTTTAAATTTATCTCAACAGTGGAATGAACTTCTGTTGTTTTTAATGGCTTTTCGATGCGATGCGATGGTTGCAACGAGAAGTTGACCCCAAATTATTCTAGTATCTGTTGATAAATCAAAATTGATTGAACATTTTCTGTTTGCTAATATTTTAGATACCTATTCGAGAATTTGTAAATTAAAGTTACGTTGAAAGGGCTTCTTTATACGTATTTCTAAAAATGTATAGGTATATATTTTGTGTTATTATGATTTCTAATGCCCCTGCAAATCCTGAAATATGCAATTTTATTCGCCTGTATCGTGTGGGGTATCGATTTCAATGTCTTTGAAAGTGCTGAATCCGATTTTGATGATATTTTTTTAGTTTCCGGTCGTACAAATGGATTGGCCATTTATAGTTACACCTCAACTTCGAAGATAAAGTCCCCCCTCCCCCCCAAAAAAACAGTAAAGAATTATAAAAATATTACAATTAGAAAATTAAAAATTAGGTTTCAGGGAATAAGTATATTTAAAACGCCTTAATTAAATTCTGGGGTCGTTTTAACCCCAAATTAAGACCCAGGCCTATAGTCGAACTTGTTCACTCTGGGTGGCACGAAATAGCACAAAATTTCGTAAAAACGTTTCGAATAGCATGATATGTTATCAGTATTTTCATACATTTTTCAATTTTCATGGATGACTATTAATTTGGATTTTTTTTAGAAATCAAAAAAAAAATTGAAAAAATTGCAAAACAGCACTAATTTACTTTAAAATTTTTTTAATATGAACTCTGAAGAGACGAAGGGAGAGGTCCAGGTGAGAAAAGTTCGGGTGATATGAAGTATGGCATCGAAATCCTTTTTTTGCTCTCGTCGCATTATTGGGACCATTTCACCCCCTCCCCTCCTCCCAAAAACAAACAAAATGAGCCTCATGAGATGGGAGGGCCAAAATCGAGAATTTTTCAAAATTATCGAACGAGATATCAAAATCCATGTTTTTTGATCCACTGAGTTCATTTTCGGAGCCTTTTTTCTAAAAAAAAAAAAAAAAAACAGATAGGGTACAATAGGGGTCAGGGTGAAGGGCCAAAATTGAAAAATTTTCAAGTAGGGTATCAAAGTGTATGTTTTTTGAGTCTCACAGTCATTTTCAGACATTTTAAGACACTCCTCCCCTCCAATGCCCTAAGAAAAAAATAGAAAGCAAAAATTCAAATTCTAAAACTTGGTGGCGGGAGGGGAGACGGGTGGAGGGGGGTTGAAGGTGCTGAATTCATTTTTTGAATAACCTGAAAACGAGATTTTTGGGGCTTATGGTTTGAAGAAGGGAACATTTTTGATACCCTGAAGTCCAATCTTTAATTTGTTTCCCAAAGTATCAATTTGGAATGTTTTTATCAATAATTCTTCCTTGTTTTTTCTCTAAACTTGATTTGCAATTTGATTTGGCTCAAAAAATAACCAGCCTGTTTCAGAAAACTCCAAGGAATTGAATGTCTCAAATTTAAAAGCTCTATCTTTATATTCGTGACTTTGATGCTCCCCCCCCCCTCGTATTATCGGCTGAAACATCGAAATCGATTGAGAATGATATATTTACCAAGTATATATTCAGCAACTTGATGAGTTTACAATCTGAGACTCAAGTTGAACGATATTTTTTAACGGATTTAAAAAAAAAATATACATACTATTACTGTGTATTATTATGATTTCTAATTCCCCTACAAATACCTAAATATGCAACCTTATTCTCATGCATCATGTGGGGTATCGATTTCAATGTTGTTAAGGGCGCTGAATCCGATTTTTGATGTATTTTTTCACGAATCTGGTCATATACGTCGTTTGGATCAAAATTTCTCGAGCAAAATTGATGGAAAATAGTTTTGGTCGTTTCTTCAAAAACGATAAAAAACGACCATTTTTCAGTTTTATAAATTCAAAAACGGTGGAAGAGGACCAGTTTGAAATTTTTTCAAATTAGAAAATAGTTATTTCTGGTCGTTTCTTCAAAAACGATGAAAAGCGACCGTACTCTGTCATTCTGAATCAGTGAAAAGTCACTGATAAATAGTCAGAATTGCAGCACAGGAAAAATCAGCAAAATTCACTGATTTTTCAAAGATTTTCGCTAATTTTTCAGCAAATTTCTTAAATTTCACTGACCTTTCAGTGAATATTCACTGATTTTTCAATGATTTTTCTCACTGATTTGTTTTCAGTAAAAAAATGTCCACTGATTTTCTCCTGTGCTGCAATTCTGACTGTTTCGCAGTGATTTTCGATAATTATCACTGATTTGTAATTAAGAGAGTATATTTCACTTTTGTAAATTCGTCAATTCTTGTCTTTTCTTACAAAAACGACGAAAATGACCACTTTCCTACATTCTGTAACCGTCGTTTCCTGTCGTTTTTTAAATAACGACGAAAAACGACAGTAGGGTACTAAATTTCTCGAAAAAAGTCGTTTCTTCAAAAACAATGAAAAAGGACCATTTCGAAATGTTCTAAATTTAAAAAAAGTAATCCATTGTATTTATTTGGTTAGGAAACGGTAAAATCTTGAAAAATTGATAAAATTGTGACGATGGTGGCATTTTCTGACCGATCAGTGAAAATACGAGTGTAAATGTTGACAAAAATACTAACCTGATATAATGCACCTTCCATTTTCCAATTTTTTATTTTACGATTTCGAATTCAGACGAAAGAATATAATTTCAAGAATGGCATAGTCATGTTCCCTTTTTTGATGATTGATACAGCATTACTCATCGATATTTTTAAATAAAATTCTTCGAAAGAACGAAAAATAACGTACCTTTAGTCTGATGATTTGGAGAATTGATTTCTGAACGAATCTGTCTTAATTCAACCGGTTGAAAATTTTGTCAATTTTCAAAATTCTTTCCCCTCTCCTTCCTTTTCAACAGTTTCAATGTTTCAACTCAAAACAGTAAACTGGAATAAATAAAATTTATAAATTTTTAAAACATCTCGCAAACAAATATATTCGTAGAAAAAAATAACACCAAAACCACAAAATACATAATCACACCGCCCTCTCATCCTTTTTTACTTTTACCCGACGCCGCCGGTTTCACGGCTGCTTTAGGTGCCGGTTTCACGGCTGCTTTAGGTGCCGGTTTCTCGACTGCTTTAGGTGCCGATTTACCGGCCGGACCTCCATCTTTGGTTGTCTTACCAGGTCCCCTAGTCACCACTTTATCCTTTTCCTCGGCCGCAGCTGCTGGTAAGGTCTTACGTAGGAAATTATCGTCCAAAACCCATTTATCCGGACACGTTCGTATACCCATAAGAATTCTTTCGATCTCGCAAAGCCTATAAGGATTTTCTATGAGAGGTGTATTTACGTAGAAGCATTCTCCTCTATCGGCTGGAATACCATTGGAGCGACCTCGTTCTCTAAAATCACCTTTGCCTTTCGGTTGCATGTAGAAGATTATATTTACCGTGCAATTATCGAGCACAGGCGGATATTTGATGACGGTTAGTTTGTTAAATTTTGGCAGCACGGTGGATGTTTTAGAATATTCGACGCCTAGTATCGTATATGTCATGTTGGCGTAGACCGGGTATTCCGAACAGTTTATTATGATGACACCGTCGTGACGCATTTGGCCGACCACCGCCACAATCGCGAATAAAGATACGATACCGATGTACCAAATAGCGCCTTTCATCGTGGACTTTTATTAAAAAGAGATTCGAAGCTTTAGCTCGAGAACAACTTATTTACATGCATTATAAACGCGATCAGCGTCAACGTATCAACGTCGTAATATCATTTTTTGCCTGGGTCAAAATGAGCCAGGATTTGAAAAGATTCGAAACCGAACGAGTGGTTTTGAATTTTCAAATATATTGAAGTCGATTCGAGCCTCGAACGGTTCGGGTCGCGAGTGAAAGTAATATTTGGAACTTGGTAAATTGTGGAATGTGAGCGAAGTATTGATAAAGAAACTAATTACTGATACTAATTTTATCAACAATATTCCGGATATGAGGTTAATTTTGAATAGGAAGTCGAAAGTTGTGCCGAAATACCTTCAGTTTTTCAGATAGGCATGTCACGTTGAAAGATGAAAAATATCCATTAGATAAAGAGGTATTATGTATTTCGAATTAGGGATGGGGAGTGATCGTTTTAAAAAAAATTTGTTTTGAAATTTGAATGCTGAAGTGGCCTGAACTTTATGTCTTGATGCAAAACGAGCTGATAAAATATTTATAGCATTATTATTAAAAGTTGATATCTTCTAATTATTTCATTCTTAAGATTTGAAAATTTGCAAATTGGAAAAAAAAACATTATCTTGACGCAAACGATTTTACTCGAAAATTGAATTGGCCTCGATTTTTCAAAATTAGGTGTTTGAAAAAATCTCATTTTTTGTGTTTTTGATATAATTTTTTTACTCACCACCGACAAAATGATATTTTATTGGACTCGCGAAAACAGGAAAAATTTGGACGATTGCTGACATAACATTTTGTTAGACTTGACAAAAAAAATTGATATTTCCATAAATTTTCAACATTTTGTCACAGGAACTTGTTTTTTTACTATTTTGAAAATTGAAAAAGAAGAAAAGGAGATAAATATCTTGTATTTTATTCAATTTTTAAATTTATTTTTGACATTTTCCCATACTTTTTCCAATTTTTATTTGTGATTTTTAAAAATATATTCCCTATTTTCAACACATACCCTAATATTTTTTGAATAATAAGTATTTTTTTTCTTTTATAAAACATTTCTGAATGCCTTTTCCATTTTTTTCCATTTTTCGAATAACTTTATTTCAGGGTTGCCAAATATGTAATGAATTTGGGGTTTAAATTTGTATTGTTGGTAACACTGCATGTGTAAAATTGCTTAAATCAAAAAATAACACAGGGCGACACGAATTTTGTTTTTGGGTTCTCATTGCCAAATTTGGGTTGCTTTTATGTAACTAATAAAGGAAAAAATATTTTTTTTAACCAAAGTTTGCTTTGGGGGGTGGAGGGGCCAAAAAACTGATTTTTCTAGGTCAATAAGTCTGAGCATTACAACAAAAATTGAAAAAAAATTTTTTGGACTAATCTTGTAGGAAATTTCACGGCGATCCCAATGCCGCAAACCGCAGCCTCCTTCTCTTTTTTTTAAAAAAGTTACAGCTCATTCTTTCCAAAATTTTGTGAAAAAATCGCGTTTTTTTGTTTTTTTTTCGCAAAGAAGTGAAATTTGAGAGAAAAGTAAGGATTTTAAAGCCATAATGACCATGGTGAGAGTTGTAGGAAATTTCACGGCGAATCGAATGCCGCAAACCGCGGACCTCTATCTCTTTTTGAAAAAAAGTTACAGCTCATCCTTAAAACACTTAGTTTTCTCTCAAATTTCACTTTTTCGCGAAAAAGGCACAAAAAATGTGATTTTTTCCACAGAATTTTGTAAAGAATGAGCTGTGACTTTTTTAAATAAGAGATAGAGGTCCGCGGTTTGCGGCATTCGATTCGCCGTGAAATTTCCTACAACTCTCACCATGGTCATTATGGCCTTAAAATCCTTACTTTTCTCTCAAATTTCACTTCTTTGCGAAAAAAAAACAAAAAAATGCAATTTTTTCACAAAATTTTGGAAAGAATGAGCTGTAACGTTTTTTAAAAAAGAGACGGAGGTCTGCGGTTTGCGGCATTGGATTCGCCGTGAAATTTCCTACAAGATTAGTCCAAAAAACAAAATTCAATTTTTTTTGTAATTCTCAGGCTTATTGGCCTCGAGAAATCAGTTTTTGTCCCCACCCCCACCCCCAAAGCAAACTTTGGAAGCCAAGATTGAGCAAGGTGATGTATTTTGATGTCTAGAAACAGAATTTCGGTATGAGAACCCAGAAACAGAGCAAAAAATTTTTTTGTCGCCCTGTGTAATGTAAAAATGTTAAAGTTAGTTTTTTTTAAAAGTACATTGGCATTTTAATAAAAAGTTGTAAAATTTTCAGTGTTTGAATTTAGAATTTTGGAAATAATATTGACAACAGTGTTGTGCAGAATTGTAATGTAATGTAAAAATGACTAACAAGGGAGGTATCCCATTTCAAAGTAGAATTTTGAGCCCACTCTCCCCCCCTCCCAAAAAAAAATCGAAAGCACATCATAATAGAACCCTAAAATATCCAGGATTTCAGTTGCTGAAGTTCATTTTTCGATCTGCCGAATCGATTGGAAGCAGTTTCAAGACGTTTCGGAGCCACCAGAACATTTTGAAATTTTCCAGCGCTGGAGAAAAGGCCATAATAAATGGTCCATATGAACTTCAGCACCTATATAATTGGTGGAGGATTTCATTTTATTAGTTCAAAATTTCATGCTATTCGAAACGATTATACGAAATTTCGTACTATTTCGTACCAGCCAGCGTGAACAAGTCTGGCTATAAGCCTGTGTCTGAATTTGGGATCAAAACGACCGACCTCAAAATTTAATTAAGATGTTTTTAATATGTCATGCCCCCTTTTTTGTTTTTAATATGTTATGCCCCCTTTGAGCTCAATTTTCAATTTTCCATTTGCAATATTTTTGTAATTTCTTCCTGTTTTTTACGAATTTTATTTGGTTAAACCCCTCTATGGGGGAAAATTTTTGAAAAAGAGCTAATCCAGGTTAAAATATTTTAAGAAATCGATTTTGACGTGACTTCGAAGTTGAGGTGTGACTATAAATGAGCGATTCTTCATATTTGTACGACCGGAAACTAAAAAAATACCATCAAAATCGGATTCAGCACCTTCAAATATATTGAAATCGATACCTCTTACGATGAATGCAAATAAGATTGCATATCTCAGGATTTGCAGGGGCATTAGAAATCATAGTAACACAATATATATATACTTTTCATAGGCGGAGATCGGAGGGCATGGGGGGGACTTGAGCCCCCTGCCCCAAATGTTGAATTAGCCCCCCCCCCCCAAAATCATTTTCGTGCATATGTTTCACTCAAAAAAACATTCGCAAACACCTAATTTTTGAGAGATAAACTATTAATAATTGACGAATTTCCTATTTTTTTCCAAGTTAATAAATTTATATCCACGTTAGGTGCTGGTGACACCGAATGATATCGAACCATCTAGGTTTTCTAATACGAGTTAGACATCATCAATGAACAGCAATGATTTTAGTGATTTGGAGATCATGAATACAGGTCCAGGGCAACCAAATTTGAAGAAATTTACTCTCTCAAATTTTGGAAAACAATCCAGGAGGTTTTCCAGGGCATTTTTTCAAAGTAATTCGTGGATAGTGTATGTAGAGCGTAAAACACGATGGGGTATTTCGTTTTTGTGTCGAAAAATTATCTCAAAAATAAGAAAATTTCGTTGTAAATATAGGCAAATTTGCTGACTTTTTTAGAATTTCGTTCAAAAAGTCTATAAATCTTGTAAGTTGACTAAAATCGTACATTTGATTTAAAAAAATAAAGAAATTTAGCTTTTGGATTCCTTTTTTATCAAAAATCGTTGCCCTCGCTTCGCTCGAGGGACGAGGGCAATGAATTTAAATGATTTATTCTCAAAATGATGCTATGAACCATATTTTCTTCCATCGATTCTGCATGTTGAGAAAAAGTAGAGAAAAAATCTCGTAATAGTAAGAGTAGAAAATTTTTTGAGGGGTTGAAAAAGAACATTTATATTTTTCTTCTTTCTCAACTGGGGCTCAAGCCCCCCCCCCTCCCCAAAAAAGTAACAGCCCATCTCCGCCTATGATACTTTTTTTGAAATTGGTGAAAAAGTCCTTCTAACTTAAACCTAAATTTACAAATTTATCGAGTATCTAAATTTTTGGGAAACAGAAAAGTTTAATCAATTTTGATTTATCAACAGATAGTAGATAAATTTCGTTCTTTGAGATGATTTTTTCTTCAATGCCAACTCTTTGTTGCAACCACCACATCATAAAGCTATTAAAAATATCAACAGAAGTTCACTATACTGTTGAGATAAATTGAAAACCCCTATTTACTTGGGAAAACATCCACAAGTTTTCAAAATGATTTTTAATACCAAAAAAAAACCTTACCGATGATAAAGAGATACCTTATCACTGGATGCACAAAAAAGAAAGTTGTCCTCCTCCAAAATCATAACTGATAATATCAAATAGAAAAGTATTAGAAGTGAAAATAAAAACTTTGAGAAAATGCACATTGAGAGCCAACATGAAATTTACATCGCCACACGTCTAATTTTACATCTAGACCATATTCGTGATCAGATGGGCAAAAAATACCACCACAATTGGGTTCAGCACCCTTGAAAATATTGAAATCTATACCCAACACGATATATCTATGAGAATATAGTTGCATATCTTGAAAATTGAAGGCGTTTCAGGGATCAAGATAACACACAATATAAATAATTTTTCTTACATCAATTTTTTGCTATTTTCAGCCAATTTATAAAAAATAAACGATTTTTTACTCATTTTAAACTACTTTTAGGACTTTTGAGCGAAATTTTGTAACATTTCGAGCAACTTTTATTAGAATTTACTTTATTTTCACGCGATATTTTTCAATTCGTTTACAATCCAACTTTCTTCCATGCCATGGCCAACTTCCCACTTCTACAAAATAAATCACTCGATCAATATTTATTCTGACGAAGCACAGACGATCTCATTCCTCGTATTACACGCGGTAATAATCTGATTTTATCGCGTCGATTTTCATTTAAAAAATCTCTTCTGATATCTATTTTCTTACTCTCGAGATAAGTTTTCGAGTGTAAATTCGTGAAAAATAAAAAAGTGTGCAAATGAACCTCGCAATATATTACATTTATTTTTTATCGATACTCACAGTAGTGCTCTTGAAACCTCCAGCAGACCCAAAAGAATGTCCAACGACCTGCACTGGAGTCCCTTTTGCTCCCATATGCGCCATCAGAGTGAATGGGTTAGAAAAAACTACGACTTTTGGAAGCGACTGCTCGTTGAAGAAATTCAATTGCAATCATAATATAAAGTACAAGAAGATCAGCGATGGAAAATGTCCACGGTCGCGTGGGATAAATTTATATGACTTTGCGCATTCTGGAAACATTTAGTTCACCATAAATATGAAAAAAAATTATTTGTTTTAATTTATGAGAAAACCGTTTTCTTGTGATGTAAGTATAATTGATGATAAACAGTCCGTTTTTTAGAGTTGCTTTTTTCTAATGACGTTTTATCATTTTTATGAGCTGTTGTGTGTAAAACGTGATCGATTTTTCGAAATATTTTCAAAGCTCGAACACTTCCCACGTAGATAAATAAATTCTTCGAATAAATGCGATCGATATCGGAATCAAAATCTGATCAATTCGCTTGCTGGTCTTTCACCAAAAAGCCATAAAAATTATCATTCGTGAGATAAAATAATTCGGGTTCAAAAAAATAAATTTTTGGAAACGAAATTCCATGTTATTCTGGGTTTATGTTTTTTTTATCTTTACACCTGTACTTTGTCCGAGATCTTGGTTTGGAGTACTCTGTAACTCAGTATGAGCCAGTCCAACTAAGAAAATTCGAAATACCGAAAACGTTTGAAGCTTGTCCACAAAAAAAATTCAATTGAGAAAATGATCGTAATTATGTAAAAATTTACGATGGAAAGTTCTGTGATCCAATCTCTGAGAGCACTTTGATGAAAATATTTTTAAAAAGGCAAAATATCAAATGAAAATTTTTCTTTGACATGATATCATTTTCTTTGGATTCCTCAAGATTTTGAAAATTGAAAGGTACTGTGAAATTTTCCACAAATGGGGAGTATTTTCTTATTTTATTCATCGGTGGGTCTTTATATGAGTAGATGAAACCTAAAAAAATGAGCATTTCAATGACTCTCCGGAATTTCAAGATAGAGTCCTTAACGGCTTCAGTAGACACACATTTTCAAAAATTCACCATAAAAAATTGAATGGGCTAGATTTCTCTGATTTTTGTACTTTTGAGCAAACTTTTTTTTCAAAAATTGACCCAAAATATCTTGGATTAGTGTAATAAAAAACTGAAAAATTGACACAATTTTTTGAAAAAATTTCTTTTGAAATGCAGAAGTAGTATTAATTTATGCGAAAGAGGATGTAGAAAAATTGAAAAATCTAGTTTTAATAGTATATAAAAAAATACATTTTAAAATTTTTGATCAATGTTGATCAACTCGTGTTTTTGATATAATCCGGGACTTTATTTTACATAGATGGATTTTACAAAACTGATACCTATTTTATTTACTGATTCCAATCTTTTTTATAATATCTGTTTAATTTTTACAACTTTTAAAACAATTTCAACAATATAATTGATATTCGACTCTTCACCATTTTTAATAGATTTATATTTACATATAATGTTGAGCTTAATCATACATCGTAGTTTCAAGTTCCAAGTAATGGATTAATTTTTGACCATTACGATGTTAGAATATGTGCAGAAGGTGTCCGTATATATCATAAAAAACATAACCGGTCATCATGATTGCATATAGACACACAATAGTCAGAATAAGTAAAATCCAGAACATTTTATTATTCAAGAATCCTTCTATTCCGGGGATCCGGACAATTTTATCTGTAACGTTGTAGCATTTTTCTCTATGGCGGAGTATCATCTCTTCATATTTGTAACTTGAACAGTCCGCTGAAAATAATCGCTACGTCAAAACACAAAATAATATTAACTTTGGGAGTTACTTTACAGAGACCGCATTGGCCATTCTTTTATAAAATCTGAATGTCAAATTCGGTGCTCGTAATTCGAGGAAGAAATCTAAATACTTAGAAAGAGTGATTTTTTTTGTTTTTTTTTTGATTGAAGAGGGTGTAGCGAGAAAGCTATGGAACGACTTTGTAAAAATTTCACCTCCCGTGACTCTATATTTTAGACTTTCACGCTGAGCCTTAATATTTTATTGTTTGAGCATTTTTTAAAATTGAAAAATATTGAATTTTCTCGAAAATGGTTTAAGTTAGGATTTTTTTTTACCAAGAATACCATCAGTAAAATTTTTTTTGTTATCTTATTTTTCAGAGGATTTTATTTTTAGTATTCAGTAAAAAAAAATCAACTTCGGAAAAAATATTCAATTTTTTTTCGATTTTTCAACTCACAAGAAAGTTATCTCAACTCGGAGTAAAATTTTGAGCCCGAACAAAAATAAATCGAAAGTAGATCGTGAATGAACCCCATATCCAAGATTTCAGGCGCTGAAGTTCACTTCTCGAATTTTGGCGAATTTTTGAAATTTCAAAATTACCTCATCGCCTGCAAAATATAAAAATTTGATTTAATCAACGAAAAAAGCTGAAATTTGGTATAGACCTTATTTTTGACTTGCCGAATCGATTGGAAGCAGGTTCAAGATTTTTCGGAGTCTCCAGAAAATTTTGGAATTTTCCAACTCTGGGGAAAATGCCATAAAAATGGTCCATATGAACTTCTGCACTTATAATCGTGGATTACCAATATTAATGACCTATTTGATTTGATTGATTACAGTAGAATTTTTCGAAATTTGGAACTTTGAGTTGAAATCTATATTTTTGGCCAATTTTTCCAGAAAAACTTTAATTCTCCACCAAAAAATATAGATTCAAACTCAAAGTTGCGAATTTCGGAAAATTCTACGGTAATCGATCAAATAGATCATCAATATTGATTATCCACGATCATAGGTGCAGAAGTTCGTATGGGCTTTTTTATGGGCTTTTTTTCAAGATCACTGGGAAATTTCAAAATTTTCTGGATGCTCCGAAAAGTCTTGAAACTGCTTCCAATCAATTCGGAAGGTCGAAAATAGGGTGTATACCAAATTTCAGGTTTTTTCGTTGATTAGATCAAATTTTCATATTTTTCATGGCGATCTGGTAATTTTGAAATTTTAGAAATTCGCCAAAATTCGAGAAGTGAACTTCAGCATCTGAAATCTTGGATATGGGGTTCTTTCATGATACACTTTCGATTTATTTTTGTTTAGACTCAAAATTTTACTTTCAGTTGAGATACCTCCCTCCCTAGTGAGTGAAATATCGAAATCCATTTTTTAAACTCCCAGTCCAGGGTCTTTCTGGGGTTATTTTTGCTCCCAGACTCGGAAGAAGACCCTCTGGTTTGAATCAAACAATTCAAAATTGAAAAATGTTTGGCAAAAAATTTTCAAGTCCCGACTCTACCTTGAGAGTCGAACTTTACGTTTGATGTAGAAATAATAGAAATGACCCTAGAAATGAATTCATGGAGTCAAAAAACAACCTCTTTCGACAGAATTGAAAAAATTTCAATTTTTATCACACCATAGTCAGGTCTCAATCGTACATTCCCGCGCTATTCCTGTTAAGATTGATTTTATGATTGATTCCTGTTCTGGACACTAAAAAAAGAAGAAATTAAGCCCATGTACCCTTTTCTCCCATTTCCCCTTTCCCCAGGGTCCGCCCCAACATTTCAAACGTGTGTATCGCCTTATCTATGGGTCGTAATGAAAAAATTGTCAAATAAAAGTTGTTCCTCGGAATCTAATGTACATTTTCATTTCTCATCAAAATCAATTTTGGAGCAACTTCTGCCTCTCAAATTTGGAAATAAAACATATGTTTTGAAAAATCTTCAAAATTACGTTTTCTTCAAATTAAACGAAAAGTTTCGGAGATACGGAAAAATTTGTAATTTCCAAAAGTATTCAAAATTGAATTTCCTTTCCAATGAGCTTTATTACGACCATTTTCACCAACTTTTCCCGACAGAGAGGACCTCTCCCCCTTCCCCGGTATCACAAAAGTTGGACCCATGAACAATATTTGCTCCAAAATGAATTCCGATAATGAATGAAATTGTGCATTAGATATCGAAGAACAAAATTCGTTCAATTTTTTTTCGTGAGTCCAACTTTTGAGATAAGGGGGAGGGGGAGAGGTCCACTCTGTCGGGAAAAGTTGGTAAAAATGGTCGTAATAAAGCTCATTGGAAAGGAAATTCAATTCTGAATACTTTTAGTGATTACAAATTTTGCCGTATCTCTGAAACTTTTCGTTGAAAATAAAGAAAACGTGATTTTGAAGTTTTCTCAAAACATGTTTATTTTTTATTTCCAAATTTGGGGGACAGGAGTTGCTTCAAAATGGATTGTGATGAGAAATGAAAATGTACATCAAGTGCTGAGGAACAACTTTTTTTGAAAATTTTTTCATTACAGCCCATAGATAAGGCGAGACACACGTTTGAAATATGGGGGTGTGGACCCAGGGGAAAAAAGGGCATACGGGCTTAAATTCTTTGTTTTAGTGTCCTGAACAAGAATCAATCATGAAATTAATTTTAACATGAATATTGCGCGGAAACCTTTTTTGTACAATTGAGACCTGACTACCACACCTTCCTAATCCAAAAAATTGATTTGGAGGTTAGGGGTCAAAAATATGGTGTGACCTTGAGTTCAAATTCACAATTTTTCTGGAAAAAATATAAAAATTCGCTCACTGCGCAAGTACGCGAGAATTAAGGTAAAAAGCTGAAAGTTGTTGAAGACTACCACAATTTTCTGGAAGCTCTAAAACGTCTCGAAACTGCTTTCAGTCGATTCAGTCGGACGGAAATAGGGTATCTACGAACTTTTAGCTTTTTACCTCGATGCATGCACCGTGAGCGTATTTTTAAATTTTTTCCAGGAAAAATTGTGAATTTGAACTCAAGGTTACAAATTTTGGAAAATTGGACTTTAATCGATCAAATAGGTCACCAATATGGATAATCCGCGATTGTAGGAGCTGAAGTTCATATGGACCATTTTTATGGCCTTTTCTCCAGCACTGGAAAATTTCAAAATTTTCTAGTAGCTTCAAAACGTCTTGAAACCGCTCCCAATCGATTCAGAAGATCGAAAATAGGGTATAGTATACCAAATTTCAGTTTTTTTCGTTGATAGATCAAATTTTAATATTTTGCAGAGATTCGAAAATTCACCAAAATTCGATAAATCAACTTCAGTGCCTGAAATTTTGGATATGGGGTTCTTTCATGATGCACTTTCGATTTAAAGTAATTAATTTTTTCAATTTTTCAAAAATTTTTCAACATAGCCAGATTTTAAGGCCGAGTAGAGGGAGGTATATATATGTGGAGTCCTGGAGTTGAAACTTTTACGGCGGGTTTTTTTTTGAACCAGGCACAACTTTCTTGCAACTCTTTCTTCAACTTCTAAAACATTATTTATAATTGAAGCTTACTTTGTGAATAACAATACAAGTGACGACTTCCAAAGATGCGGAATTCTACCATATAGTTTTTCAGTATTTTGCATACGCAATCATCATCCGTATCATTGAAAGTTTTACTAAAATCGCCATCCAAAGGGAGAACCCCCAAGTAGCACAATCCGACAATATCGTGAACTGCGATCCCAATGCCAGGATTATTAGATAAATCGAGGATTCTGAGCGGGGGTGGTGGGTCAGACAATCTAGGCATTGTTTTTAATTTATTCCCGTCGAGCTGTAAAGAGATTAATTTCGGATACGAGCTTAGGTCGATTTGAGTGTACTCGTGTCTTATCAAATCTAGACCTTCAATATCATTTGGAAACTTCCACGTAAAATTGTCACCCAGTTTCCAATTCTCTAATCTTACGATCTTCAAATTCTTCAAATTGAATAACTCGTTTATGAGCGTTGCACGATTTTCTTGTTTGTTGTATCGGGTTGATATATTTACGGGACCTATGACTGTGATTTGAAATACTTCGGTGAACCGATGAAACATTGTGTGATCGTCTATCGTACATCCTGCTTCATAAGGAGTCTCAAGATCTATCCAGATGGTCTAAGAAAATGTACATTCTGTGTAAAAATGATTGAATATTAAAAAATTTCATTTATCGAGTTATCTACCTGAACTTTTTGGGGTCGAGGTATAGTTTCGAGTGGAATTCTTGGGACTTCATTTTCAGGCAATTTATTGATAGTTGCATAGCAGTATGCAGCTGGAAAAATTAAGCGACAAACTAATTTCCGATTAATGATGTCGGCTTTTGAGTTGACGAGTAATATAATTATTCCTACGCAAATTCGATATTTATACTCAACTTGAATTATCGATATAAAAGAAATTGAGCAAATGGACATTATATTAACCTGATAAAACCCGATGCCATATTTTCTCACACTGGAACATTTGCACAATGCATTTGAAAATATTTCTTTGTACTATTATCACGTTATTTTTTCGTTATCGCGTGCTTTTTTTTTGTATTTGTTCAAGAATCAGCGATACGACTTGATTGATCAGCAGCCAATAATTTCTGACCACCGATTGAATAATTTTTTTATTGCAATCCAAGTAATGAAATTTTTTTATTTTTTGTTTCAGATGAGTAGATACGAGTACCTTTTCCGACTGAATATAATTTTCATCATTTGAAACGACAATGAATGGGTAAGTGTATTTTTATGGTTTTGAGATTCGTAGGATTGATTGAAAAATTTGACGGGGGGAAATGGAGGTGAAATGGAAAATGATTTTTAAAAAATCAAAAACAAAACCATAACCGCATTTAGCATCTTTTTAAGCTTTTTCAAAGTGAAAATTAGGTTATGAAACAAAACTCGACAATCCGAAATGAACACCGACTCAATCCATGTCAACTCGACCCAGTTTTGACCTTGGGTCCTCCGATTTGCCTTAAAAATTTTTTACGGGTTCCCTTCGATGGCCCAATGAAGGAATCACCGTCATTCCGATCCTAATCCTTCAGGGGGCGGAGGGTAGCCCTTGTAATTTTCGTATAATTGGGATTTTTTGCGAAATGGCTCAACTTTGAAGGCTCATATCTCGAGATCGGTTGGGTCTGAGATGAATCTGTTCACGCGGTTTTGCAGAGAATTGAAAGGAGATTCGAAATTGATAATCACATTTGAAAAGTTCAAAGTTGAACTCTTGTGATGAAAGCTCAACTTTCATGATAAGTACAAAACATGAGGAGCCCCATTTAAAAATCTGAAAAAATCACGATGAAGAGAAATTTTTATCTGCTTCTCAACTAATTACTTTTCAAGATGGGATCTCGATACCCCTGGGGGGCACAGGGGTCCTCAATTTTGGTCAAAATGTTAAAAAATGGAAAACTTAGAGTGATATATCGATTTCTACTAATTCGAAGGCGCTGAGTTCGAATATGTGCTCAGTTTTTTCATCCTACCCCTCTGAACCCCCCTATCAGCCCCCCTGATGAGGTCAAAATACAAAAAAATGAAAAATACCGTGTGAGTGTCGTTTGTTGGGTTTTTTGGAACGCTGAGTTCGAATATTTGCTTATTTTTGGGATTCGACCCTTGGGTGCACCCCTAGCCCCCATTTTTGAAAAAAACATGGATTTTTTGGTAATTTGGGAATCAGTGTGGGGCACGGGGGTGGTGGACCGAGAAAGTAAGTTGATAATCAAGCTCAGCCCTCGAATCAGTATAAATCGATATGACACATGCTATTTCCATTTTTTGCATGTGTTTTTTTTAAATTCGGGGCTGGGGGTACTAAAGGGTCGAATCCTAAAAATAAGCAAATATTCGAACTCAGCGCCCTCAAAAACCCAACAAACGACACGTCACACGTTATTTTTCATTTTTTTGAAATTTGGCCCCATCAGGAGGGCTGATAGGGGGGTTCAGAGGGGTCGGATGAAAAAACTGATCACATATTCGAACTCAGCGCCTCCGAATTAGTAGACATCAATGTATTACTTCTCGTTTTCTATTTTTTTGAATTTTGACCAAAATTGAGGACCCCTGAAGGTTGAATCCCAAAAATAAGGAAATATTCGAACTCAGTGGTCTCAAAAACCCTACAAACGACACGTTACACGTAACTTTTCATTTTTTTTTCAAGATTCGTTCAAGGTTTGAGAAGATGCATTTTCGAAAATTAATCCAAAAAGCTTCGATGAGCTAGATTTACTGAAAAAAAGTTTTACAAAAAATCAAAATGTTCTAGAAATATTGAATTTGATTACCTGCATCATAGATTCATAGAAATCAATTATAATTGAAAGAATCCAGTTCCAAATTTTGATATTTTAACAAACAATCAACTGAAAGAGATCATTGACATTTTAATTATAGCATTTCGTTGGAGTTGAAAAAAAAATTGGAAAAATGTCGATCAACCAATCCGAGGGTATGAAAAATTTCATTTTTTAAAGAATGCAAAGAGTAATTCGCGTTACAGAAAATAAATGATTTCTCGACTAAACTACTCCCAAAAAAATTTATGATTGGGGTGAAATTTATTTTTTTTAAATATGGTACTGCGTTACCTTGGTTCACAATTCTTCGCAACTCTGAGCATCGATTTTTTTTTTTAAATTATTATATTTAGAAAAGTTTTCTTTGTAATAAATTCAATGAAGCGATTTAGGGAAATTCCAACTGTATCCCAAAAATTTCGCCAATCCATTCAAAATCAGTACCTATCGTGTAAATCAACAACGCAAAAACAAAAAAAAATTATTTATCCAAAAATCCTCTTGTTAGTAAAGTACCGATTATGGCTCACTTTTTTCAAAGCTCAAAAACTGCATGAAAATAAAGTTAGAAGTTGGGTCTGAGTAGCATTATATTGAAAGACCATCCTTATACTATATTTCTACGGGAAAAGTTCTGCAAATTCCCCCTTCCTCTCCACGATTTTTTGAAAAAAGGTCCTTTTGATCCTCAATTGGTACCAATTCCGTTTGCGGCTCAAGGCCATAGCACGTATCACAATTTCAAAATATGATCGTGCATACCTTTATTCAAGATATAATCCGTTGAAAACACTAAAAATAATTGAAGAAATCGAATTTCAAACACTTAGTTTTTAAACACAAATTTTGACCGATTTTCGCTACGTTTTGAGAGGCGATTTTTTTAGAAATTTTTTTGCGGGGCTCCTATTGCACGAAATCAGTATTATGGATGTGTAACATGTAGTTTTATAGCGCATTTACACAATTCCAGTAAAATTTTTACCTCTTATTGGAATTTATGGATTTCAGAAGGGTGAGTCTCAATTGGTACTCTGATTCTTAATTGGTACTTTACCCTTAATAAAAAAAAGAAAAAAGAAAAAGAAAACTGGCGAGGTAGTTTTGAAAAAATGGGTGGGGCGTATAAAATGGGGCCTTAAAAAATTATTTTTTCATTCCCTATCACCAACCTCCCCCCCCCCCCCTTAAGATCATATGTAGATATAAATTTGAGATTTTAAAAATCTCTCTTGAAAAAAAAAGTTCGGTAATTTTCCACATTAAATTCCAAAAATTTTATGTGATTCTGAAGAAGATCTTGCAATTTTATCTAACGATCAACAATATTTTTCAAACAGTTTCAGAAGATAGATGAAAAAATTAATCTTTTCACTTGATGGAAGTTTTTTCAAAAATGTTTCCCTTCAAATTTGAATAAAACGGCCCAAAGTGATGTAATTAGTTGACAAAAATCTAAAATCACATTCATTTGAACATTATACATACTTCGACATTTCAATGGAAAGTCATATGTGACCCGTGCAGGGACAGGGTACCTACCTAAAGTCGGAAAACTGAATTTTAAGTTGAAGCCAAAAAACGAAAAGTGGACAATTTTTTCAATTTTTTTTTTTGCATTTTCAAGTAGTTCAGACTTTTACGCATCTGTTACCAAAGTTTCACTTCGAATAACCTATTAGAACATGTCTAAATGACGTTCAAACCGACTGAAGAAAAAGTACTTACCTAAAGTCGGAACGTTAGAAAAATCGATGTGCGCTGCAAAATGCGGTCCATGAAATGTGTCACCTTTTTGAAGACTCGTCAGTCTAAACGTAAAAAACTTCAAAAATCTAAAAATCGTCTTCCATTCATCGAAAATGAGCTGTACTTTTTGTAATTTACTTACTACCTAATAAATAATACCCAGATTTCTTTTTGTAATGCAGTTTTTTTCAAAATTAAACTCGTTGAAATAGTAAATTTTTTCATTTTCCTCTCTCCATAAGTAATTTTCGACATCAGAAACGAATTCCTCGTGAAATTTTAGTACAGCAAAGTAGTTTTGGCAGCTTTTTTGATGATTGATAAATGATAAGTGCATGAAAAACAAGATTTCTCTTTGTAAAGAATTTTTTTCAAAATTAAACGCATCAAAATGGTGAATTTTTCATTTTCTCTTCTCATAAGGTAATTTTCGACGTCAGAAACGACTTCTTCGTGAAATTTTAGTGTAGAAAAGTAGTTTTGGCAGCTTTTTTGATGATTGATACATAAAAAACAGGAGTAAAAACTTTGATCGCGTTTTTCTCAGAATTTTGTTTTTTTGGAATTGAAGAATTTTCCAACTTCAAATGTCTCTATCTCGGCGAAAAATCAATCTGAGACGCTCATCAAGGTCTCAATATGTCCCTTATGGTCTCCTTTATCATTTTAGCTGAAAAACCCTCATTTTTGAAAATTCGGACTTTAGGTACCTTTTCCCTGCACGGGTCACATATTCAAAAAATGATTTTAAAAAAATCCCAAGGTTCGTAACAAATTGTAATATTGATTCACTTAAGGGTCATTCCACGTCGCGTCAGTTCGTTCGCAAAGTGGTGGGTGGGGTCGGCGATTTTTTTTCATTTTTTTTATGTGGGTAGACCTCGATGAGAGATGACGATTGTCGCAAACCGCAGCTCTCAAAGTCTTTTTGGAGGGCTGCCACGAGCAATTAAAGTTCTGAGGTAACGTTGGATATGGTAAATTTGGGGCGTGGATAACTCAAATACTACGATTAGTTGAAAGTTGAAACTTTTTTTTAATGTGTAGGGCCTTTGAAGAGCTTTTTGACGATTTTTTGAAAATCAGTGTTGCCACTTTTTTTAACACGAAAAATTAGCTGTAAAAGTTGAAAAATGACATTTCCCTATGATGTCAATCGCCAAAAATTCTGAAAAAAATCTGTAAAGTACAACTTTACATGCTGATTAATATATTAAAAAATAAAGGTGACGTTATTTCGTATTTTCGAGAAAAAAAATTCCAAAGATTGGAAGAAAATACAATTTTTTTTTATGAAAGGTCAAAATTGTGTAAATTGATTTTTTTTGTTAATTTTACACCATATTCAAGGAAAAAGTCGGTAAAAGCATTTTAACTCCATTCAACACGTATAATTTCAGCGATTTTCAGCAAAATTCAACTTATGATATATCACGAAAAAGCTGAAGAAATTCTCTTCAAAATGAGACAAAAAACGATTAAAGGAGAAATTTTAATGATTTTTTCAAAAAATGTGAACTTTTGACATTTAAGTTCAACTTTGAGTAACTTCGGTATATTTTCAGAGATCACGGAGTCGGTATAAAAACGCGTCTTATTTTACTTGGTCCCTAAAATAATAGATGGAATTCTATTTTTTTTCGAATGGTCAATTGTCGAAGAAAATTTTTGGGGGCCTAATTTGAACCCCCTAAAAATTTGTTACAAAAACATTGAAAACGTTGTTTAAACGCATATATTTCGATTTTTTATGAAAAATTGCGCGTTCAAGCAATAAGAACAGCTTTCTAACTTGAGTTGAAGTTGAGTTATTGGTTTTTTTGTGACAGAGTCACTCAATTCAAAAATTATTTAAGCCCCAAAAATTTGTTTATAATCAAAATGTTTTTGTTTTCTAACTTTTGAAGTTACACATTTAATAACTCTGCATTTTCACGCATATTAACGGGTGTTGAATGGAGTTAAAAATGCTTTTACCGACTTTTTCCTTGAATATTGGGTAAAATTAACAAAAAAAAATCAATTTACACAATTTTGACCTTTGATAAAAAAAAAAATGTATTTTCTTCCAATCTTTGGAATTTTTTTTCTCGAAAATACGAAATAACGTCACCTCAATTTTTTAATATATTAATCAGCATGTAAAGTTGTACTTTACAGATTTTTTTCAGAATTTTTGGCGATTGACATCATAGGGAAATGTCATTTTTCAACTTTTACAGCTAATTTTTCGTGTTAAAAAAAGTGACAACACTGATTTTCAAAAAATCGTCAAAAAGCTCATCAAAGGACCTACACATTAAAAAAAGTTTCAACTTTCAACTCATCATAGTTTTTGAGTTATCCACGCCCCAAATTTACCATATCCAACGTTACCTCAAAACTTTAAATGCTCGTGGCAGCCCTCCAAAAAGACTTTGAGAGCTGCGGTTTGCGTCAATTGTCATGTCTCATCGAGGTCTACCCACATAAAAAAAATGAAAAAAATCGCCGACCCCACCAACCACTTTGCGTACGATCTGACGTGGAATGACCCTTAAGTAAACTACAAAAAAATTCAACAATCGTCATATCAATAATTTCTCTCAATGTTCCAAAATTTTCCTGAGCTCAGTCTTTGGCTTTGCCAGTCGGATGGGAATTAGATACCATGAAAAATAAATCATAACTATGTACGCTGCGTGATCCCATCAAATTATTATTTTACGTCAATTCGTCGTTTAAAAACACATGATACTACTTCTCATTAAAGCGAAGGGTCCTTTTCTTCAGCAATGTCAGATACCTACACTTGAAAACATCAGTCTTGTAGAATCAGTATTATGGAGAGTGCGCAAAAAATGAGAGCAATAATTGCGACTATTGAGCAAATGATAATGAAAATGAAATTCTCTTTTAGCCATGATTTTGTTTTGAATTCTTGTATTTCGTAATATTTGTACGATCCTGGACATTTTTCTGCACGTATCTTCTTCACTTCTTCCAACGAATAATCTTTGCAATCCGCTGTAATCGGAAATAATCTCGTAAAAATTCAAAATTATTGTCCCCCTGACGATCTCAATTACAGGTTCACGTACCGTTTAATTTACTGCAACGAAAAATATCATAAAGTGAGATTCTGAATTCCGCCATGTACTTCTCCAATCGTTTGCATTCGCAATATTTTCTAGTCTGGTCGAAACCAACGTTGAATGTATTTATACTGAGTTTTTGGAGTCTGCACAAACCGACGATATCGTGAACACTGAACTCGATACCAGGATTGTTCGATAAAATGAGAACCTCGACCGGAGGCGGTGGAGACGACAATTGTGGCATTTTCTTAAACTTATTCCATTTGAAATTTATTTGAATTAAATTCGGATACGAGGTCAAGTCGAATTGGTTGTAATCACATTTGGTCAAATGAACACTTTGTAGATTGGTTGGAAATTTCCAGATGTACGAATCGTTCAGTTTCCATTCGTGTAATGCTAGAATGGTCAAATTAGGCAATTTGAATAATTCGTTGATCAGTTTTGATTTCATGGCTTCGTCTTCGTACGTGTTTGAAAAACGTACTGGACCGTCTAAGCGTAATTCTTCCAAATTCTCGAAACGATGAAACATGGTGTGATCGTCTATCCGCCATTGATGGGTATTTTGTGGCAGGTTTAGGTAAATAACCTGAAAGGCAGTTTTGTATGAAAAATTTCTGGTGGTTTTGCTTTGGACAAGGGTTTGACGAAGTTGGTCGAATATGAAGTACTATTTAATTGAACGATGGTAATTACCTTTGATTCTAATGGTATTACATCGATGGGAAGTGTTGGAAACTGGTTGGATAATTTTGTACTTGGATAGCAGTAAGTCATCGAATATGGATCTGTCTCGCAAATAATATTCGGATAATTGTCGGCTTCGGAGCTACCAAGTAGAATGAATATTCCTGCGTGAAATCGAAGTAAAATTAGATTACATTTATGAAAATTTGATCGAAACAAATTCAGTAAAAATTCATTTAATATTTCATAGTTTACCTAGAACGTAATATTTCATCGCAGTGAGACATTTGCACGATTTAATTATCGTTTTCTGCCAAATTTTTAAATTTTTTATCAGAATTTGAGTCTGTTGATAACTGTAAACAAACATTGGTCACAGATTATCAGGGGTTGTTTTTTCACGGCTAAATTTACTCGGAATATGCATAATAGTGCGAACGACTGAATCTTCTTTGGTGAGTCTTTAATTACCGCGCAACTCAATTTTTTCCGATTCCATATAATTTTTCAACATTTTTTTTTCAATTATTTATCTTTTGACTTGAAACATTTTTTCCAATTTTTTCCATTTTTCCCAACTCCGAAATTTCTTCCCAAAATTTTTTTCTCTGGTCTAAAATTTATCCAATTCTGGCATTTCTTTTCAAGTCATTTTTCAACTCTTAAAATTTTTTCTCAAAATGAATTTTTTTTAAACTTAAAAATTTTTTTCTTTGATTTTTTTTTTCAACACGACTGAAATTTTTTCTTAAAACCTGTTCTTGGACTGCGTTATTGTGAAATTTCATACCAAAAATTATTTTCGATTCTTTGAAATTTTTGGTCAATTTTTTTTTCAACTTCAATGCTAATAAAAAATGTTTTCAATTCTAGAATTTCTTCTCAAATTTTTTTCCAAATTTGTTATTTTGTTTTTTTCTGCTCTAAATTTTTTTAAAACATGTTTTCCAACTTAAAAAATTTTAAGATAGAAAAATTTTGAAAAATTTCGGGTGGAAAAAATTTTGAGATACTTAGATACTCGAGATGAAAAATTGTGAGAAAAATATAAAGTTTTTGAAATGTTGGGGTTGAAAAAAAAATTTATTGGAGTCAAAAAAATTGAAATTTTGGGGGAAAACATCAAGAGTTGAAAAAAATTAGAGAAAAAATCTCAATGTTGAAAAATACCGATGAAAAATTTAGGGTTGAAACATGTTTACTGAGGAAAGAATACCAGTGTTGATAAAAATGTTTGCCCTGAGAAAGAAAATTGAGGAAAAAATTTCATTGGAGTGGAAAAAATTTTTAGAGTTGAAAACTATCTTGAGAATGAGACACTAAAATTGAAAAATTTCCGAGAAAAGGGAAACAATTTTATTAGAGTTGAAAAAATGCTGATAATGGTATCAACTTGGAAAAAAAATCGAGCTGTTTTTATAGTAATTGAAGACAAAAGATACTGTCATTTTTTATTTTCGAACCTGATGCATATTCCCTGAAAATTTAGTCGTGGATTACTAATTTTTATTTGAAGAGCTTTCTCCATGTTTTTTAAGATCGTGCTACTCATTTTTTTTCGAAAATGAGTTTTTTGCAGAATCCTAATCTAAAAAGAATGCTTATTTTTCACCATTTCGGAGCCATTTTTCAAAATTTGAGTACCAAGTCCTAAAAAATTGAAAAGTTCTTTTCGATTTTATCAAACGAGCGGTCAAAATTTATGGTTTTTAATTTCTCGAGTCAGTTTCCCATGTCACTTCATCTAAAAAAAAAAAAAGAGGTGAGAGCTAGATTCAAAATGATGAGAAATTTCAAACTGGTATTGAACTGTTCATTTTTTTATCTCAAAAATCCACGTTTCAGGTAGTTTTAGTCCAAAATCCTGAAAAGAAGTGTGCTAGGGGGAAAAAGAGTGAAACCGAAATTTAAATTTTTTTAATGTTATCGATTGAGACACCTGCAGAAGCTTTGTTTTTGATCCTTCGACTCCGATCCTGATGCCATTTCACTATAAAAATGAAAAGAGACCGTAGGGAGATATAATTTGACTTGACTTTTGAAATTATTGGTATCAAAAGATAATTTTTTGGTCGTTTCCGGAACCTATTTCTGAGGTAATTTTAATTCAGTCCAAAATTCAAAAGGCGTCATGGAAGGGGTAGAGGAAATGTGACCAAAATTCAAAATTATCTATTCTTTTCAAGCGAAGTACCTATCGACATAATATTTGTTTTTTTTTTCTTAAATTACTTTCAAAAAAGGATGTGAGTCACTTTTTACGTTGGGGGGGGGGGAGGGTCGTCAGAAAAATTGTCATCAGAAATATAATCTAGGGTTAACAACATTTAAATTTTGATTATTTTACTAATACCTATCGAATTGTCTAGAATTTTAAATAAAGTTCAATTCTTTTCTAGTAATTTTTAATTTTTTGGGGAGTAATAAAATTTGTTTTTTTTCATCATTTTTTGTCACATTGCTTTCTTCTTTCTGAAAAATGCTGCAAAAAATTCAATTTGACGTTAAAGATACCTAATTCGATTACCTTTCAACCTACGTATTCGCAAAAAAATTCAATTTCAAAATTTTATCACCAACATTTCTAGATTGAATTTATTTTTCGCTATATACATTAAAAACATACATTGAAAAGTTACAAACATCTTCGTTCTTTTTCCAATTATTCTACACAGTTTTTCATTCCCATAATCACGTCCCGGCTCATAGATTCAAATTTCAATTTCTTCCTCAAATACAGATGGAGAAGATTCCTCTGCAACCATATTTTGAGCTCTGCTGAATATGGCTCCGACTAGGACAGCGTTGGCGAGTGCTGAGCATAGAAGCACTAGTCCAAGACCGATTAAAATACTATTTTTGGATAACCATGATTCTGTTGCTGTTGCTATTTCAGCTGAAAGTTCTTTTTCGGTTTCTGGGGGTTTGCATTTCGTTTTATGTATTTTTTTCACTTCTTCGGAAGGATAACCTAGGCAATTTGCTGCGAACAATAATTTCATCAGAATGTAAATTTTGGTTTCTTGGCGATTTGAGGTATTTTGATTTTTAGAACCAGTCCCAAATCCATTAAATTTTTTTATTGGAATTTTAGAAAAAATTGTGCTGCGGAGCTTCCCTCTTGTGGTATTTGTTTCGAGGCGAATTTTTGAATTCATCTACCAAATGCTTAGAAAACCTCATCAAAAATTCTACAGGGAGTTTTGTATTCTAAGTATATCTAATTGGTCTAAAAATCCAAAATTTAACCTCCTTGAAAATTAATTTAAATTTCAACACTCACAAGAAAAGTATTTCAACTCAAAGTAAAATTTTGAGCCCAAACAAAAATAAATCGAAAGAACATCATGAAAGAACCCAATATCCAAAATTTTAGGTATTGAAGTTCATTTCTCGAATTTTGGCGAATTTTTGAAATTTTAAAATTACCTCATCGCCCTGCAAAGTATGAAAATTTGATCTAATCATTGAAAAAATCTGAAATTTGGTATATACCCTATTTTCGACCTGCTGAATCGATTGGAAGCAGTTTCAAGAAGTTTCTGAGCCTCCAGCAAATTTTGAGATTTTTCAGCGCTTGAGGAAAGTCCATAAAAATGGTCCATATGCACTTCAGGACCTATAATCACGGATTATCCATATTGGTGACCTATTTGATCGATTAAAGCACAATTTTCAGAAATTCGTAACTTTGAGTTCAAATTCACATTTTTGGGCAGTAAATTTTCCTGAAAAAATTTAAAAATAAGTCCACAATTACGGGTTTTGGAAAATTGCACTTTAATCGATCAAATAGGTCATCAATATGCGTAATCCGCGATTAAAGGTGCTGAAGTTCAAATAGACAATTTTTATAGGCTTTTCTCCAGCGCTAAAAAATTCCAAAATTTTCTGGAGGCTCCGAAACGTCTTGAAACCGCTTCCAATCTTAATTTGGGAGATCGAAAATAGGGTATTTAATACCCAATTTCAGCCTTTTTCGTAGAATAGACCAAATTTTCATATTTTGCAGATGAGAAAATTTTCAAATTTCAAAAATTCGCCAAAATTCGAGCAATGAACTTCAGCACTTGAAATTTTGGATGTGGGGCTCTTTTATGATTTAATTTTGATTTATTTTTGTTTGGACTCTAAATTTTACTTTTTGTTAGGATAGGTACCTCTCTTGTCAGAAAAATTTTCAACATTCTTGCTCAGTAGATAAAAATATCTCGAAAACGTAAAGAAATTATCTTCAACTTACTCGCATCATTCGAATCATCGCAATGGATAAATTCGTGCTCGACGATATTGAATTCTCGCATATAATCCTTCAATCTTACACATTCGCAATATTTCTCCATTGAATCGGAATGAGCGTTGAATTTCGATACACCGAGATGTTTCAAATGACACAAATTAACGATATCGAACACACTGAATGCCAAATCAGGATTACCCGATAATATCAAACGTTTAAGCGGAGGTGGCGGATCAGACAACTGGGGCATGTTTTTCAAATCATTCGCCACGACTTTCAAATCGACCAAATTCTTATTCAAAGTCAAATCGAGCTTACTGATATTACACTTTTTTAACGTTATCGCTTCAAGTTTATGTGGCAATTTCAGTTCGGAGTCGTCCAATCTCCAGTATTCTAAGGTCAACTGTTTCAAGTTTGGTAAATCGAACAACTTATTGGTCAGTTGTGTTCTTTCCGGAGTCCCTTTATCAACGGGCGTGGTGGCGAAATAGTCTATGATGCCTACTAAATGGATTTCTGTCAAATTCCTGAAATCGTGAAATATCGTTTGGCTATTTTTTAAAAACGGTTCGGGTGAAATCAATATCGCTTCGATAATCTATAAGAAAAAAAAACGAAAGTTTTCGCCAATTTCGTGCGAAAAATTATCAGCTGATAGAATTTTACCCACCTTTACGTCTCTGGGAATTTCTTCAATGGGTATATAATTTTTCTGCTGTGGCGATGTATTCGTAATCTTCTCCATAACACAGCTCGCGTATGTATCGGAAAATAAATCGCAAGTGATACTTCGATTTGGAATGTGTTTCTTTGTCGTCGTAGTGTTGGCTTCCGAGTTACCAAACAACATTATCATTCCTGTGCGTCATTGAAAGAAATACGAGTTATATGTACTTCACAGTTCGATAAAGCAGTAAAAAATTGAAAGAATGAATGCCACGCTTACCTAAAATACAATATATCATCGCACCGAAACATTTGCATCAGCTATTTCATTTTTAAAACGGAATCATTCTTGTATTTTTATTTGTTTCGTAATTGATTCGTTTTATTTATTTGTTTGTTTACTTTTGAGAGGAGTGTGAGATTGTTAGCCAATAATTTCTAGATTTCACTTGAGAATGGTTAATTATTCCTCGAGGGAGGGAGAGGAGTTTTATTTTTGATTTTGACATCGATCTTGATCGATGATTTTTGAGATTTATGAAATTTTCGGATTGAAATTAAAACATAATGAAAATCAGAATTTTCCAATAGAATTTAGAGAAGTGTGTAGGTAAAATCGACCCAAATAGCTGGCATTTCAATAAGCTCTGTGATATTTCGTTGATTTCGTCACTCTTTATTTCAATAACATTTGGACATTTTGTCAGACTTCGAAAAGAAATCTAACGAAAAGTCACTCGATATTGGTAAAACTCGGTTTTATCTGATGAAAATTGTTGTCATGAAAAATGGGTTCTCCCTACGTGATTTAAACAGGAACCAAGATTGAGGGTTTTTTAAATAAAATTATGCAAATAAATATCGACGTTTTCTAATGAAAATTAGGTAAATAGATTATTTTAAAAATTGAAATCTTTTGATGAAACTTAAAAAATGTTTAAAAATTGAAATTTTCTAATTAAAATTAGAAAAATTGTAAAAATTAGCGTTTTTTGATGAAAATAGGTAAAATTTTGTGGCAAACCGAAATTTTTAAATTGAATTGAAAAAATTATGAAAATTGTAAAAATAGGAAATTTTTACAATTGACAATTTCCCCAAAATTAGTTTTTTTAAATTGACAATATCTTTCAAAAATTGGATAACTTTCTACAAATCAAGGAACATTTTCCAAACGTGTTAAATTTTCTGAAAATGGTTCGATTTTTATAAAATTTAATGTCAATTTCCCTAAAATTGTATTTCGATAATTTTTTGAAAATTGTGCACAATTTTTCAAAAATGTAGTCTTTTTAATGTTAACGTTTTTTTAAAAAAAATTGAGTCAATTTTTTAAAAATTATAGAAACTTTTCTAAGAATTGTGAATTTCCCATTATTTGATAATTTTTTTGAAAATTGAAAACAGTTTTCCAAGAATTGTAGAGCTTTTCAAAAAATATCTAAATGTTTTTATTTAAAGCGGGGTCCACACGCTTCAATCTTTTTCAATTTTACTAGAACCAGTGTGATCAAGTAGCTTGAATCAAATTTTTATCAGTTCAAAGGAATTGTTTGTTTATTTCTAAATTGTTTCTATTTTTTAATACATTAACCAATTAAAATCAACTGTACCAAAACATAGCCAAATATTTCTCACAAAATCTTTATTCCTATTGGTTAAAATGCAGTCAAGTTGAATCAAGTGATAAATAAAGTTGAAATTTTTCAACTTTACTTTCCGCTGGTCACCACTTGATTCCAAAAATTTGCAGTTGAAACAAATTGGTACACACGAGTCAAGTATGTTCAAGTTTACTTGATTCAAGCTATTTGATCATACTGGTTCCAGTAAAATTGAAGCGTGTGGACCCCGCATAAAATTGTAGGGAGCTTTGCCAAAATTGGATGACTTTCCAATAATTAGACATTTTCTCTAGAAGTATAGAATTTTTTAATTACTGAGAGATTTTCTAAAAATTAAAGTTGTGAACCAGCCAGGATTATTCCTACCAAGCGTGTTCGCACCTTGCTACACTAGAAGGCCATGGCTGCATTCACTTTGGGATTAGGTGTATGTATACATATACCGATCGACGTCATAATTAGGTGTAAACAAACAAATTGGCGAGCAAATTCGTTCAAATTTGAAAAAATGCTGGTTATAAAATTTATTATTATGATCTATGATTGGACAAATCTGATATTTTTCCCATCATAATAATAAATTTTATAACCAGCATTTTTTCAAATTTGAACAAATTTGTTTGTTTACACCTAATTATGACGTAGATCGATATATGTATACATACACCTAATCCCAAATTGAATGCACCCCATGTGAATGTATTTAAAAGGCCTGTGGTGAACATAGTTGCAGGGCTGCGAGAACAAGGAAAATCTGTTCTCGTTCTCAGTTCTTTCGTTCCCAAAATCAAAAAAAATCATATGTTCGTTCGTTCGTTCGTTCTTCCTAGTTGTTCTACTGGTTCTCCGTTCTCGTTCTTGTTCTTTTCAAAAAGCTTGTTCTTCTGTTCTTGTTCCCGTTCCCGTTCTTTTGATGTTTTTTCAATAATTTTGTAGGTAGAGTTGCGTAAAATCAACTTCAAACCAATAAAATTAAAAAAAAAATTTAAAGTAAAAAAAAAAACATGAAAAATTCGGAATTTTAACAAAAATTTACAAGAACGAGAATGAACCTGAAGATCAGAGAGAACAGTTCTTGTTCTTTTGTTCGCGAACCACAACTGAAATTTCTGTTCTTTCTTTTGTTCTCTGTTCTTTTAAATCTTTTTTTTTTAATGTTCGTTCTTTCGTTCGTTCTTTGAGAAAAAGCTCTGTTCTTCTGTTCTTTGTTCTTGTTCTTCGTTCGTTCTCGCAGCCCTGGATGTAAGCTAACCAAAACTTATGTACCTACCTAGCACTGTACTTGAAGTACCTGCTCAGTATCCTTAGGAACACTGATAAACAATGACTGGAGAGTTTAGAAGGAGATCAAAACACGAATTGGCATAGCAAAAAGTGTGTTCAACAACCTCAAGAAAGTGCTTGGAAATTGAAGCATGGATTTGGACCTCTGAAAAAGGATAATGAGGTGCTATGTATGGACTATCCTGAAATATTCTTGGGAAACCTGGACTATGCGTGTGTAATGTGAAAAGATTTCCGCCTTTGAAATGTGGTGTTATCTAATATTACTAAAAATTTCATGGAAAGTCTACATAACCAACCAAGTAGTTTTAGCAAGAATAGGAGAAGAATGGAAAGTCGAGGGTGCTATAAAAGGGGGTATGCTGGCCAGCCATATTGTGCCTTAGAAAACGCCCGAACGCTGGAACTCGTTCCACGATGTTACGCAGAAGTCCGCCTGAGTGCTCGAGTGTACTCTCGACAAGAGGGATTGGAAACAAAAAAACAGCCAAATTCGAGTAGGATTTTGTGATCATTTATTTCTTTACTCGAGACACATCCAATATATAGAATTATATCTAGGATTTTGAGATCAATTTATATCTAATTATATCTACTTTACTTGCTTACTTTCCATTGGTTCATCCCTTTCTTGTCACAATCTTGGTTTAGAGGCGCACTCTACCATGTTGGGTTGAGAATTGGAACTAAAAGTGATATTTCAACCTTTAGGTGGGTAAATTTTTTTTTCTCAATTTTGATCAAATTGGAAATTTTTTTTACTTTTTTGATACTACTATTTCATTAAGGGAGAAGTAGTAAAACTAGTAGTTTCAATATATATAACGGGGAATATAAAACTGCACGACAAAAGAAGTGGTCTGCACGATGAAAATGGGAAAATCGAATCACGACAGAGTAATGGGAATGCACGACACAGAAAGTAAGATTTGCACGACAAAGTATGAACGACAAAATAATATGAATGAACGACAATTTTTGAGATAAGAAATAAATCATTGCACGACAGTATGAAATTGAATTTTATTAAATACTGCCTTAATTTTGGCCCCCAATTCTATACAACTCTGAGCATTCATTTTTTTATTTTTTGTAACGATATTTAAATTTCAAATTTTCACTCACTATTCACTTCAGTACAGAAAAATTGGAGATTGCCCAAAAATGAAGTTTCCATGTTTTCTAAATCTATGAACTTATGAAAAATTTGGAAAAAATTATGAAAAGGTGTTTTTCAAACTTAAAAAGTTCAACTTTTTTGGAAATTAAAATTTTATCTTTTAAAAACTCTTTCTCGTTAAGTTGGTTTTTCATGTTTTTGTCCCATTTTCTTCAAAACTATTCGACCAATTTTCTATCTGTTTTTTTTTAATGTGTTTCAGGAGAGATTTTTTTATATAAAAGGAAGCGAGGACGCCCATCAAAAGCCAGGAAGGCGTTGTTGGTGCAGTAGGATATAGTAATTTTCGCTTAAAATTTTAATTTTTTTTTATTTGTCGCTCAAACTTTTAATTTTTTTAATTGTACTTTGTCGTTCCTTTGATTTTAATTGTCGTTCACAAGTTGTCGTTTGATAATTTTTTTTCTGTGTTTTCATTTATTTTCCCGTTGATTATTTTGTTTCGTCGCCCAAATACATTTTTTGACGTGCGTTTTATTTACTGTCGTTTATTCTTTTTTTTTACGTGGATTAATTTGTTTCGTCGCTTGATATATAATGTCGTCGTTATTTCCATTTTTTCTGTCGTGCAAACCATTATTTCTGTCGTGCAGTTAAATGGCACCCATATATAACTACTGTTTATTTTTTTTTTGAAAAACTACTAGTGTTTTCAAAACACTACTAGCTTTAGAAGCACTAAAAGTTTTTTAAAAAGCAATGTGGTGTTTTTTTGAAGAACTATGAGCTACTAGATTTTTTGAACAACTACTAGTTTTACCATTAGTTTATTGAAAAAACTGCTAGTCATTTAGAAAAACTACTAGCTTTTTTGAATAACTACTAGTTCACTACTACTAGTTTACTACTAGTTTTTTGAAAAAACTACTAGTTTACTACTAGTTCCTTGTATAAGGGAATAGGGATGGCAATTGAAGACTCGCATGAATTAAACCTGAAAGATTCAGCCGATCGTTGGAATTTTCTTATTATTCGTACCTGATTCATATTCCGCGTCAATGTAGATGTGGGTAAAGAAAATTTCACTCGCCCTATCTAAGTATTCAATTTTTTCAACCGAAAAGAATAACGATAACCTTATGATAAGATAAGCACTCATCTTGATTTGGAGAATACATCTGAACTTTCTGAAGCTCTTCCTATTCGTTTTATATTGCGTTGTGTTGTAAACATGATCAACAAAATGAGAATTTTTCTATGCTGGGGTTGTTTCTTTTTAATATGTAAAATAGCATTATGCGATCCTAATGGTGATACCCCTGGTGAGTAATTACCTCTATTACAAATTACACTTCTTCAGAGACGAAACAAGGGGTGGGGGTCCACCCTCCCACTCAAATCTCTTCAAAAGTCGGCAAAATCTGCATTTTTTCTATAACAAGTCGGAAAAATTGGGAATTTTTCTCAAAAATTCGGCAAAGTTGGGATATTTTTCTAAACAGTCTGCAAATTTTTTTAGATGTCGGGTAAATTCTATCAAAAGTAGTAAACTTTGTTGTAAATTGACTTATTTTCTCACAAGTCAGCAAAATCGGCAAATGTTTCTGAAAATCAGCAAACCTTGCCACAAATTGACCAATGTGTTTAAAGCTGAAAATTTTGTTGAAGATTGGAAAACTATTTCCTATGTATATCGTAAATCGGCTTATTTTTTGAAGTCGGCAAAATCGGAAAATTTTCATTGACGTATTTTTTCAAAGGTCGGCAAAATTGACAAATTTTTTCAAAACTGAGCCAAATTAGAGAATTTTTTATTTACCACCTTTTGAGAATATTTTGTTGTGAACTCACTTGATGTTGGTAATATGTAGAATACAAGAAAACAAGAAAACAAGAGACATGCTAGGGTGCTTACCGGTCGTGAAAGTCACGAAATTGCCCCAAAATTCATCAAAGTCGTGAATTCTCTCTTTTCTCCAGTCATTTCATTTTTCTCAAAAAATTTTCATGTGAAGAATTACCTTTAAAAACTATTTTTCAGTCATTATTTTGTATGAAAAATTTCTGCCCTCGCTTCGCTCGGGCAAGACATCCATTTTCTTTTAGTTTAAAATATCAGTGCTCCGGTTTTTCCGTCAAAATGTCAAAATTTTAATTTTTCTATCTGGAATTACTGCTGTAGCCGCAGTCGCCTTCATGTGACTCCCTTCTTTAGAAACATGAAAAATTTTCGCCCTCGCTTCGCTCAGCCTCAGTAACTTACACCATTCAATTTTTAAATTATATTGTGAACCTTTTTTCTTTCAACCTAAACAATTATAATATTCTCAACTGAAAAAATTAGACAACGTCAAATGAAATTTCCGGAATTTTTGCAAGTAGATTTTTTCGGGAAGAAAAGAGCTGATTTCAAAATACATTTCTTGTTTTTCAGAAGTCAAAAATGTTGCATGAAAAAAGCACGAATTTTAATGAAAAAATTTAGGTCTTTTGATGACTTTTTCTTCAAAATTTTCGCCCTCGCTTCGCTCGGGCGGAGTTCTATTTCACAATCTGAAGAGTCTAAAAAGTTTGGCGAAAAATCGTGAATTTTAATTTTTTTTAAATCGGCACTCGGCAGACACCCTAGGTACAGATTTAGCTAAAATCGATGCTTCAATAATAATTGATGGCCTTCTTATTTCTTTTATAGTAAAAAATATAAGTAGGCAAATTTCTCTTTTAAAAGAATGCGAGTCGGCAAATTTGTCCTTTTTTAAGGATAAAAGTCGGCAAATTTTTCATTTTCACCCCCCTAAAATTTTGACTAAGTTTCGTCTCTGCACTTCTTAGTAGTAACAGAAGATTGGTGTTGAATTTCTAAACGTTTGGGTTTTAGATGAAGATCAATCTAAGAAAGTATCGCTCCCTAGTAACGTAATCGCCATCATTTCGAAACACTATCCTCGTATGCATGAATTTTTACGCGCGAAAGACTGTGTAGAAGAAGCTGTTAATGAACTGAAACCCGTTACTGAACCCGTTACTGAACTGAAACCCGTAAATTTCAGTCTAGTATGTATTAACAAACTAGACACACTGTGTCAAAAGAGCGGACTTCCTATTATATACAAACTAGAATTGAACTTGTGAAGTTCAACTTTCAATACACGTATCAACTTCGAAATTTAATCATCTCTTCCTCCGTACACATTCTAATTAGGTACTACGGAAATTTCAAGTCGATCGATCAACTCTTACTTGAGTTATGGTGTCACAAAAAATAACTTTAAAACTTCAAAGCTCAGCTTTCCTTGCTCAAAATTTAACCTAAAAAATTAGGGCTTCTTCTGCACGATCTACACGTACTGTAAAAATTTCAAAACGATCGGTTCAGTTAAACGAGAGAAATCAAGTCTGAAAAATTGACCTATTACAAAGCTTTTGAACTTTGAGCTCATTTTTCTCGAAAACGTGAGATTTTAAGAAAAAATCATGAGAAATAGAGCTTGAAATTCCTAACCATTTTTTTGACCTCCATTTTTCTCTGCAATGCACCGTTTCCGAGATATTTTTGAATAACTGAATAAAATTTGGAGCTTCAGAAGCTCAGCTTTCTATGCACAGATCGCCCTTCCAAATTCAATCAGATTTTCTCCAAAACACATTCTTATCACCATCAAAATTTCAAAACGAACGGTCGATTTTATTTATCTTGTCAGAGGGAAGTTTCAGAAAAATGAGCTTTGGAGTTTCAAAGCTCAGCTTTCTATGCACAGAGTTACACCAAAACATAATCAGTTTTCTCCTGTACGATGTAAACTTCCTGTAAAAATTTCAAAACGATTGGTTCAGTTGAACGAGAGAAATTGAGTCAGAAATATTGACCAATCACAACCCTTCCAACTTTCTCGAAAATGGTGAGCTTTTAAGAAAAATTCATGAGAATCAAAGTTGTAGAGCTTAAAATTCCTAAACCATACCGTTTGGTCACTGTTTTTCTCTACGATGCACCATTTTCGAAAACTAAATAAACTTTGAGCTTTAAAAGCTCGACTTTCATTGCACGGATCGACTTCAAAATTTTAATCAGCTTTTCTCCTGTACACGTTATAACCACTGTAAAAATTTCAAGTCGATTGGTCAACTCTAACTTGAATTATAGGATCACAAAAATGAGCTTGAAAGCTCCAAGCTCAGCTTTCTATGCACTGAATTGAACCAAAAAATATCATTTTCTCTCTTGCACGATCTACACCTACTACAGAAATTTCGAAACGATTGGTTCAGTTATACGAGAGAAATTGAGGTGGAAAAATTGACCAATCACAGGCCTTCCAACTTTGAGCTCAAGCCTTATAAGGAATGTTTGATGAAGATTTTATCTGCCGACCACTGCCTCAAAGGCTTTGACTATAGAGTATATGGACCGAGCTAGCTGAGTAAATAGCGTCGTCAGACATCCTACCGAGAAAGAACGCTTCTGATTGGTTGTTTTCTTATCATGTAAAATGTGAAAAATCAGATCTCAGCGAGTTTTTATCGTAGAAAGTTCGTTCATAGCTCATATTGAAGTACTTCAAAAATAAAAAACTTTTCAATTCTTGTGCTTTTTCATTTAAACGAGTAATTTTCAAGCAATTTGCATCAGCGGCATACACTACTACAACGAACGAGTGAGTGAGTCTAACGTTCGTCTCGTGGTTGTGGTTTATGCGCGTGGTGGTTGAGGGGAACAGGACGGTATGATTACCCAATCAGAAGCGTTCTTTCTCCGTAGGATGTCTGACGACGCTTTTCGTACCGTTTGTACACAAGTAGCTCGGTCCATATACTCTATAGTCAAAGCTCAAAGGGGCCATAAAATCAGTCTTTGTGTTGGTCTAAAAATGCCGACCCAGCAGGTGGTATTGCAAGGGTTCAAAGAAAATATTTTATCTGCCGACCCATTGTTGAGAAATACGATTAAATCGCATCAGAAAAGTTGACCAATCACAAGCCTCCAAACTTTGAGCTCAATTTTCTCATAAATGGTGAGCTTTCAAGAAAAAGTCCTCAGAACCAAAGTTGTAGAGCGCGAAATTCCTGACTATCCTTTTGGCCTCCGTTTTCCTCTACGATGTGCCGTTCGCGAGATATTTTCAAAAAACTGGATAAACTTTGAACTCAAAAAGCTCAACTTTCAAAGCACGGATCGACTTCAAAATTTAATCAGCTCTTCTCCCATGCACGTTCTAACCACTGTAAAAATTTCAAGTCGATTGGTCAACTCTAACTTGAATTATAGGATCACAAAAATGAGCTTGAAAGCTCCAAGCTCAGCTTTCTATGCACTGAATTGAACCAAAAAATGATCATTTTCTCTCCTGCACGATCTACACCTACTATAGAAATTTTGAAACGATTGCTTCAGTTAAACGAGAGAAATTGAGGTGGAAAAATTGACCAATCACAGGATTGTCGAATTCCAATGCGCGTCAAACTGATTTAGGATTAATTAGTCTCAACGCATAATTCATACAAGTACCAAACGCAAAAATTCTTAAACCTCACCCTTCTCCATTTCGTTGGGCTACTACTCTACTCACATGTTTAATATATTGCCTATCCCTAGTGTAACTCAAGGTAGAGTGCAGAATTAGACATATTTCATTACCTGCAGCGACCCTCGCAACGGGGGGGGGGGGGGGCGGCAGAATCTGGCCAGAATCCAGAATCGGCCGGCCAGAATCGTAACCGATTCTGTCTTTTTCTGGATTTTTTGCAGATCGGGTACCTACCTTGTCACGCATAATTGAAGTACTGATACTACAATCTTTTTACAGGATTTCGCTACGTTCCTATGCGTCGCCAATGCCATGAAAGTTGATTATGAAGAGTTATATCCACATTTCAGGACCTATAGTTACCGAAAAAAGTTCAAGACAGGATTGATGATACCAGATCTTCCCGAGGACCTTAAGTTCTCCCAGACCCTCTTTTTAGGTTTCGAAGTAGGCTATGAAATTCAAAATCCCCCAAAAAATTCTCCTAAAAAGAAAAGTAGTCCCCGCCCTCTCCCGACAGAAACGCAAACAAGTTTCAGGTAACCTATGAACTGTTAGATATTGTGGTTCTATGTTTCTACCAACATTTTTACTGTAACAGATTTCTATCTCTGTTATAATAAGTATTTCAATAACAAACGATTATGATATAATGGTGAAATCCGCCCTGAAATACATCCTCCCACTTCACCAACTATTCAACATGCATCTTTGGTAGTACGTTTATCTCCATTCACAAATAACACATGCCAAATTTTGGTTTCTTATATGATGGGTGTTTTGGTACTGAAATGTTATGATAGTGAAGTCTGCCCGAAATTGTGCTCCCAGAATTGCCAAAAAAAAAAAATTCAAGAGAACTCACGTGCTGAGTACACTGTGTGGAAAAGCGGCACTGATGGAAAAAAATTCAAAAAAATTCAAAAAAATTGGGTGCGGAGGACACACGGACAGTGTAGGGTAAAATTTGGCTATGCGGGGTCCGTGTCCGCCCAATTTTTTTTTGCATTTTTTTGAATTTTTTCCATCAGTGCCGCTTTTCCACACAGTGTACTCAGCACGTGAGTTCTCTTGAATTTTTTTTTTTTGGCAATTCTGGGAGCACAATTTCGGGCAGACTTCACTATCATAACCATTTCCAGTACCAAAACACCCATCATATAAGAAACCAAAATTTGGCATGTGTTATTTGTGAATGGAGATAAACGTACTACCAAAGATGCATGTTGAAATAGTTGGTGAAGTGGGAGGATGTATTTCAGGGCGGATTCACCATTATATCATAATCGTTTGTTATTGAAATACTTATTATAACAGAGATAGAAATCTGTTACAGTAAAAAATGTTGGTAGAAAACATAGAACCACTAATATCTAACAGTTCATAGGTTACCTGAAACTTGTTTGCGTTTCTGTCGGGAGAGGGCGGGGACTACTTTTCTTTTTAGGAGAATTTTTTGGGGGATATCAGTTATTTTTTTATACGTAGTCCCATATGGAAAACTATTTGAATTCATCCATTCCATATTACCAAGCGCGCCTGCAGAGGGTAGTGGAAGTAGCAGTCGCTACCTCCTAAACTTTTCGTTTTTTTTTTTTTATCATTATTATTGGTACAGTATTAGGGATTAGGTAAGGTGGTTATGTATTCAGGACCTAAATCTACGAAATTCAGTTTGGCCACTTCTTCTGTATGAAAAATACTCAAAATGTGAAAAATCAAAGGAAATAACATTTCTGGAAGGGTTTCTTTCAAAGAAACGGCCAAAAAACCCCTCTACAAGATGTAACATTGTGCCAAAGAACCGAAAATTTCCTTAACTTCCGTTGAAAGTTAGAAGAATTCAGCTCCAGCTCCAATTTCTATTCTAACACCCTTAAAAAGGTGCCCCTTGATATTAACCAAATTCTGGAAAAAATTGACCCTTACTTCCCTATTTCAAATTATGGCCATTTTACAGCATTATTTTCAAGAATTTCCAAGTTCAACAGAAATATGTTGTGGAAGTGGATTTATAATAATTTTCTCATCATTCTGGTGTGATCTTTCGCGTTTTTTTGGCCATCTGAAGTTTTTTAAACGTGAAAAAAACGCCATGTAACCAAAGAACCGCTATCCTACAAAATATACCTACTAAAAATTAAAAAATTTTTTTGGTAGAATTTTTTGGTTTTTGTCGTTATGTTAAACAAAAAGCCAAAAATTACAAAAATCGATACACAAATATTGGTTATTTTGGCAGATTTTTCAAATTTTGAACATTTTATACAAAAAAAAAAATGAACAAATAAAAAAACCCAATCCCGTATTCGTGTTCAGCAGGTCAAAATACCCCGATAAAACATTTTTTCTCGATCATTTTACTTTAAATCATGAAATTTAGTTTTTTTTTATCGCGAAAAATCAGTGAAAAAAGTGAATTAAATTTGAATAAAAGATTGGTCAAAGCCACAGCACAGTTGATGAAAAGTGCTGAAAATCTTAGAAAATGGATGAAATGCTCAAATTTCTGCAGAATTAATGGATAAGAGAAGGGAGGGGAAGATTTGAAAGTCAGAAAGTCACTATACTGGGGCTAGGAGTGGAGTTGGAGGCCAAAATTTTTACCACATGTTTTTCAGACCCTAAGAACCTAATTCCATCGATTAGTTTCGAATTTCAGCTCGGGGGTAGATTCGCCTATCTTAACCGCCGGTACCCTTTATTTTCTTATTGTATAATTCATTATTTTCAATGTAGTTGTGAAAAATAATTGTCAATTGTATTTTTCAGAATATTCCTAAAAAAGACTCCGATTTACGTAGAAGTGTTGAAGTTTGAAAAATTCTGAGGAATGAATTTACAGGAAAAAAATTCAGAACTTGAAAATTTACGTTGAAAAAATTTAAAGTTTGAAAAAATTTACTGGAAAAATCCAGAGTTTGTAAATTTTTTTTGAAAAAAAATCAAAAATTACGTTAAAATTACTTACATTAATATTTCACGTCCTTTTTTTTTCGGGCGATTTTTTTCATTCATATCATTCCTTATTGACGTGATAAGAAAATGACTCTCAAAACGAATGTAAACAAACGTCCTAGAATTGCCCAATTTGCTAACCAACAAGTTTGTACGTTTTTTTGGCTAGCGGATAGAAACAAATTAAAAAAAAAAAAAAATTGTCCATTTTGTATCCTATTAAAGTACCTACCTAACTGGAATTCAGACTTTAAATTTTAGCGGCCAGCGATATTTATTTCGACATCTCCCAAAAAGGGCAAAATTCACCTTGGATTTTAGTATAATAGGGATTTACACTTTTCACAAAACTTTAGACAAAGCTACAGATCGTTAGAGGGCATTAAACGTATTGAAATTTTTTACACAAATAGTTCATTCAATTCTTCAATCGCTTTTGCTACCCTCCCAATGCTCAACGAGTCACTGTTTTTTAAAATTTTGAATTTCAAATTGACCAAATTTGAGCATTTGGAAAATTTAAAACAGCTCTAAATCGCTTTCAAAAAAGTTGAATTGATCTGAAAATTTTCACATAGATGCATTTTGACCCAAAGAACACAATTATAAGGTCAATTTTGAATTTTGAAAATTTTTGGGGGCCCAAAAGGGGGGGTGAAGGGGCATATTTCAAAATTTTCAAAATTTCTCCACGACATTATCTTAAGACACAGGAATAGAACACACAGTCAAAATTTCATGAAATTTCATTCAGCCGTTTTTTCAAAATCGTGATTGGAGATAGAGAAGAATTTTAGTAAAATCACCAAAACGTGGGTATCTGTAACTTCGCGATTTTTCATTGTAGAAAGTTCGTTTTGGTCTTAAAAGATAGATTTTAATAAATTAAGAAACTTTGCATTCAAAGTTTCTTGTTTTATCCTTCGTTTTCCGAAAAAAACGTGTTGGCGGCACGCGCAAAACAACGGCAAGTTTCTTTCAGAATAACAGTGTCTGTTCGCTACGTGTTGTTTATGTTTACGTTTCTGACGGGGGAGGGCGGGGTGGGTCGCGAACGCGACCCTGGATCCAGATCCGACCTCGCCGAAGTTGAAAAATTTCTTCCAATCTATGTATACGTGGTTGACAAGGTGCGAAATGGACGGTTATAAGGATATGATACTTCCAGACAATCTAAGAGTTTGTCGAAAATTCAGGAAAAGTTTGCTCAATGGTAAAACTGACAAGGTTAAACAAAATGCCGAAATAATTAAGTTCGCCGCTTCATACGCGCGCATCCGCCATGGACTGAACGGTCTTCACCGTGCTTATGGTTTTCAGGTCTATTATCAGATTCTAAAAATGGACTATTTACATTCTTCGGATAATGATTTTATTAGACAACTTTATAATCTTAAGTTTTTGTATGCATGGCATTTTGATAATGAAGATTGTAAGTATGCCAATATGATACGAAAAGCTGTTCATCCCGCTGTGACAGAAGAAGTAAAGGCACTACCATACACAGTGAAAGTTGACGAAAATAACAAATGGGACGGATTTATACCTTTCATTGATCCAAAGGGATGTCCTATAACAAAGCTTGTGCGTAAAATATAACAATACCTAAGTAAAAATTTTGGTTGTGTAAGATAGTAATCTAAGCGCTTCTCTGATCTAAATTTGTCTTGTTATTGAAAAATGAATGGATAATTTAGTAAATTAGTTATTCAGGGTCAGTTGTTCAAAATTTTCAACACATTCAGTTGTCATTTTCCGATTCAATTTGAATTCAGTCGAAACGCGATTAGGAAAATCTCGATAGAAATGAACCCTCCAACATTTATCTACTGGAAAAATATTTCCTCTCCCCTTTTTGGTGCTTATGAAAAGTTGGTACAGCTACCTATCGAACGCACTTCGTCAAAAAAAAAACATTGCAAAATTTAGAATAGCCTTCAGATTAATAATGGACCTGTGTGTACCTGTTGTAGCATACAAAAAAAAGAAAACCTTTAATTGGTTATCTTGGAGTTAGGTAATTATAAGGTTCGTGTATGTACAAGCGGCCCTAAGACAAGTACAGCCACTCAGAATTGGATTCTGGCGAATGGCTGTAACTTATACTTTTCGTCAACTGCAGCGCCACTGCTAATGAGTGTTCAACAATTTATGTACCTATTGCATACTTGCATATTTTCAAAATCAATTTTTAAATACAAAACCTAAAATATTATGTACTTACTTATTCATAAATTATTAGCTTGAAAATTTTCTCTCATAAAGAAATACGAGTCAAACGAGAAATGCCTCGTTCTCGTTCTAATAAGAAAGCATGAAACATTGCCTAAGTAAGATTACACAGGCATAAGGAAGATTTCATACTTATAAATAAGAGGGAAGAATGGGGGATTTTATCTCAGACTCAGAAGGTTTGTAAGGGCCCTCAACAAAATGCAGACCCTAAACTTTTCCCCGCGATTTCTTGTTGATTTTATGAATATTTCGATAGTAAACCTTTCAAAAACGCAAACCCTGACTTTTTCCCCACAATTATTTTGTGATTAAAAGAGGTTTGGAGGTTGTAAAACAGCGAAACCTATGTCCAATCGGCCAGCCTCTCCTAATGGACCGATTTTGCTCATTTTTTTTTCAATATGTCCCATCTGACGTGTAGATGAGCCATCAAACATTCGATTCAAAAATTTTTCAAATTTGGGGCCCCAAAAAAATCAAAATTTCATTTTTTTTTTCACTTTTTTGAAAATTACTCGAAAACTATGAAAGCTACAGAATCGGGAGTGGTCTTAAATTGAAGGACATGAAATTTAGCGTATTTCCGTCGCTTACACCAACCCTCTAGCTTTTTTAGTTTTTGAGTTATTTTTGAAAAACCGACCATGATTTTCGGATCAAAATAACTCGAAAACTATACGAGCTAGAGGTGTAGTATAAGCGAGGGAAAGTTTCGAAATTTCATTACAAATACGTGTGTTACGCATTCATTATGAAAAAATTGACCGGTGACGAGAAATCATTGAAAATTCAAGCGACCGAATCACCCAAAATTACTCAAAAAATTCATGTAAATGGTAGCGTGTGTGTACTGCGTCTCGCGTTGCTGCGAGGTCCAGTACGTTGTGGGGTGGTGGGCGTGGCTACGTAGCATCCGGTTTACCTACCCTTGGCTAGATCGTACTTGCTTCACGTGTCCCGCTTTCGGCGCCGTTAGCACTTTCAGGATTTATAATATGTTTTTTTTCCTTTGGGGATTTAGTCCAACGGAGCTGAAAACTACGTGTGAAATTTACTTGAGAAGGTTAAAGCTGGGCCCGGTCCCAAAAGTTAGTGTTTGTATGACTTATTTGAAAGCCACCATTCTGCCAACCGCGGGTGACTGGCCCAATCACAAGTGAAAGCTCAAAATTTCACAATTTTCATGAACTTTCGTCAAAAAACATTTATGGTTTCGAAATTGGGGTAAAATTACAGGATTTTTTCGCGCGGAATCCGTATTGAGTCGGACACCTACCCCTAAGTGCCTCAAGAAGAGGCCCAGGCAGGACCGGTGTCTAAAGGAAAGAGGAAATTTTCAAAAAATTATCCATTTTTTTGGGACTTACAATTCTCTCATTAAAGGACCATTATAATTGGTCTAAAAAAATAATTTTTAAGCGGTTTTAAGGGGTGTTCGGTAGCAGTGACGACTTTTCAAACTCGAAAATGCCCAAAACTTTCAAATTTATGGTGGTGGGGTAAGTGGGGAGCGTCCATAAATTCACGAATTCGTGCGTGTGATATGTCGAAATCTGTTTTTTGGGTCATAAAAATTGATTCCAGCAATATTTTTCACATTTTGGGTAAGGGGGTAGCACCTATTCTACAACGTTGAAAAACCACGTTTTAATCAATACGAAAATCGCGCAATCACACACATAATTGACTGTTCGAGATTCCGTGCCACGCTTCAACTGATGAAATTTTGTCAAATAGCTGATGCATTCGATAAGTGGACAAAAATAAATTATGCAACGTCGATTAATCGATAAAATTAAAAAGATGTGAAATCAAAACACACCTAAATGTGAAAAATATTGCTGGAATCAATTTTTACGACCCAAAAGACAGATTTTGTCATATCACACGCCCGAATTCGTGAATTTATGGACGCTCCCCACTTACCCCACCCCATAAATTTGAAAGTTTTGGGCATTTTCAAGTTTTAAAAGTCGTCACTGCTACCGAACACCCCTAAGAACCGCTTAAAATTATTTTTTAGACCAATTATATGGCTCTTTATGAGAATTGTAAGTCGAAAATGAATAATTTTTTGAATTTTCTCCCCTTTTGACACCGTCTGCCTGAGTTTTGACGGCACTTAGGGGTCGGCAGACCCACATATTCGGATTCAGCGCGAGAAATCCTGTAATTTGACACTAATTTCGACCATAAATGTTTTTGACTGAAAGTTCATGAAAATTGTAAACCTTTTGAGCTTTCGCTGTTCTTGACCTGGCCCCCCGCGGGGTTTGGCCCGAATTTGGGGGTTTTCAAAAAAAGGCATACAAACCCAAATTTTGGGAATTTTTTCCCCAGCTTTATAAATTTTGAAAATAAAATTTTAGTAGGGTTTAAACTCTTTGGGCTGTAAAACGTGATTTCCGGTGATTCAAGCCCTCCCTTTCCCGGCATTTTTTCAAACGGGCCCAAAATCCTTGGTACAAAAATGGGAAAATTTAACAAAATCGCTCCCAAAACAGCAGCTCGAGCGGGGGCGCGGGGGGGAGCCAAGGGGGGTTTGGGGCCCCGGAAAAGGGGCCAAAGGGGGCGGAAACAAACCCAAATTATTTTTTTTGATTTTATGAATTTTTCGGATAAAACCAAAACCAAAAACACCCGACCCAGAACTTTTCCCCCGATTTTAGAGATTTTAAAAATTTTCGATAGTAAACCATCCGAAAACGCAAACCCTGACTTTTTCCCCGCTATTTTTTTTGTGATTTTGATGAATAATTCGATAGTAAACCATCTAAAAACGCAGACCCAGAACTTTCCCCCGCGATATCTTTGATGATTTTATGAATATTTCGATAGTAAACCATCCAAAAAACGCAAACCCTGACTTTTTTCCCCACAATTTTTTTGTGATTTTATGAAAATTTAGATGATAAAACATCCAAAAACTCAAATTCTGACTTTTTCCCCACCACTTCTTGTAGATTTTAAGTATATTGTGATGGTAAATCAATCAATAAAATTAACACACTTTTTCCTATAGGGTAAAAACCTTGGATCATGGATATGTTCTTCTTGTTAAATTTTGAAATATTTCCTTTTTTCAAGTTAAACATAATATCAATACACCTTGATTTAATTTTTTTTCCATTTTTTAATATTTAACATAATATCATTATAACTTAACCTAAAAACTTTCAACTTTTGCTAAACCCACATTTTGAAATTACATCCAACATAATATCGTTAGGTATGTCTAATCTAAAAATGTTATATCAGTAGTATTCTCTGTTAATCGACATTTCAAAAACACACATTCTTCTTTTATGTCTTAACCTAAAAATGTTTTTCATCTCAAGTTTTTTTGCATCCAACATAATATTGTTATGTCTTAATCCAAAAACATTACATCACCATCAACATTCTTCCTTAGACCCACATTTTGAAGACACTAATTCTTCTATTCTCTTCCGCTGTCTAATAAATATATATTGCATCTCAATTCCTTTACAATTCTTCAAATATCTAACATTATATCATTATGTCTTGCCCTAAAAATGTTTTAAACTAAGTTTTTCAAGTTTAACATAATATAGTGTTGAAGAACTATCGATAGTATTTCGATAGTATCGATAGTGATGACTATCGATAGGCTATCGATAGTGAAATTTCGCTATCGATATATCGGAACAATGTTGCTTTTTTGAGATAGGTTCGAGTAATTGAGTATAAAACTTGAAAAGTAACATCATGTTCAGGTCAATTTTTAATCTTCCTCACGCCTGGAAATTATTCCTTGGGTTTTCGAATATATTTCCATTGTTTAAAGCCATTCTTACTCATCCCTGCTCATGAACAACAAAATTTCTTGCATGAAAAAATAAAGACTCATTCTTGCTCATGCCTGAATATTTCCCTCGGTAATTTCATTGTACGTGGTATAAGGTAGTTAAAAAATCCGATGGAATTTCCTAAGCCTATTTAATTTCAAAGATTATAGTTTCAATGTGAATAGGAGAGAAATAAATTTGGCCCGAGCGAAGCGAGGGTAAACATTTTTGAAGACCTTAAATTCAAAATGCCATAAAACAATGTTTTAAATTAATTAACTTGAATAAAAAATCGGCCAACTTTCCTCGAAAATGAGTTTTAATGAGAAATAATTTTTCAAAACACTATAAATCCTACAAAAATGATTTTTTTCGTATTTTTCCTCAAAATTATTCTAACTAATTTTATCAAATTTATGAAATTAGTTAGAATAATTTTGAGGAAAAATACGAAAAAAAAAAAACATTTTTGCAGGATATGGAGTGTTTTGAATTAATTATAGAAGAAAAAATTCAATAAGACCGAGCGCAGCGAGGCCGAAATTTTTGAAAAATTTTGCTTTGAGAGTAAGTAATTTTAGAGTTGAATTGTAATTTCTGAAAGAGGACAGTAAACTTGAAATTTTAAGAGGCTCAGTTTTTCATTACTTATGCTGCAAAATTTCCAAACGTTTTTTTAATTTGCCGAAATTTCTAAGATTTTGCCGAATTACTTGAAATCTCCCATTAAAAAAAAATCAACCGATAGTATCGATAGTTACCTATCGATAGTTGCTTAACGATATATCAAAACTATCGATAGTCCGAACTATCGATAGTTCTTCAACACTAACATATTATAATTATGTCTTGATCTAAAAACATCATGTAACCGCCACCAACATTACATTACACCACCAGCATAAAGTTACACCTCCAGTGTTACATAACACTTTTCAAATTTCACCCTCCAGCCCTAAAAAATCCAACATCATCAACATCCTTCAACCCTAAAATGCACACATTACTCAGCCTTTCAAACTTGCTGTTCAAGTCTGACACAATGTCATTATGTCTTAATATAAAAGTATGTTGTAACTTTAACCAATATTACTATAAAAGTGTAACATAATATCATTATTATCTTCATCTAAAATCAAGTTTTTCCAAGTTTTTCCAAGTCTAACATAATGTCATTATGTCTTGATATAACAACATTATGTAACTATAAAATTACATAATAAATTTTTTCCAAGTCTAACATAATGTTATTATGTCTTAATTTAAAAACGTTATGTAACCATCCCAGCATTACGTAACACCTCCAACGTAACGTTACACCTCCAGCGTTACATTACACTTTTCAAATTTTACCCCCCAATCCTAAAACATATCCATGTCAAAAACACAATCTCAGACTTTTCCCCGGGATTTTATTGTGATTTTATGAATAGTTCGATAGCAAACTGTCTGAATATTCCCAGAGATTGGTATAAATAACAGTCAACACCATCTCTATTCACTTTATTAATTACTTTTAACATGTAACGGAACCTTATTACATAGGTATTACAACAGATGCGAAACTTGGTACTACATATAACACAGTTGATTCATTACTACCTCGAACACCCGTAACCTTCGCTAACAACAACGTAACCTTTTAGCTGTTTACATTTCAAATCGTATAATAATGAAAATACAAACAGCCTCTTCTTTCAGCTTTTTATGGCATTTTCCATCTTTATCTGATGAAAATTTGCGAAAATTAGCCATTTCATTTCATGAGAAATACCTACAAATGCGATGTATTGCTGGAATTAGCCACAGAACTTATCGATATGAAAACATGCTTTCACCTAGTTCTCACTCCATTAGAACTTTTAAACAAAGTAATATAAAATAACCTGAGTGGTTTGTTTCCAAACGTTTGTGTGGCTCTTCAAATTTTTCTTACTCTGCCGGTGACTGTCGCAAGTGCGGACATTCTTTCAGTGTTATTTCTTGAATAGAAGATCACAAAAGGAGCATGGAAAATCAACAACAATTAAACGGACTAGCAATTTTTCGCATTGAAAATGATTGTGCGAGAATGATCGATTTTAAACATGTAACAGGTGATTTTGCTGCGAAAAGGGCCAGAAAAGCGTGTTTGTAATGCCATTGTAGCTTAAGTTGTAGGTAGATAGATTTTTTTTTTGTTTTATTGCAAAATATGTATCAACAATTGTCCAATAAATTTTGATTATTATCTGTTGTGCTGGGAAAGATGGGCCAGGGGGTGTTACAAAAAATTTCTACAGATTATTTTTTTAAAAGGGGGGGGGGGCGCAAAAATTTTTTGCACCGGGCCCGCATTTTCTCTCGCCGGGCCTGTGCTGCTTATGTAGCTGGGGACTGAAGAGTAGAGCGATGAATTGCCAACTCAGTGAGGCTTTTATTAAAATTCCACCCTCTGTAAAGCGGAGGCTGCCAACTAAGGAGGACTAGATTTTGGAGGTTGACTGTAGAGCAAAGAATTGCCAATAGTCACAAAATATTGTAAAGCGACTAGCGCCAATGTTATCTACATTCAAATCTATAGTTTGGTAGAGCAAAAATTTGCCAACGACTTTTAACTATATGAGATGGAGTGAAAATTCTCCAAATCTACTCAAGAAGGTCTTGAAAAAGGAAATACATGAAATACGTTTTCACAGAAGATAAATAATTAATGGGAAAAAAATAACAAAAAAGAACACAAGAGCGACGTATAACAGTGGAAGCAGCGAGTGCCCCAGTTGATACGTGGTCAAGAAAAAGGAACAGAGAGCAAGCCACCTAAAACGATGCAATGCCAAGGCGACTTGCTGAAAGAAGTGATGAGAAATTCGTCTGCATGAGCTTATATATATATAATTTAAAAAATCACAACTGGCTCTAGTAACCTCATATTTTTGACAAAGTAGGTCAAAAACATGATTTTGATAGCCAAATCTTTTTTAAATCCTCTCTTCACTCCGCACACCATGCCAATTTTCACATCTCAAACCCGAATCTCCTTAGCTAATACTTTGGCTTTGGAATAATCAACAGTTTTTGGTAGGATTCAGTGTATTCTGCTACCACCGATTTGCCTGTTCTTGAGTGTCTTACATCCAATATTGGAGGGAGCACCCCCCCCCCCTACTTCTCCAAGTGCCCCATCACAACATTCTGCGGTGGACCTAAACAAAACTCATTCCTACAGAGAATAGTTATGAATATCTCTAAGCTCTCAGTTGATTTCCCTAAAATTATAAACTTTATAAGTAAATTGGCCAATTTATTATTTGAAAATTGTACACTTCGAAAAATTTTATGGTATTCCCAAAATTGGACGACTTTCTATACATGAAGAATATTTTATAAATAGGAGGAGGGGGAGGGGGTCGAAAACTAAAATGTATAATTTTGAACTTTTTCAAAAAAAAAATTAAAACCCAGGAGTGCTGGAATATTCCAAAAAATGGGCTTCTCTTTCCTAGTGACCACCCTTCTTACGAAATATTCAAGTAGGTATTTCGTTTCCTCAAAAATTCCGTAGTAATTTTGAAAAATACCTGTACCATATTCGATAAAAACCTTTCAACTTTTCTAACGAAGTCTAGCACTTGACCCGTAATTGTCGTTTTTTCGCCTAATTATATCGTCAGAAAATTATCTCAAGTGTAATCATCGATGATGCTCACACTGCTCAACCCCGTGAAACTCGTCGAAATCACGTTACGCCATTTTTGCTTACGATAAAATCTAAAAAGCGGAGACTTATCGACGATCGGAAAAACCCTCGAGGACACTTCTGATTAATATTCAACGTACTCGATTCAATTACGTAATCTTTCCTCTCGGTAATCACCTTTTTTCAACATTTTTCGCAGTGTATCTATTTCTATCTCCAAAATATTAACTTTTACGAATCGACGACGTCGTAGAGAGTTGAAAGACCACTCGATGTATAAAATTTTTACTATTCTTTTGTTTTTTTATGCTATTTGCGAGCACTCGAACGATACGAAGGGCGGAAAGTTAACCCATGTTACTGACCTTTTACGTTGAGAAAAAATTTCGCCAGGGTATAAATAGTCTGGCGAAGAGTATAACGGTTCTTTTAAGCTTTGATACAGCGGTAGGGTTTGACGAAACGTACAGTAGGTTAGTCGTACTACGCTTCAACCCAAATAGTACAAAAAAGCCACCCTGAATGGTCCACTTTGGAAACCATCCCCATACCCCTGCAAAGGCTTCGGTCTGCGGTGGCATGGTCGAGGCGCGCGCAGCTTCATTGTATAATACGTATCGGCATTTAAAAGATTAAGCTGCTGCATTTGACGCAGACCTGCGGCGTAGTTGTACGTTGTGTGAGTTATGGACGTTTTTGTGTACCGCGTATATAAAAAGACGCGGAACGATGGAGTGGGCGGCTTGGACGGGGGCCTTGGCGGGGGGGCATTTTCCGTACAGCGTGCCAACGACAGATAGGTAATCGACTTTTCTCATCCGAATGGCCGCGCCGAAAATTAGGTCTTAAAAAAGGGAACGTACGATTTGGGCGAGAAGCAAGAGGAAAAAGGGTTGTTGGGGGTCGAAGAAAACAGCCAAGTTCTTGAAATAATTTCGTGTACTATACACCCTCGCTTACGTCGCGTATGTGGGCATATTTGTTAGGTTACGTTAGAAATCGTCCTCGCGTCCCCTTTTTCACTCGCCCCTCGCGGCCCCCCTCGACCCCCTCGCCGACGTCGGTACCGCGCAACGGCTCTTCGCCGCCCCCACACGTGTGCGAAACTTTGTATCGATTCCAGTCCAAAAGTCAGCCAACGCTCCGAACACTACCGCGTAGGTACCTAACATATTTTTTCTTACAAGTTTTCGTCGTCGGTTGGGTTTTTCGGGGCCGCGGAGCCGAACGCGAAATTTATTTTTTACGATGCTATGATCGATTTTGCTCGGTCGCCGATTACCGTCAGCGATTCTGTGTCTCGCGTAATTCGCTCGTTACCTGCGTAATTTTTCAAAGTGTTCGATGCCCAGCGAATGTGAAATGCGTTGAAAAATACCTCGGGGGTTCGCCGCGTACTACGTTGTATTGTTAAGGTGCCACTATGGATGACGCTTTAACGTTTCAATTAGAGGTGAGAGATGGCCAGAGAAAAGTATTCGAAATGGGTGTTAATTTGCATCGGTTGGTTTTTTGTCGCAGGTTGTGGTTTTGGGTGTCGAAGGGCTCAAATCGGTGGT